>OX453307.1:14843391-15301621 GCA_949710035.1 Crambus lathoniellus
AGAAAAGCATTTTTTGTACAAAAATATAGAAAGATTTGATGGTGTGGTGCGGTAAATCTGTTGTTTGTTAAGAATGGCCTGTACTGTTCCCGGTTATTCAAGCAGAGTGAGTGTTTTGAAAGAGAATAATGAACAAATATCATTTCAGAGGTAAGTCACACTCATTGTTTTGTGTTTTTGCGAACACATTTTCATATCCGTATTTGCAAAAACTAAATCGCTGTACGTATATACAGGATAAGTTTTTTAACAGTGCACAAATTTTTAGGATCAACTCAGAATCGGTAAGTGAACAACTTTCTCCTAGAAACATGGGTCGAAATATGACAAAAAATTTTGACTCTTCATACAAATTGGACTGATCGTGTGATCGATTTAGTATGGGAAGTCCAAACATTTTTGTCGTATTTCGACCCATGTTTCTAGGAGAAAGTTTTTCACTTATCGATTCTGAGTCGATCATAAAAATTTGTGCACTGATAAAAAAATTATCCTGTATACAGTTTAACATTGACTTGGTTGAAGAAAATCGGGTGTTTTTAAGCTAAAAATATATAATTTAAAGCCAATTGGGATTTTTTGACATTTGACCAACCTGATAGTGTTGTAGTCCGATTTTATTATATAATATTGATAAAATTGTAGTGTTAACAATTTTGTATTTAAACTTAATATTTCTCAATTTTAAACAGATTACCGCCGTCGATGTAAAGGAAACGTGAATAAGAAACGTAAAAAAAGGCGACGATTGGAGACCTTCGCAACAAACAAGAATATGCTCGATGCACTTATTAAAGCAAATTGTGGATTTATACTTAAAAAATTGAATACATTAAGAGTATAAAAATTAGCGTGAAATCTGTATTTTTTTACTTGATATCATTCAGCAGATTATTTAATTTAATAAATTGATTAGAAATCTCGTTCAGTTTTACGACTATACCTCCTAGTATAAATAGTATAATTATCATCATTATCATATCAATGTCCTCACTGCTGGGCTATAGGCCTTCCCTGTGCATGAAAACACCACAGGTTGAACGGGCCATAAGTGCCATAACCCACCACGCGAAGCCAATGCGGATTGGTGGGTGAGGGTGCCAACGACTGCTAATGCAACCGGGACCAACGGCTTAATGTGCCTTCCGAAGCACAGAGGAGACCGAGATAATAAAGTTTTGGGTCACCATTCAGATGTCCAACCGCGTACCAATGAGCCATCGATCTCCTCAAGTATAATTTATAGTACGTATAGTATTATATTATCTGTGATAGTACGTACCAATGATGTTTTATATGTAGATACGTTATCTGAACTAAAAAGTGGTGACGAAAAAGTAAGGTAATTGCCCGTAGTTTAATCAGTCACACACAGACCCTTGTCGTGGCAACGCGCTGTAACAATTTTTCGATTACGCCTCAAATAATAAACTTAATGCCTTCCTGTGTTTAGAGAAGTTGCAAAAACTATGCCGGATCTTTAATAGACAAGAAAATTGATTCATTTCATACGTAATTATTGAAATTATAAATTTAAAATAAAAGTTAAATAATTAGTGATGACTTTTGCGCTATTGCCAGTTGCGCTATGCATGAGCGAGTAAGCTTGTAAAGTTTTGTGAACGCATGAAAGAGACAGAAAACTGGTACATAAGTCAGTGCTTGCAATAACTGTTTATCTCTTTTTGACAGTGGGGGTTTGTGTATATATGTCTCTGACTAACATTATTATGGTAAAAAGAGATAGATATGCGGAAATGCCTGTTGTTAGGAAGAGATAAATTTATTTTGACAACTTGTGCTTGTTTTTGGTTTCTTTTAACGTGTAGTACGAAATTCGCCATTTTAAAATGCAATTTACAGTGCCGCAACCTTTTCTGTGCCGGTGACAGCGGCGCTACGTACGCTTTTCTTTTTTTTGTTGTTATTTAACCGGCCCTGACTTCTAAGAACTTCAGCTGCCAGCAGCGCTATGGTTGGACATCAACTTGACAGCAAAATGACATTAAAAAAAATCACGTTAGTTTCACATTTTGGCCACCGGCACAGCAAAGTTTGTGGCACTGTATTCGAGTGTAACGTGTCTATTAATAAAACGTCATTGGTACCTACTTCATATTTGGCACTGATTAAAAATTAAAGGGCTTGCTTAGACCAAGAAACTGAACAACTTCTCTTTTCTTGAATCCGCCGCATTACAATGCGGTGCTGTTTTCCAATACAGCTAGTTGCTATGTAATACGGTGAAATATACAATACGCCTGCGATATATACATTCGGACGACGTTCCGTGGGCAGGCCCCCTACAAGGTGGACCGACGATCAAGATCGCGGGAAGCCGCTGGATGCGGGCAGCGCAGGACCGATCGTTGTGGAGATCCTTGGGGGAGGCCTATGCCCAGCAGTGGGCGTCGTTCGGCTGACATGATGATGATATACATATGCATTGTAATTTTATGTATCGCATTGCATTCAAATTATTTTTAAACGTTTTATCGATAGCTTGTTATAAAAAAAACCACAGCACTATCATTGCATCATCATCATCTAGCATTGCATAGTCAAAATGGAGACATTCACTAATTGCGACGCAACAGATTAACATGTATGTCTCTTTCTATCTTATGACGATTTGATAGTGTTAGAAGGGGTAAAGGATGGGTGAGTTATAGCATATTTTTGTGATCCATCTACTATGTGAAAACTCAATGTGTGATATGTTCTGGCCCGGCCACAGCGTCAAATAAGGCTGTGGTTGTGTCAGTATACGGTACGGATAAGTACCTCGTAGTACTTTGATGGAAAAAAAGAGTACCACAGTATTTCATCAGTTATAACACATTTTTGGTGGCGGGGCTGCAACGCATACGACCCAGCCCGGCCACGCTTCTATCGAAATAAATAGATAACTTTACGATGCAATTTTGGTACGAGGTGATGGTACGTATTCTGTACCAACGAGAATGTGTCCGTTTCCCCTTTAAAATAGTAATTAAAACTATTTATTTTTGCATCGAAATTTCTGAAATAAAACGCCTGACATTATTGTTTGAGCCATAGATGTATTATTCCTGTAGATGGATCACAAAAATAAGCTATAACTCACCCATCCTTTACCCCTTCTAACACTTTCAAATTGTCATAAGATAGAAAGAGACATACATGTTAATCTGTTGCGTCGTAATTAAGGAATGTCTCCATTTTGACTATGCAATGCTAGATGACATTAGATGATGATGATGCAATGATAGTGCTGTGGTTCTTTTTGTATTAGAAGTTATCGATAAAACATTTAAAAATAAGTTAAATGCAATGCGATACATAAAATTACAATGCATATGTATATATCGCAGGCGTATTGTATATTTCACCGTGTTACATAGCAACTAGCTGTATTGGAAAACAGCACCGCATTGTGATAGAGCGCTTCGCGCTTTTCAATGCAGCTAGACTTAATGTAATTGGGCGGTTCATAATCCGCTTTTCTGACAGTTTTTAGTACTAATCGTGTCCAAAGTGCTCACGGTCTTAGAATTTTGTTTATGCTATGAAACTTCGGCATAGGTCGAAATATGGCAAAAATGTCTTCCCTCCAGACAAAAGCGCACGCTCAGCTGATCGATCTAGTGTGGCAGATTTTTTTTTTATAATTTGACGTATGCTATGCTCCAAAGAGAAAGTTGTTCAGTTTCTTGGTCTATGCAAGCCCTTTAATTTTGAATCAGTGCCAAATATGAAGTAGGTACTATAATTATACTTGAGGAGATCGATGGCTCATTGGTACGCGCAGTCTGCATCCGGTGGTTGATGTTAAGCAACATTCGTGGACATCTGAATGGTGACCCAAAACTTTATTATCTCGGTCTCCTCTGTGCTTCGGAAAGCACGTTAAGCCGTTGGTCCCGGTTGCATTAGCAGTCGTTGGCACCCTCACCCACCAATCCGCATTGGCTTCGCGTGGTGGGTTATGGCACTTATGGCCCGTTCTACCTGTGGTGTTTTCATGCACAGGGGAGGCCTATAGCCCAGCAGTCAGGACATTAATATGATAATGATGATAATTATACTATTTATACTAGGAGGTATAGTCGTAAAACTGAACGAGATTTCTAATCAATTTATTAAATTAAATAATCTGCTGAATGATATCAAGTAAAAAATACAGATTTCACGCTAATTTTTATACTCTTAAACAATTTGCTTTAATAAGTGCATCGAGCATATTCTTGTTTGTTGCGAACGTCTCCAATCGTCGCCTTTTCTTACGTTTCTTATTCACGTTTCCTTTACATCGACGGCGGCGCGGCGGTGGGAAATCTGTTTAAAATTGAGAAAATTAAGTTTAAATACAAAATTGTTAACACTACAATTTTTTATCGATATTACATAATAAAATCGGACTACAACACTATCAGGTTGGTCAAATGTCAAAAAATTCCAATTGGATTTAAATTATATATTTTTAGCCTAAAAACACCCGATTTTCTTCAACCAAGTCAATGTTAAACTGTGTATACACGTACAGCAATTTAGTTTTTGCAAATACGGACCAGTAAGCTATAAAAATGTGTTCGCAAAAACACAAAACAATGAGTGTGACTTACCTCTGAAATGATATGTGTTCATTATTCTCTTTCAAAACACTCACTCTGCTTGAATAACCGGGAACAGTACAGGCCATTCTTAACAAACAACAGATTTACCGCACCACACCATCAAATCTTTCTATAATTTACTACAAAAAAAGATTTTCTTTCTGAAGCATTTGTAACCAGCTGGTTAACAAACAAATATGACGTTGACTTTTAAGTGGCGCGCGGCTCATTAAGACGCACACGTTGGGCTATTGTTATCTCTTTTTAACACACGAAATGTCGCCATTTGAGAGACGAGAGTCGATTATAGAAGGAATCGTTCAAATTTTTATGCTCCATCTACAGGAATAATACATCTATGGTTTGAGCAAATAAACTTAATTTGACGTCTTGACAGATTATCACTCAGGGCTGCCTCCATACAAAAAATTGTTTGTAAATATGAGTTTTACGATTTTTTAAGTAATAGAAATAAAAATTTTTTTTTAAAAAGGGAACCGCCTTCAAAAATAATCTTCAAACAAAATTAACCAATACAAAAAAAAAAGTAATTAGAATTTTTAATTCAAAGGACGAAAATGCGTGACTTTTTCTAACTTATCTTGGTACCTACTTACTGAACTGTTTGAAGTCGGTGCCAAGTCTAATAGGTATTTGAGGTAAATACGTCCTACACCTCACGCTTGGGACCGGGTTTTTTAATTTTTGTTATTTCACTCAGTATAATTCGTTCCCATTCTTTTTGGCTTGGCTTGGCACCGATTTTTTTTGTTAATTTTGTTTGAAGATTCTTTTTAGAGGCGGTTACATTTTTTTAACGTTTTATTTTTCGATTTTTAGTGTAAATAATCGTAGCGAAACTACATGGTGATTATGATAAATTGTTGTAATATCCTGACCGTTACGGAGTTCAGCTATCCATCTTTAGCTACTTAGATAACTTGAAGGTATACAACTGAAGGTCCATTCGTGCATATGGTATTTATAAAACATCCTATAACTATGTTGGGGAGTTTCAACTCTCATCATCAATCAGCTCACCCTAATAACCTGAAAGATTATAGCTAACTATTAGTCCATACGTACGATTAATACTTAAGGAATTATTCTCCATCTTCTAACCGTTAAGGAGTTGTAGCTTCCATCACCAGCTCATCACTATGAGATGATCATACTACCAGATGCAAATACTTGACTAACTTCAAAAATAAATGGAACGATGTTGCCTATATTAGAGAATTTCTCTCAATTTTCCTGGGATTTCATCTCCTGATCTTGACTTGGTGAAAATAAGATCTCGTCAGGAGTATAAACTTTTGACAAAAAAATTGTTTTAAAAAGATCCTCACAAACTCGCAAACTAAAGTCTCAATACGCATTATTCACGATAATTCCAGAACTTCTCGTCAGTTCTTGACCACACGAGAAGCGTCACCTTTCAAATAAAAAAAGAATTATCCAAATCCGTTCATTAACGAAAAAGTTCTGAGGTAACACACATAAAAAATTATATACAGTCGAATTGATAACCTCCTTCTTTTTTGAGTTGGTTAAAAAACGTTATAAACCTATGTATGAAATGGATATTAAAGAAATAAAAAGTACTATTTTTTTTTTCAAAATCAATGTTTATTTTGTTGTACTTAATATATTAGTAGATACAATCAGGCTTTAAACTTCGATAACGAAAACAACAGCCACAACAGGGAACTAAGTACATAAAAAAACCGGTCAAGAGCGAATCGGACTCGTGCACCGAGGGTTCCGTACCATCATTAATATAAATAAATAAAACGTGAAAATGTTTTCATCGGCGAGGCTATAGTCGTCAGAGTTTGCGGTGTAGAATAATGCAGTTTTAGGTCAGTGCTATCTCTTGACCGATAGTGGAACTAATGTAAATAATAATTGTTGTGAAAAACGAAATAATATGTAGCTTACTTCCGCAAAAAACAGTTATTTACGGTACAGTTTTTTGCGGAAGTAAGCTACATATATTCGTTTTTCACAATGGTTAGGGACTTCCGCCAAGTGACGCCTGATTCAATCAAATTCAAATAATAATTGGTTGATTTCTGAAAAAGTTTACTATTAAGAGACATCGTTTTATTTTTCCTGTAATCTTTACATGAACTTCTATTACATAATAATATAAGAATTTCAGATTTTCTCTTTGCAAACTTCGGCGATAAGAGGGAACGGTATTTTTTTACATTTTTCATCATAAGTCAAAAACTATGCAGCCTAAAACAAAAAAAAACAGATGTTTGAGAATTTGCAAGCAGCGCTCTTTCATATGATACTTCATATGCCCTATTAGCCCCACTTCGAATTTTTAAGATCCCCTTTTAGACCCTGTTCCAAAAAAAATATTAATAGTTTTATTTCTCTCTTATTTGCAAAATAGTTGGGCATACTTCATCTAATTTCAAGTTGATAGCATAAGTGGTTTTCGAGTAAACCAGTTTGTGACAGACAGACAGAGTCGCACCATAAGGATTCCTTTTTACCATTTTGCTACGGAACCCTAAAAACAATAAGTCAAACTTTACCCCCATATAACGTTATAATGAAGCGATGAGTTCTATTTAATCTTTTTATTTTTCGCATTTAAGACAGTTTGAAGATTACGTACCTATCGACGTATAAGAAGTATTAGAGAAATTCGATGCGTCTTTATACGACTCCGTAGCACAGTGGTCAGAGCATTTGCTCGGACGACAGTGAAATGTCGTGGGTTTGAGTCCCACTGTGGCAAATTGCGAAACGAGATTCTCTTCGATCTTTTCTAATACCTATGGTATAGTTATGTCGCACGGTTCAGTTTCAAAAAATTTTTATTTAATATTTTTTACTATAAATGTTTCAAATCTATATCACTCTTCCGAAATGTATAGGAAAATATATTTACTCTTCTTTACGAAAACCTTTTTGTATTGAGGCAGCCCTGGCTGCTAAGCTTTTAAAATATTTTGGGGTCTTAGAAACTATTTAGACTACACAAAATGTAAGTGGAAAAAGACCAATGGGAAAAGATAGATGTATAATTATAAATTTTTATCAAATTTTAACTAAGCCTAGTTTAAATCATATGAGCCATTGCGCCTACAAAAAAAAATATACAGAAGACGTCAAGTTACGTATATTGCTCAATCAACAATATCAGGCGCTTTATTTCAGAAATTTTAATGCCAAAATATATTGTTTTAATTACCATTTTAAAGGGGAAACGGACACATTCTCGTTGGTACAGAATACGTACCATTACCCCGTACCAAAATTGCATCGTTAAGTTATCTATTTATTTCGATAGAAGCGTGGCCGGGCTGGGTCGTATGCGTTGCAGCCCGGCCACCAAAAATGTGTTATAACTGATGAAATACTGTGGTACTCTTTTTTTCCATCAAAGTACTACGAGGTACTTATCCGTACCGTATACCGACACAACCACAGCCTTTGTTGACACCGTGGCCGGGCCAGTACCCCTAGTGTAAGTTTTTATGTCAAGCAAACGCAAACTATCGCGAGTACGTATTTATGTCAATTTGTATGAAAACTGCATAAGCGCGCTACTCGCCGCTAGAGGCGCTGATACAGTTTTCATACAAATTGACATAAATACGGACTCACGATAGTTTGCGTTTTTTGACATAAAAACTTACACTACAGTCGTCACAAATTAAGATGCCCGTTTTGACACATGGTAATGACCCTAGAATGTAACTTGTTACTAAAACCAAAAAATCAAATATATGCTGATTACTTATCAAAGGTGTATGAAAATAATATGTTACATTTTTTAACGCATTATAAATTAAGGCAAAGTGTATTCCGCGTATTATTTTTGCGTTTGTTCTAAAGTAAACGCAGATTCGATTAACTACGAAACGTATCGAAAAACAGATACTATGCGATTATTATAAGAATAGGACGGGTTGTTGACAAACTTCACTCTGAAAAGGTACAGTCCGCAAGAAAGTGCAAAACAAAATGAAAATAGTTTTATTTTTATTTTGGCAGAACGTGGTTTGAGTATTGCCACTTTCAAAACGAAGTTTTTATTTTATTTTTTAAATCCACCTACTCGTTATGCCGACGCCAGACATAGCACAAACATTTGAATAAATGTTTGGACACATGTGTAGCACGGGTTTTGAGTATTTGTTCAAAGCTTTGATAAAATACTAGAGCATATTTCTACAGTACTTTGCAATGTCAGAAGGAAAAGTCTTCAATGTCTTTGTAGCAGTAGCAGCTGCAGTAGCAGTTCAGACCAGCGGGACGATGATTCTCAAATGAGTGGAATAGAAGAGGTGGAATAGCATTCGCAAGCATAATGTGTTTTGATTTACAATTGGCGGATTCACAAAAGGCGCCTCCCCGAGTGGCTTGATTGAATCGCTCCCCGTGATACCAATACCCGACTCACCCTGGTAACAGCTAGATTCTGCCGAATCTAACTTCAATCAACGTGCATAATCTAGCTGGCCAATCCTTTTGCCATGATAGACCAATACAATTTTTCACTAGACCCCCAATTTGCCAATTTTATTGTAAAGTTGATTATTAAATTATTTTCATAACTTGAATTCCTGTTTAATTTAAATATTAAACCAGTAAATAGAATCAACATTCAATTTATTCTGTGTTATTGAAGCATAGTATTAAAGTACCCCGCAGAACAATAAGTAAGAAAAAATGGGTTCAGCAGTTGACACAAAATTTTAATTTGATTGAGATTCAAATTACCTGATCATTTTCGTAAAAGCATACTTTCATGAGTCCTATACTTTTCGAAAAAATCAATTTAATGATTTGTATTTATCTGCAAATTATTCATATGTTTTGGTTTGCACGAACACAATTATTAATTTATCGTAAGCTATGACATGATCAGCCCCCTGATTCACGATTTAAATTTCTTTTTTGCACACCATACTGAAGTGAAGTGAAGTTAGTTTGACAGCACATTGACAGATTGACGTCACAACATGGCGGCGTCCCTATCCTATTCTTATAATAATCGCATAGTACGTTCTCAGTCTTTATTTTTTTAAATACTAGTGTTGTAACCGTTGTGTGCAGGATTTCTCCACGTTCATTCAATTCTATCGAAATAATCGTTATAACCACTTTAATAGATTAATTTGTCAAATTGATCTTTTTTGTGTGAAAACTAGATTGGCGCTTAAAGCATTAGTGAAATTATGATTTGGCAACAACGATTTCGATAAAACGGTTTCTAGGCAAACGCACACTTATCCAAGGAGAACGTTTCGAATGAAAAAAAAAAATTAAATTCTTTAAATAAAACCTAGCCAACGTTGCACACCTCATCATGTCGAATCGTCACGTTCACCTTTCCAGAGATTTCTTAAAACACGTTTCGTTCGGCTTGTTCGAAGCGTTCGCATCGGACAAGCGTGCGTTCACCATAAGCGGCCTGTACACGTTGGTTCAACCACTGGCCAATACATCGTACATTGACACTTTTGAACGAACAAGACGTTTAAAAAGGTTCTTTCAAAAGTGTTAATATACGACGTATTGGCCAATGGTTGGGCCAACGTGTACAGGCCGCTATAATAAGTAATGTAGCTACTCTATGACCATGTCTATGCTGTGAGCTGTAGTTAAAATACTTGCACTTTTAGAGCTAACGCGCACTTGTGATTTTTAGTGGACCGCTAGTTTAGTCGGAATCGTAAGACGATCGTGATCAAACTGTCGGCCGATAGTTTGGTTTTGAGGACCTGCGAGCACTTGTGAGTTTTAGTCGACCGATAGTTGGTCGATAGTTTAGTTGAATCCGGGCGCGCTCTCACATAGTCCTTCATGCACAGGCCGATAGTTGTCCGATAGCTGTTGTATAACTGTAACTATATAGTTGTAGTAACTATTGGGCAGTCATTTTCGATAGTTCGATACTGAATGCGCAGTCTACCGATAGGTGGGCGATAGTTTAGTTGAATGCAGTGCTCGTGCTCACATAGTCCTTCATGCACATTACCGCCCGGCCGATAGTTGTGCGATAGTTTGATCGTACAACTATCGGCCAGTCATTTTCGATAGTTTGATCGGTCGATAGTTTAAGCGCACTGACGATTGCCAATTTGCCACTGCCATATAACTCTATACTGAATCCGAGAACGACCAAACTATCGCCCGATTAAAAATCACAAGAGCGCGTTCGCTCTTATATAAATTATGCAATTTAAGTGGATTCGATTCAAGTTTATATAACATAAAAGGTCAATTTATACTTTAATAATATGTTTATTAAAAGTATAAGTACCTATATAGTAAGTTATAATAACTTTAGTCTTAATCCACATAAGTTGCAGACTTACTATAATCGATTAGTTACTCAGAACCTTAATCGATTAATCGCGAGAATCGATCACAGACTCGTATGGTTACATGCCTAATCATGTCACTTTAGCATGTGTCAAAACGGGCATCTTAATTTGTGACGACTGTAGGGGTACTGAACGTATCACACAAACTCAATCCGTTTTTACAGTGCGACGTAGAGCGCTCGCCAGATAAGTCTACGCGCGGTCTAATTTAGAACTAATTTCAAATTTGGCAGGTCGCTATGTTATTTGTTGTGACAGGCGAAGTGAGTGTGTCAAATGTCATTGTCAAGAAATTTGTATGTTGTGTTTTAATATTTTATTTGGTAATCGTCATACGAAAAGTCATCAAAAGTGCTGGAAGAGAGATTGTTATTTATGTGAAATGTGCTTGCGAAATAGAACGGGACAATAACAGGCTACTTAGACCATTTGCTAAAGTGCGGGCGCCGACTGCTTTTTGACAGGTAATTTTTAGGGTGACCATTATGTGATATTTTTGCTTTCGCTTGGGGTATTGTGGTTTTCTGAGCATGTTGTCTGATAATTATGCATTTGTTTATTTAAGGTTTGTTTTTGTTTATTTATCATTATTCTCTACTCTATAGTTACTTAATAAAACTTTTCGAAATATATTTATTTTGGTAGGTACTCGTGATGTGAGAATTATTTACAACTACCTACTGGCAACATTAAATACGCCACCAGTCGCGCGCAGACTTATCTGGCGCGCACTCTACCACAGAATAATATACCTAAAAGTCTATTTATTTCAGCATGTCTTATAAGGTAAACAAACATGACGTCACAATCAACTATAGTGTTGGGCACAAAATGATCAATTGAATTCAATTCGTTTTCTATTCGATTTTTTTATATCAGTTCATTAGTTTAACGCTTATTCATAGTTTTCTTTTTCACTGACTGTTATTATCGTACAGTCAGCGTCAAATTGATATAAACCGTCTAGAGTAGTCAAAAAGATCTGAAAAACATAAAATCAATTTGATCTAGGCAGTTCGAATCATCATATTGTTGTAAGCGCGCAGGGTGTTCAAAATATCTAGGCACTCTTTGTTTCATATTTATATGAGCAGTCAGAGTGTTCAAAATTATCTAAGCAAACAAAGCTCTCAAAATATCTGTGCAATATGGTGTTGTACATTATGCACAGATATTTTGATAGCTATAAATCGATTGTTATTATAATCGAGTTATCTGCCCATTTTAATATTTCTTACTAATCATTTTGTTTTAGTTTACTGCTCAGTTTTTACTGCTGAACTTGTTATTAAACATGTATTTTGTAATTTTAAACTTACCTACCAATTCTACAATATACAACTGTCGCTTTCCGATAACAATACTTTCCCGAGAAATACTCAGTAAATACTTTATCGATATTATCCATTGAAATTTTTTTTAACTTCAATTCGTTCATTCTTATACCCCATCACTAGTAAGTCAACTGACAGTTGTCAAAATCGGAACACAAATTTTGATCAACGTATGGTTATTTTGATTATTTTGCAGTTTTCGACGGGAATTATGTGATACTTATTTTGGAAAAGGATGCAGAGTAATATGATAAATGAATGAATCACTTGTAGTGTGAATAAATTTGAGTGATTTCTTTGGAAACACAAGATATGTGTTCAATGTCAGGTTTGTTTACGTTTTGCGTATTGCCACTATAGAAAAAAAGCTTTTCTTTAAAATTGGAATGTCAAATAAAAAAGCATAAGTTATTATCGGATTATAATTCGTTACTAATATTATAAATGCGAAAATGTATTTATGTTTGTTTGTTTCTTTGTTTGTTTGTCTGTATGTTCCGTTTTCACGTCAAAATGGCTAAACCGATTTTGATAAAATTTGGAATGGAGATAGTTTGAGACCCTAGGAATAGGAAGGACATAAGCTACTTTTACCGCGGCTCATTCCCATGGGAAAATAAGTTTTAGCGCGGGCAAAGCCGTGGAATGGAATTGGTATTTAAGGTGACAGTTTGAGGCCCTGGAAAGGATATAACTTGCTTTTTACTCCGGGAAAAATATCATTCCCACGGGAAAATCACTTTAGGCGCGGGCAAATTTGCGGGCAGACATTGGTATTTGAGAAAATAATTTGAACCCTACTGGAAAGGATTATAATAGGCTACTTTTACTTTTTACCACAGGAAAGTATCATATTCCTATGGGAAAATCAGTAGGTATTAATTGTTAATCGTCTTTCACGTCAAAACTGAGCAACGGATCAATGTGATTTTTGGTAGGTACGGGGGTAGATTGGGAGATGGAGAGTGATATAGACTACTGTTTATCTCCGGAAAAATATCACATTCCCTCAGGATAATGTCGTGTAGTTCACGCGGGCGAAGCCGCGAGCGGAAAGCTAGTCAAATACATAATATTACATGGCTTGGCACCGACTTCAATCAGATCAGTAAGTTCCAAGATTAATTAAAAAAAATCCCGGACTTTCGTCCTTTGAATTGAATGATTTAATTTATTTTTCATTTTTACGTGTTTTTGGGAAGCGAAATTTGTTTACAGTTTTTTTGAAGGCGGTTTATTTTTTTATAAAAAAAATTATTTCTTTCTAATTAATCTTGAACTTACTGATCTGATTGAAGTCGGTGTCAAGCCGAAAGTAACAAGAACGAATACTTAAAATTCAATTTCAAAATTCATTTTCATTTCATTTCAAAATAGTGAAACAATAATACACAATATCTCATGCGCAGAGTGGTGTAAATTGTAACCTATCAAATACATATTAATATTAATACTTATTTGGCTTGACACCGACTTCAATCAGATCAGTAAGTTCAAGATTAATTAGAAAAAGTCCCGCACTTTCGTACTTTGAATTGAATGATTCAATTTATTTTTCACTTTTAAGCGTTTTTTTGTCTGAGCTACTTTTATGATAAAACTTATCGTTTTGCTGAAAATCGCGAAATACCTATTTTTTTACCTTTGACCTCGAGTATTTTTTTTCAGGTACCGGATCGATGAGGACTTTAAATTTCATTTATAATTAGATACGTTTTGAACGATTTCACCAAATTTCAGCTTCTTGCGAATTAATGTACCTTTACCCCTGTTTTTTGGTCTAATTTGACCGGACTATAAAGAATGTTAGCTATACGCAATTTCATAATTTTATTGAATCTAGACTTTTGTTTCGTTCAGTTCAAGTTTAGTTGCTTGGTAGAGTTTAAGATTTACTTTATGATGTCCCTGTTGTGTGCAGTTGTTGCTGAGTGCAGTTGTTGCTAAAACTGTTAAAGCTGATGAGTTTTTTTCGCCTGTTTTTCTTGTCAGTTAAAAGATGTCCATAACAGGTGGTAGGTAAAAAAATGTTGGACGATTCATAAGCATTAATTTTATTTAATCTATATGAATAAAAATTTATTGACTTTGACTTTGACTTGCCTAAAACAGTTTCAACGAGAATCTGTGAACAGATCTGTCGAGAAAATAAAAAAAATAAAACAAAGTACCTAATCCCTCTATAATTTTAAAATGATAATGAAACCTTACCGGCGACCGCTGTCAACAATATCTGTATGTGATGTGACGTCCTATTGCGACCTTAAATATTATCGTATCAACTAAATCAAAAGTGAAAGCTTGTCGGACATAAGTAACTGCGTCCCGGGCGCTTCGTTTACCCTTCCGCGTAGTCCCCATCCCGTCACATTAACGGGGACCTGCGATTTTCCTTGGCGTGTCCCTCCCCGGGACATTCCTCCTCATTCGTTATCTGTTCCAGCTTGGTTCTTGGATTTATCGACTTTTTTTCCCGCCTTAATTTCCAGAGATTCGGTCGAATGGCCCACGCCAGCAGCGGAACATTAACGCTGCCCTAGGGAAATATCGTTTGTGTTTTGTAGCATTTTTAAATTGTCTTTAAGCCCCATCTTTTGGACAACGTGCTCTTCGGAAAAAAAAGAACTGTTAACTATCTTGTTTAATGGCCCACTTGATAATGTTACGTCCGAATGATAAATTTTGAACGAAACTACTTAGAAAAGGTGTCGTTTTCTTTATTGTGATGCCAATAAAGCGAAAAAATGCGTAGATCTGTGAATTCGCTTTAAATAGTTTCAATTAGGTAAAATATAAAATTAAGATTCCACATTTGGTTCATTCTAACAATAAGCAAAATATTGTTTTCAAAACACATTCCATGAGTTTGTGCAAGTTTTTTTTGGATGTTTAGTGGACAAAGGTTCTGAATAAATAGGGCCGTCGAACCACAGTGTATTGCGTTCCTCCAGAGCTCATCATTGCGAATGCCCTTTGGGCTCGTGTCTTTGTGCCACTGTTGGTTTAGGATTCAGCTGGAATATGGACCAGTTTACGCTTTCTTGTCTAAACATTAAGTTTAGAAAGCTTGGAATTTTGTAGTCTTGTAGTAGGTAGGTAAATAAACTCTGTTCTAAGTATAACTAAGATTTTTAACAAATAATTTAATCGACAGACAAATACGAGTACTTAGGTATAGCATTGGCGTTTCATTTATTTCTTTGAAATATTTTTTTCAAAGGATAAATTGACGATGTGTACAAATAATTTCAATGAAATTATGTTTCTCATACTAACATACTTTACCTACCATAGTTTTCACCGCGAATGCCAAAAGCTTTTAAGTACAAACACTGTTTGAACACTAAGCGAACTAGAGTCATTAATTTTTTTGAAAGAAAAATATCTCCTGTTAATAAAAAGTAATCGTGGACTTTTTGCTTAAGTAAAGAAGGAAGATTCAAGGTAAGTATTTTTTAAATGTTTTAAAAAACGAAACCAATAGTTTTTACCTTTATTACCTTTTTTCCTAATTTTACCTGTATTATCATAATTCATCGAGGTGCTGAGGTACTTATACCAAAACGCCACCATGTCAGTCCGATTACAGAACCAGAGCTCTAATCCTATCCAACTACAGCGAGGTGTGAGACAGGGAGACGTCATCTCTCCGAAACTATTCACAGCTGCGTTGGAGGATATTTTTAAGCTACTGGACTGGAAAGGATTCGGCATTAACATCAATGGCGAGTACCTAACACACCTGCGGTTTGCCGATGATGTAGTTCTCATGGTTGAGACCTTGGAAGACCTGAACACAATGCTCGAAGATCTCAGCAATGCTTCCCAAAGAGTGGGTCTGAAGATGAACATGGATAACACGAAAATCATGTCCAATGCCCATGTTGCATGTTGGGAACATTACACTCGAAGTTGTTGACCACTATGTCTACCTAGGACAGACAATCCAATTAGGTAAGTCCAACTTCGAGAAAGAGATCTCTCGTCGAATCCAGCTCGGATGGGCAGCGTTTGGGAAGCTCCGGCATATATTTGCGTCCAAAATTCCTCCATGTCTCAAGACTAAATCTTTGACCAGTGTGTGTTGCCAGTTATGGCTTATGGAAGCGAGACGTGGTCTTTTACTATGGGTCTCATAAGAAGGCTCAAAGTCACCCAGCGAGCAATGGAGAGAGCGATGCTTGGTATTTCTCTGCTCGATCGAATCAGAAATGATGAGATCAGCAGGAGAACTAAAACGACCGACATCGCTCGAAGAATTGCTCAGTTGAAGTGGCAGTGGGCGGGACACATAGCGCGGAGAACCGATGGCCGTTGGGGCGGAAAGGTTCTCGAATGGCGACCGCGAACCGGACGACGTTCCGTGGGCAGGCCCCCTACAAGGTGGACCGACGATCTGGTCAAGGTCGCGGGAAGCCGCTGGATGCGGGCAGCGCAGGACCGATCGTTGTGGAGATCCTTGGGGGAGGCCTATGTCCAGCAGTGGGCTACGTACGGCTGAAATGATGATGATGATGATGATCATAATTCAAAATTTTATCAAGCATCTGATGAATTTAAACCAAAGAAATTGTGAAATTTACTAAGAGCATAATAACAATGAGCGGCAATGTCATAGGTAAAGTATCATTTTTAAACTTAAACTGATGAAGATATTTTCCTTTTACCAAAACACGAGGCACTAGTTCAACTAAAAAATATTCATGGATCCTTAAATGATGTAATAATGTTCTAATCCTATAACATAAAGTGGGTTCCTCGCTGGTTGAGGGTGGGTCGAAAAAATTTGTTTAAAAATTCAATACCGTCTATAAGAAACTCGTTCTGGAAACGCAACGGCCTGCGAACATTCCCATTTTCCCTTAATAACACGGGAGAAATTGCACGATTAGTGCGAAAAAGGATACCTACCCGTCCGCCCGATTGGGATACGCAGACCGAGACGAAACTTTTTCAGATATTAATGCCTATGGAAATATAAGTGAGGCGTAACACCCTCTTCAAATACCTTTGCATGCTCCGATTCCAACGTGCTTGAAGAGGATTCCGTAAACATACCGTCCTTCTTATTTTTTAACAACTCTGATTTCTTTAGGATTTTTTAACAGTTTCTGTTTTTATAGAAAAAATGTGATAGTAAAAAACCACGAGCCCTATAAGTAGCTTTCAGGCGGGATTACTTATAGGGCTCGTGGATTTTTACTATCACATTTTTCCTATATACTTACAAAATTGCACTGTGAATGCATAAAAGTAATATAAAATCTCAGTTTCTGTTCTTTAACAAGATGACAAAAAACAAATAATAATAAAAAGATAACAAAAACTTAAAGTGCCCCTATATGTATAAGAATTTCAAACTAACATAGGAAAGAAATATTTTATTGCCTCAAGTGATTTAACTAAGTATATTTGAACGTCGTTGGATGTAGCCGATAAACAAATGGATTAAAACCAAAAAAAGAAATAAGGTCTTTGCAGAGTTAGAGTGCTCCAAGAGTTTTCGTGCCCTCTTTAATAATTTAAGTCCATCAGTGTGAAGCCGCTTTAATTTTTTATATATTATGTGGGTGAAACGAATTTTTGTTTTATTTGTTTCCAATACACTTCGAGGATATTATTTAAAGATAGAGAATTTATTAAGAATATATAATAGAGTCAAAAACGATGCAAGAAAAGTGCTACCAAAGCTGTCAAAGTACTGCTGTCAAATATCTTTTGAAGTTTAGTTTCATAAGCGATCGAAAGATGCGCTCTTCATACAAAATAATACGATCAAAACCTTTACAAGAACTGCTCTTATTACAAGCTTTTTATTAACTTGCCATGTTAGTTAGTATGTTAGTTAGTGGGGGACAAATCTTGCAAGCTTAATTTGACCCACTTCCCAGTGTCCGATGGAGCGGAAATTTTGTATACAGGTTTGGTTCAGATGACAATACAATATTTAAGTAGAGTCAGCAAAAAAGCTTGTCATAAAAAAGAAATTTTTACTAAAAACTTTTTTTCTTGTCATCATTGTAACATTGGTGTTTGGTATGATAAAAGCTGTGCTCGGGTTGTTAGTATTAGAATATAATCAAATCCATATGAATATTATAGATGTGAAAATGTGTTTGTTTGTTTGTCCGTCTTTCACGTCTGAAACGGGAAACTGTTCGACGCGTCGACACGTCGCGACGTGCTTTTTGGTATGGGGATAGTTTGGTAGCTAGAGAGTAGCATAGGCTACTTTTTATCCCGGAAAACATCACATTCCTGCGGAATAACGTCGTGTAGTCCACGTGAGTGAAACCGCAAGCGGAAGGCTAGTTAGATATAATACTACTATAACACACAAGTACTTAGCCTGAAAACCAAACCGTGGACCATAATAAAGAAGGAAATCGAGTCACTCCTCGAAACTTCATTAACTCGAAGGAAAAATGGGCGTTTGAGCAGTTCAAGAAAGAATAAAAATTTGTTGGGCTATAAATTAACCGGGCCTTGGGCGTAGCTCGCAATCTGCATTACCCGAGACGCACTCGCCGGCGATTAAATGAAATTTCACGGCCGGTTGCCTACGGGAACTGGCTGGACAAAGGTCTGGGATATTTAAATTGAACGCTCTTAATCCGGCAACCTCTTTAACTTTTTCCTTCGGCTGTGATTGCGTAGAAGGTTCGATATGCTTGCCATGCAACGGAAGAATGAGGCTTTAATGATACGGATTTAATACTAGAATGTTTCCTCTCCTACACATAATTGGTCCTAAACAAATTATTCATTATTGTTAAGTGCTTTTACTCGCGAACGACTGAAAATCCTATCAAAAGCGCGTGGCCTGACAAACATCTAGGGAATCGCACTAATTTGTTTACGAAAAAGAGTACGTATTGCCACATATTTATAATCCTAGGGAACTACAATATGAGGTTCATTACGAATAAGGTAGTTATTAGGTTTGTTATCCATCACTTCATTCACTCGTTTCAAGTGTCAACTTGTCTATGTATAGTGCAACAAGCTTTCTGTTCCGGTGATAATCTTTGGAACTACAACAGTTTTCATTCGACAGTTCATTTTGACAGGTAATTTGGTATTGCAAGTGGCTCCTCTGTCACGGCTGCCACCGGAACAGACAGGAGTGTGGGACTATACAGTTCAACTCGCCTATGGTTTGACTCACCCTACGGTGTAACTCGCCTATAGTTCGACTTACATACAGTTCAACTCGCCTTAATTTAAACTTACCTTAATACGTACATAGTAAAATCACTTCAAAATGAGCATATTGTTAAACGCTACTAGAGAAGTAAACCTATTTATCGGCTGTGTATAAATAAGTACCCTTCGGGATTGGTGTGACCTTCTTGTTGACATCTTTATCGAACGATTTCGAGATGCGGAGGCGTGGAAAAGTTAAATAAATCCAAGAAGAGCATTAGATAAGGGAATGGCTTTTGTAATGTGTTCGGGACGCCCGTTAATGCAACCGATGTGCTATATGTCTGTCGGAGACATATGGGCGCATTCAAACTTTGTTTCGGACTACGGTTAGATATTATGACGTTATTATAGACTTGGCACACTGAATATATTGCCTGATCAGTTCATAACCGTGCAACTTTGGTAAAAATATTTTCCGCAATGGATCTTTTCTCGTATGGTTGTAAACAAAATTTATTGTTAGGACTTTGGCAGTAGTCACACTGACGATGACACACCTTATAATTTATTAGAAGATACTGCTTTCTATTGACATACAGTAGACTAACAGTAGATTTTCTTGAAAATTTTGAAAACTTGCGGCTGCAAGCGGTTTCACCCGCGTGGTTCCCGTTCCTGTGGGAATATCGGGATAAATAGTATCCTATGTTGTAATCATAAACTTATTATACGTATAAATAAGTTTATGGTTTTAATACAGGCTATCTACTATCTGTGTGCCAAATTTCAACCAAATCCGTAATGTAGTTTTTTCGTGAAAAAATAACAAACATCCATACATCCATGTACTCACATACTTTCGCATTTACTAGCGGCCGCCCGCGGATTCACCTGCGTGGTTCCCGTTCCCGTGGGAATATCGAGATATAACGTATCCTATGTGTTATTCCAGCCTAAAATCTATCTCTGTTGCAAATTTCATTCAAATCCGTTCAGTAGATTTTGCGTGAAAGAGTAACAAACACCCATACTCACAAACTTTCACATTTATAATTAATAGGATTAGTAGGATAGTATGATGAAGTAGATACTATTAAAAATTGTCTCGTCGCACAACAAGCTCCGATGGGATGATTTTTTTTATTATATTACATTTTCAATTTTCACCTGCGTGGTTCCCGTTCCCGTGGAAATATCGGGATATAAATAACGTATCCAATGTGTTATTCCAGCCTATAATCTATCCCTGTTGCAAATTTCATCCAGATCCGTTCCGTAGTTTTTGCGTGAAAGAGTTACAAACATCCATATACTCACAAACTTTCGCATTTATAATATTAAGTAGGATTAGTAGGATAGTATGATGAAGGTATTATAAAAAATCGACGCGTCTCACAACTAGCTCCGATTGGACGATTTCTTAATAGGTACTTCATTTTCAATATTTTCAATTAATAAAATTCACTGTGAATGCAAAAAAGTAAAAATACCTAGTAAGATATTAGATTCTAAATAAAAATATCGTGTCACAATCACAATGTTTGTTATCGAGCTCCTCCGTAAGGGCTTGACTTGACCGATTTTTATGAAATATTTTGTGTCTATTTGATAGGTCCTGTGGATAGGTCTGAGAATAGTAGGCTGTAGGCTATTTATTAGATATCCCGCAGCTAGTATTAGATAAACGTAGAGCAAAACGAATGTTTTGAGGACGAGTGGTTTTTCATTCTGTTATTTCTAATTTTGTTCCTATCTCAATTGGATTTTTTTATAGTTAAGGCCATTTTTAGCATCTATTTCAGATTGAGTTCAAATGAGTAAAGATTTTTTTTTGCTTAAGTGGATAATTTATAGACCGTTGCATCCTTCACTTTCTATAATAAAATAAAAAAAAATGTCATGCACTTACTAATTTAAAGATGATGATTGTGGTATTTAATTTGGGTGCAGTATTTTAATATTGTGAGTGCAGTGTTGTTGGCTGGTTGTAATGGTCGGAATACAATGATGCAGCTATAAAACAACGTCACACAACGTGGTTGGACTGGACACACGTTGTGGATAAATCATCTGATTTATCCACAACGTGTGTTCAGTCCAACCACGTTGGCAAAAATATGGTTACGCTATACATTGCGTGTTTTGCCATACCTACTTAACAAATATCTAGTGTTAGTCTATTCCCCTTATCGACTTCTTTTTAACGAGTAAAAGTGACAGCATCAGTTTAAAACTAGATGGCGCTACTTTTATTAATAAGAGGGTATGGGCACAGAGGAAAAAAATACTACTACGTGTATGGGTTTAATATTAGTAATAGTGACTCTACTGGAGATAAAAAAAATACTTCTTGAAAACTTCTATATTTCCATGTAGCTGCACTAGCCCAGAACGCGTGTAAATGAAACTTAAAAAGTCCTCATCGATCCGGTACCTGGAAAAAAAATATTGGAGGTCAAATGTCGAAATCGCGTTTTTTCAGCAAAACGGTAAGTTTTATCGTAAAATTAGAAACAACATAATTGTAAATCATGTAATTATCTATAAAAATGGTTCAATACCTTTTTTCTTAGGAGCCACCGTTTCTGATATAGATAGATTAAAAATGATGATATAGATAAATTTATAAAAGATTGACTAATTGCTTTTTTATTTTTCATGCATAGAAATACAAATTAAATATTAGGCCGATTGGTCGGCACTTTTTGCCGACTAGTCGCCGACAACAAATATGGCCGGATAGTCGGCTTTTCCGACTAGTCGCCGACTAGTCGGTGCATCCCTAGTTGTAACAGTCATCATATGCAAAGCTTAGATGTTTGGACGTTTGTACTCAATCACGCCAAAACGGCTGAACGGATTTGGCTGAAATTTGGAGCACAGAAACTTTGTAGCCTCTAGAGGATCATAGGCTATTTATTATCCCGGAAAAATATCACATTCCCGCGGGGTAACGTAAATGTGAAAGTTTAGATGTTTGGATGCGTGTTACTCAATCACGCCAAAACGACTAAACGGATTTGGCTGAAATTTAGGGCACAGATACTTTGTAGTCTGGAGAGGAACATAGGCTACTTTTCATCCCAGAAAAATATCACATTCCCGCGGGATAACGTCGTGTAGTCCACGCGGGCGAAGCCGCGGGCGGACAGCAAGTCTGCTATAATGCAATCGTTTAGAATCACAACATACCCGTGGAATAGGCCTACCAGGAAAACCACGTTAAAAAACGCGCTACCTCATAGGTGGTGTGGAAAAGTGCATATGATGCACATGATTGATTACAACTTTTCCAACTTTTTGAATCGTTATATTTCAGAAACGGTGGCTCTTAGGAAAAAAAATTGATGCATTTTTTGTAGACAATTACATTGTGACAGGACGTCCTCGTCGGCCAGTGGTACACTAGCCGGAACGTCGGAAGTCGCCGCCCAGTATTTAGTTAGAAAGATATTATAAATAAAAAGATGTTTATAGGGACTTGACTTTTTATTGTAAAGGTAGTAATAAAGAACCCTTTCCAAGGGTCAAGGGTTCCACTTATTTAATACTATAATCAAACAACTCAAACTGATATAAAAAAAACTGGTAATGCTCCGCGAGCTCTGTACAGCTTGGTGGTTTTGGTATAACTGGATCAAAAATGCTGAACAGGGCACGTGAAACGAAGATTTTGAATTTGAATTGAAAGAACAGGATAGGATTCGATAAAATTAATGGCCAGTATGTAGAACTTGGTGGAGTTTCCAGCCATCATGGAGTTTTTAACCATCCATAATGACTGGTACGAATCGACATCGTTACAATACCGGAGCGGCCGGGGCAAAAAAATCTCTAAGGATTTTTTTTGTAACAATAAAGCAATGTTAAATGATAAATAGGTCACAAACAAGTCCCTTTTAATAGAAAATACAGATTAAGTAACAACATATTAATAAATTTAATGGAAGTGCATGATAGAATTTTGAGTGTATGAATGGTTTTTACAGTGAGAAATTTACACTAGGTTGGTTTCGGTTCCATACAAATACTAACATCCGTCGTATCTAACAAAGTCTTAATTCTATAAGTTTTAGAATTAAGGCATCAGTTACGTAGAGAAATCTTGTATAATAGAAGATGTTTCACGTGATGCTCTACAGCGGGACCACCTTGAGCTACGTTAATTTAATTAGCATCAAAAAAATGTAGAAAATTTGTATATAATTGTATACGCAATTAAAAAAAATGTATATCAATAGTTTGGTTGTAAAAACGAAATCAATGTGGTCCCGCTGGGGAGCATACTCTACAGCGGGACCACCACTATAATTCCGTTACTGCAGGCTTTTCAAACTTGTTTATGGGACCAAAAAAATGTATATAAAATGTATATTATTAAACTAGAGTCAATTTGATATTTAGTTTGATCTTTACCAAGTTACGGCCATTTTTAAAATTTCCCTACTAATATTAGATGTCCGTTACCCCAGCCGGAAAGAAGTTTCTAGAGGAAAACGAGTTGAATGCTTAATTAAGGCGTATTTTGCAATGTAAAATGAGTGGGCCTGATACTTTCGGAATAAAAGAAAAAAAAAACTCTTTCTGTTGCGTATGTTCCATCTAGTTACATTGTAGTTAGTTACATTAATGTAACTAGTTGGAGTTTTATTCCATGTAGCCACACTATTAAGAAATCCTCACTCATTTAATGTAACTAATTAAACTTCTTTTCCAGTTAGTTGCATACTAACTACTTTTTAACTGACTTCAAAATTAAAATTCGGCCAAGTGCGAGTTGGACTCGCCCATGAGGGTTCCGAACCCACCTAACGTACCGATTACATACACCAAGAAAATACCACTAAGTATAATTTTTTGCCAGAAAAAAATAACTATTTTTATAATAGCATTTGTATGAATGCCAAAGTTATATTTGCGGTTTTCGAAAATGATTATATTTAAAAAACTTGTAAAGCCTTCTCAGCTGTGATAGTTTTCCTTTTAACTTCGTCATATATACAACTATCGTGAATTTTTCCACATATCCAAAAACAACCATGCCTCGATCAAAAATCTATTTTACGAACCCGCAATATTTTTAAAACTGCTATTCATCGACAACCACACACACCATCGGGTAGACAAGAAAAAAAATTACATTCCTACTGGTTAGGTAACTTAATTTATTTTTTATTTTACTTCACTACTTTGTCGGCGTGAATAATATGTATATTCATGCCAAATTACAGCTTTCTAATACTAAGAGTCTGAGCTAGGCTGGGGACGGACAGACGGACGGACGGACGGACACGGAACTATTAACTACGGAACCCTAAAAATAAGGTTCTATGTTCGACGCTATGTATTACGCAAATAATATGTAGGTATACGCCCATAAAGAGTACCCACTTAACGTACCGATTTCATAAATAGGAAAATATACCAGTACCATTTGGCGCCAGGAAAAATAACATTGTTTTTCATAGTGTTTCTATGAATAACTAAGTAACTAATATTTCCCAACGGACTCGCTGTCACACCGTTTTGTCACACTGGTGTGACTACGAAGCATTTTTTTCTTCGTAGTCACACTGTTTGGTGTGAATATTAGTAAGCTACCAAAACATGAGACTTGTTGTCACACTACTAGTGCGGGGAAATTAAATACCCTGTATGTGCATATTTTATAACATGGATTGCAAACTGACTTATTCGTCAACTTGCGAGTGTGAAACTCGTGAGCGCGCGCGAGTTGGCACCTTTCGATTTTACGTACAGTCAGCACATTTATTTATGTACAGTCAGCTACAAGCTATAACAACCTTAGGATAAATTTAATATGGACTTGGCATTCTAGTAACGGTTTATTTGCTAACTTTTGGATTCTAAAGTACCAGGATAACATAGCTATGGAGGAGGTAAGTAGAGTTGCGACTGGTTAGAAAAAAAATCTTTACCTGTGTTATGTACTTAGGTACTAATCTTTTCTAAAACATAAGAACAAATAAATGCACTGTAACTAGCGCCAAAAACGCGTCAGTCACGCGCAGAGTTATCTGACACACACTAGTAGTACCTAACACGGGAGATTTTTTTCCCACATTACTACTGCATAAAGGATAAGTTAGCCCCCCTGAGTCGAATGAAGTACCTACTAGGCACTAGGCATATTGGAAAAATATTGAACAAAAAGTACCAGAGCTGCCTAAGCAACCAGCCTGGTTGCTTGGTTACTCGTAATAACTCCTGGTTCAACCAGGATACCTACTTAAAATGCTGCTGCCTATAAAACTCAAAACATATAAAACAACTCCTGGTTAGCTATGCAGCCCTGGTACTTTCAGCTAATAATATTTTAATATAATAATTAATTTAATATCATATTACGTATATTGTATCAAAGTGGTATCAAACTGGTATCAAATTATCAAGTGATTTACGTCAAGTATGACTTTTTGAAAATGGTGTGACTATTAGGAAAAAATTCTTCGTAGTCACACCAGTGTGGAAAATGAGAAAAAATTTCTTCGTAGTCACACCAGTGTGAAAAATAGGAAAAAATTATTTGTAGTCACACCAGTGTGACAAAACGGTGTGACAGCGAGTCCGTTGGGTAATATTTGCGGTTTTTGAAAATGTGCTATATCTCAAAAAAGTCTAACTTTATCTCGTTCAAAGCAATTTTCTAACTATGAGAAATAATTATTACAGAAACCTGTAATAATTTTTACTTGAAAATGAAGTTGATAAACTTTATTTTCAACTAGCGCTCCGCTCGCAACTTCGTCTGCGTGGACCCCTTTTTATCCCCTTAGAGGGAATTTCCGAAAAACCTCTCTTATTGCTCCCTTACACTCCTCAAGGAACATACATGCCAATTTTCAGCTTTATATAGTTTTATATACTTACAAATTTGTATTTAATTGTAATTGCTTGACATTCATACAGTTTATTAATTTATTGAAATCATAAATAAATAAATAATAAATACATAAATAACTTCTTACATTCACACCAATAATAATAATAATGTAAATTTTAAGCTTCTGACATGTACCTATTTGTATTTTTGACATACTGGCGCTTTGGGACTACTGTAAGTCAGTATGTACACAATTAAATTGAATAAATTGAAATAAAGATAATAAAAATTGCATTGTGAATGCAAAAAAGTAAAAGTAATTTTTACAGAAACCTTTAGGTATATTATTTTTAAGGACTTTAAAAATAATATACCTAGACATACACGGATAGGATTGATGACAAAAACAATTATTATCAGTTCCATGTGTAATTTTTTTTATTTTCGTTTAAATCGTAAAGCGCTTTACAGAATACATCTTCCTACCAAGTTTCAAGTGTGTAGTCTTAATAGTTGTGGGAAAAAGTGTATGTGATATACGGACGGACAGACAGACAGACATACATGAAGAATCTATAAAGGTTCTGTTTTTTGTCCTACGGAACCCTAAAAATTATATATTGGATATTGTGTGTATTCTGGTTGTTTACCTTCATGATGCAATGAAAAACTTACTGTTCTTGGCATGTTTCCGAGTTTAAGAGGGAATTAAAATGGGCGGAGTGAGTCGACGAAAGGGAAAGAAGTGGACTAGTTGAATGGTTACAAATCTTACATATAGGATTTATTTTTACAATTTTACATTAAATACGTCATTTCAAGAGAAATATTGGCCACATTTTAATACTTTGTGATGCATTGCAGTATTATCAGGACTTAATGTTTTACTGTTTTTGACTGTTTTAGAAATTAGCGAATCCCATTAGTTTTACAGTCAATAATTTAATTTATATAAACACAGTTGATTTTACAATTACCAAATAAACTATATAAATAACTTCTACAACCACACCGATTATCTAAGTCCATGTAAATTTCATTAAGAAAATTTGTCATGGAAAACTTGATAACGGATAAATATATACTTAAATACGTTTCTATGTATACCTACCTACTTAATATATATAGAAAACACCCAGACCAAGACAAATAGACATGTTCATGCACACAAATATTTGTCTTGTTCGGGAATCGAACCCGAGACCTCTGGCGCAGAAGTTAGGTATCCTACCCCCGCGCCAAATCACTCGTTGAACGTTCAAACGTTCTTTTTCTTTTGAAACTATAAATGACAGTTGCCAACCCCATTCGATGTCTATTCGAGTAGAATGTGGACTTTTCTATGAATTTTTTTTTATTTTTAAATCGGAGAATGCTGTTTTCAAGAAAAAAGAATTTATGCGAAAAATTAGTATAGTTCCACACTTCTGTCTATTCCGGTGACAGCCGTGACAGAGGAGCCACTTGCAATACGAAATTAGCTGTCAAAATGGACTGTCGTATGAAAACTGTTTAAATTCCAAAGATTATCACCGGAACAGAAATGCTTGTCGCACTGTACATACATATATATCGCAGTCAGAATACGATTTGCAAGTACCGTTAGCAAAATATTACTTATAAATAATTTACATAAATAAAAAAGGAAAAATTCATATAGGTATTAAGATGAACATTGATAAGACGGAAATCATGTCCAATGCCTATGTTGCACCCTCTCCAATTAATGTTAGGAACATTGGAATGTTGGGAACAACAACACTCAAAAGTGTCCACTATGTTTACCTGGGACAGGCAGTCCAGTTAGGTAAGTCCAACTTCGAGAAAGAGATCTCTCGTCAAATTCAGCTCGGGTGGGCACTGTCCTGAAAGCTCCAGCTATGGGAGTGAGTGGTTTAAATGGCTGATGATAATTAAGAAAGTAGCGTTGATCGAAGTCTACTTACGACTACGTCAAAATGTACTTTGATTGGTTGTACACGATCAAAGCCTGCTTTGGCAAAGTAGTTTTGATGACTACTTTGATCGTGTAAACGTGCAATCAAAGCACATTTTGACGTAGACGTAAGTAGACTTTGATCAAAGCTACTTTGTTAAAGCTACTTTGACAAACCTCACTTTGATCGTGTCAACGCGGCTTAAAATCTTACACACGCGCACACACACACACACACACACGCACACATATATATACCAGAGGTGATTTCTTTTATTGTTATATATATAAAATATCTTGTAATAACATTCTGAAGAGAAACTGATTATCTGTCACACAGGGTCTCCTATCACAGAGACCAGTCTCTCACATTCCAAATGTAAACTTTAATTGGATTTGACAATTATTTAAATTTTTACTTTTTTGCATTCACAATGCAATTTTTATCATAGAAAAATGGAAAATAAAGTATTTAGAAAAAATCGACCCGTCTCACAACCCGCTCCGATGGGACTCGAACCCACGACCTTTCGCTACTCCGTAGCTCAGTGGTTAGAGCAGTCGCCCGGATAGCGAAAGGTCGTGGGTTCGAGTCCCATCGGAGCTGGTTGTGAGACGGGTCGATTTTTTCTAAATACTTTATTTTTCATTTTTCTATGGATTTGACAATGCTGTTTTGTTTGAATATCTATGTATTAAGTATGTATATGTAAGAGAACCTTGGGGGAGGCCTATGCCCAGCAGTGGGCGTCGTTCGGCTGACATGATGATGATGATGATGTAAGAGAACAAATAAAGATTGGTTATTTGTTATTATTAAGATAACTAGCTCTTCCACGTGGTAGCGTCTCTGTGGGAACGTAGGGATAAAAGTAGCGTAAATGTTATTCTGATGTACCTAAGTAGGTATATGCTATTTATCTACTGTAATGTTTTATATAAACCCGTTCAGTAGTTTTTACGTGAGAAAAACAAAAAATACGTCCATCCTGACAAACTTTTGCATTTATAATGTTACTAGCTGTGCCCGCGACTTCGTCCGCGTGGAATGGTGACTTTCGGCAGCATTTTTTTAGGCTTATTATTTTGCAAAATACACTAAGGACGCCGCACTGCGCCGCCACCACTCATTGTGTATGGCGCGCGGCGCTTGACAAGTTTCTTAGTTGTGTTAATTTTCTTCTGTATTTTTATTTTCTGGGCCGTAAGAGTTTTTGCCAACGTCAACACACAAAAACTTTCATCTCCTGTTTTTACCCCTTATATTTAACAAACTTTGAATGTCTTATTTATTCATATCTAAACAAAAGGCTAAATAATAAGTTTCAAGTTTCTAGCTTTCAAAATAACGTTATTTCCATACAAACTTTCATCCCCTATTTCAAACACTTACAGCCCTTTCGCATTAAAAAGTAGCCTATATTGTTTCTCAGGCTCTAGACTACTTATGTACTAAAATTCGTTTAAAACGAGTCAGTAGTTTAGGCGTGATTGCGTACCTAACACACAGACAGACAGAGCTAATTTCGCATTTATAATATTAATGATAAGTAAGGATTAAGAGGTATAAGATTTTGTTTTTTAAGTATTTTTTGGCTTATGTATTTAATATATTTTCAATTTCTCACTGTGTAATAAGTACTAATAAGAACTTCATGAAACTATATTAATTTTGTGTTTTATTTTTACCCCTATTCAACGTTATAATAAGAACCCAAAAACTTGCTCAAAAGTTTGCCCTAAATAATTACCAGGCGCTTCTCTTACATT
This sequence comes from Crambus lathoniellus, assembly GCA_949710035.1. NCBI lineage: Eukaryota > Metazoa > Arthropoda > Insecta > Lepidoptera > Crambidae > Crambus > Crambus lathoniellus. The sequence goes on from OX453307.1 coordinate 14,873,379, forward strand.
TTTGCTGCGAATACTTACCGAAAGGAGCGGCACTTACAATTGAAGAGTTCCTTGCCAATACGTTTTAAGTCAAAAATTTCAAAAAGAAGATAAACGAGAAATATGAATAACTATTTAGTTAGTGTATAGCTGATACAAAAATCTGTTAAAAATCACTGATTGTTTCCGAAATGAGCTAAGTCCTTAACTTAGCACATTTTGGATTTTTTTACATCCGGTTTTCCTAATTTTCAGGGTTTTCTTACGTTTACGAGCTCTTTCTGCATTCTTGCAGTCCGCTATTTTTGATATTGACAGCTAGCGTTTAGTGCCACTACCAAAGCCAAAACGTGCTAAGTCATTGCAGATTCGTTCCAAAATGTACTATTTAGTTGCCTTAGCACGTTTTGAGCATGAAACCTCAATTTCAAATTGAATTTGTCTTAGTAGGGTTTGGAAGTATTTTTTTTGTAGGATACACCGATTGTAGCCGTAGACAAAAATCAAACAATTATCTCGATATTGTAAAACAAAGACTTAGTACGTATTGGAATCGTGCTCTTCAATTAGTGCTATAATGCCTTATTTAGTGCCGAATAATATTTTCAGTCGAATGAAAATGAATGTTAAAGCCTGTTTCATTAGATCTTAACTTATATAATATTTGGTACGAAAAAGGTACTAACTAAAAACTGTAAAATGTGGACTAGAATACGCCTTAAATACTATACTAAATGCAAACGTTATTGCATCCTTTAACTTTAAATCTCGAATGGTGTAACAAAGTAGTAATTGCATATCCTATAACTTTAAGGGCCTGTGTCCCAATGTCTAAGTAAGTTCTGATTAGATGTTACTTGACAGATAGTCCATACAAAACTGTAAATTAAACTGAAAAGTATCTTCTAATCGGCCATTGTGAAACAGGCACTAAATCTCGAATGGCGTAACAAACAAGTAAATAATGACTAAGTAATAAGTATTCATTAACTACTTGAGAGACATGAACATTAGGGTTCTTCTTCTTCTAATCTTCTAAAACTTCTACTAATTTGATTAAGTTGTCCTCATAATAAGTTTTGATCCTCATCACATGAAGCAACTTTCGCGCACCCCGCGATTTTGAAATTCTTTAAAAACTTAAAAACGATCCACCCTAGAACATGCAACAAACTGACACACACAATCACACTAATTAAACCAACTCCTCCGCTGCTTTTAGTAAGGCGTGTGGACGTTTATTGACTGTATCGATGCTAAATGCGCCTTAATTAAGCATTCAACTCGTTTTCCTCTAGAAACTTCTTTCCGGCTGGGGTAACGGACATCTAATATTAGTAGGGAAATTTTAAAAATGGCCGTAACTTGGTAAAAATCAAACTAAATATCAAATTGACTCTAGTTTAATAATATACATTTTATATACATTTTTTTGGTCCCATAAACAAGTTTGAAAAGCCTGCAGTAACGGAATTATAGTGGTGGTCCCGCTGTAGAGTATGCTCCCCAGCGGGACCACATTGATTTCGTTTTTACAACCAAACTATTGATATACATTTTTTTTAATTGCGTATACAATTATATACAAATTTTCTACATTTTTTTGATGCTAATTAAATTAACGTAGCTCAAGGTGGTCCCGCTGTAGAGCATCACGTGATGTTTCTCATGAAACCAACCCAGATTAGTGCAGGCTTATTTAAATATGCCAGTCACAACCCGCTGGCTTTTGGTGATCATGTTTAGTGTTTATGTGTGTGATGAATGTCATGTGTAAATGTTTGTGTAAAGTGTCTTAAAAAGGAGATCAGTCAAATTGGACCAAAAAAGTAAAAGTGCCGGCCAACGAAAATAAATTGCAAATTACTATTGTAAACAGTGTAACGATCATTTTTTGTTATGACGTCAACAGTGTACGATTAGCGGCCAAGCAGTTATTCAAGTTTGAAAATGAAATTTTTTCTTCATTTTCAAACTTAAATATAGCTTGGCCAAAGTGCAGCCAACAAAAAAATTGCAGATTATTATTGTAAATAGTGTAACGATCATTTTTTGTTATGACGTCAACAGTGTACGATTAGTGGCCAAGCAGTTATTCAAACTTTGAAATGACATTTTTTTCTCTTTATTTTCAAACTTGAATACTGCTTGGCCAAAGTGGGGCCAACGAAAAAAAATTGCACATTACTATTGTAAGCAATGTAACGATATTTTTTTGTTATGGCGTCAACAGTGTACGATTAGCGGCCAAGCAGTTACTCAAGTTTGAAAATGACATTTTTTTCTTCATTTTCAAACTTGAATACAGCTTGGCCAAAGTGCGGCCAACGAAAAAAAATTGCAAATTACTATTGTAAACAGTGTAAAGATCATTTTTTGTTATGACGTCAACAGTGTACGATTAGTGGCCAAGCAGTTATTCAAGTTTGAAAATGACATTTTTTTCTCCTTATTTTCAAACTTGAATACAGCTTGGCCAAAGTCACTTTGTGTTGTAGTCAATATCTATTTTAGGGAGACATATTTCCTTATTCTGGCTCTGTAGTGTTACTATTTAGCTAAAAGTATTGCATTATTGTTTAGTCGATTCACGTACCCAGCAGGTGGGACGTTCGTGGGTCAGTTATAATGCTGACGAGGAACTGATCTCAATGTAGTAACTGATATTCTGATAAACGATTACAGTTTACGTGGTGAGTCAATCCGTTTTGCTATCGTATTTATACCAAAAATAATGACATTTTCAAACTTGAATAACTGCTTGGCCGCTAATCGTACACTGTTGACGCCATAACAAAAAATTGTCGTTACACTGTTTACAATAGTAATGTGCAATTTTTTTTCGTTGGCCGCACTTTGACCAAGCTGAATTCAAGTTTGAAAATAAAGAGAAAAAAAATATATTTTCAAACTTGAATAACTGCTTGACCGCTAATTGTACACTGTTGACGCCATAACAAAAAATGATCGTTACACTGTTTTCAATAGTAATGTGCAATTTTTTTTGTTGGCCGCACTTTGGCCGTGCGGTATTCAAGTTTGAAAATAAAGAGAAAAAAAAAGACATTTTCAAACTTGAATAACTGCTTGGCCGCTAATCGTACACTTTTGACGCCATAACAAAAAATGATCGCTACATTGTTTACAATAGTAATATGCAATTTTTTTTTCGTTGGCCGATACTTTTACTTTTTTGGTCCAAACATGTATGAAGCGTGACTGATCTCCTTTACAAGTTTAGTAGCCTTAACAAATGGCTAGAAAATAAGACTTTAATCTCGTTAGAGACTATTAAGTAAGTAGGTACTTGTTAAAGTACTATAATAAGTAAGTGTTACTAACTTACGCGTACGTATTAGGTAAATAAGTAATATTATGTTTTAAAATTAAATATGTTTGCAGTAGGCAACTTATTATAATAATCGTAAATACGATTTAGTATTGTAATTAAATTAAAAAAAAATGTAATTATCTTATATGTATGTACAAAATTATGTATTGATAAAGTAGTTGATGGGTCAGCCGAAGGGGTGGAGGTGTATATAAAAACAGTACCTATATAAATCACAAGACTAAGTGTGCATGTCACTTAAAGTAATATTATATAACAAATTAAAGTAGTTAAACAAATAAAATGTCATAATTAAAGAGTAGGATAATTACCTTAACTTAGGAATGGGTTTAATGTCTTTGACATGCCAACGACCTAAAGGTTTATTGGACATGTCCGATAAATCATAAATAAGAGGTCAAACTTTGTTTGATATTTTACATTTAATAAATTTAGGTGCTAATTTTGCCGAAAAATATTTATCAGATGAACTAATGGGGTAGTTCCGTTTCCAGATAATATCACCTTGGTTAAATTCTAACTGTTGGTGTTGCTTATTATAATAATGAGCATTAGTTTGGTGACATTTATAAAGACGAGCTTGAACTTCTGCAAATATTGGGCTAAGTAAACCAATGTTCTTAAAATATTTATCTTTAGGTGCTAGAAGAGAATCTTCAGTTGTGTCGGTGTTGTAAATAGAACCGCATGTGGCAAGTTCACGACCAAGCACTAGATAGGATGGCGTGAATTGGGTAGTTTCGTTTACGGCAGAATTAATTGCAAACTGAATTTTATTGAGGTGAATATCCCATGTTCTATGATCGTCATCGACAAATGAAGCGATTGCGGTAATTATGGTTTTATTGTAGCGTTCTACATTGTGTGACGGGACGTCCTCGTCGGCCAGTGGTACACTAGCCGGCACGTCGGAAGTCGCCGCCCAGTATTTAGTTAGATAGATATTATAAATAAAAAGATGTTTATAGGGACTTGACTTTTTATTGTAAAGGTAGTAATAAAGAACCCTTTCCAAGGATCAAGGGTTCCACTTATTTAATACTATAATCAAACAACTCAAACTGATATAAAAAAAACTGGTAATGCTCCGCGAGCTCTGTACAGCTTGGTGGTTTTGGTATAACTGGATCAAAAGTGCTGAATAGGGCACGTGAAACGAAGATTTTGAATTTGAATTGAAAGAGCAGGATAGGATTCGATAAAATTAACGGCCAGTATGTAGAACTTGGTGGAGTTTCCAGCCATCATAGAGTTTTTAACCATCCATAATGGCTGGTACGAATCGACATCGTTACAACATGGTCTACAATTTTTGTAAAAGCTACTTTTATGATAAAACTTATCGTTTTGCTGAAAATCGCGAAATACCTACCCATTTTTTTACCTTTGTCCTCGAGTATTTTTATTTCCAGGTTCCGGATCGATGAGGACTTTTAAATTTCATTTATAATTATGTTTTTAACGATTTCACCAAATTTTAGCTTCTTGTGAATTAATGTACCTTCACTATTATTTTTTGGTCTAATTTGACCGGATAGTCAAGTAGTAGTAGTAAGTAGTAGATACGAGAAAATATTAAAAAGTTTTTCTCAGAAAATGGAACAGTACGTAGTCAAACACGTTTGTGATAGAGTGTTGTCTGTCTCTCTCTGCAATGGATTGTTGAAAACAATCATGCTGTAAGGAAACAACGTGACACGTGAAAGGTATAAATCAGTTAGTACGTGTTCAGCAGTCACGAGACGCATGTTTTCGAATTCAGTACTTTTTTCATTTGCTTCTCTAGATTTTTTCACAAACAGATTTGCAGTGACTGATTTTTCTATTGCACAATATGGCGAGGATATGTGGGGCAAGGGGAATATACCAAAGGTAATAGATTTTTTGGTTTTTTGAGTGATACTACCTACACCTTACACTAAAATGACGAATAAAAATGTATTAGATTGAAAGATCAACTTTTGTCAAATGGGAAAAATGTTATTGAGAAGAGAATACGATTTAAAGGGCAATTTTTTTAGTAAAGAACAAATATTAGGCTTTGCAACTTAGTTCTCTGCGTAGTAGAGCAAGAGCCCATGACGGCCAGACCTTCGTTATTTTATAAATAAATAAAAAATAAAATAAATAAATTGTTTATTCAGTACTCCATATAACAAAGTTCTCTTAAGCTAAATAAAGTAAAGTAATATTAACACTTTGTTCAAAACTTAAGAGGCATTCGTTGACAGCTGTAGAAGTAAAAACTGTGACACAGCTGCCAGCGCCCCCACCCTATAGACATTTTTTTTTTATTACATTAAAATATTGAGAACAAGACATTACATTTATCAAATTTTAAACCAAAAATTAAAGAAAAGAAACATAACTCAAAGCAAGTTTAACAAAAAGTAAGGACATACTACAGTTCAATGCTTATGTGTAGGTAAGTGTGAATAATTTTGTGAGATTTTATTTTATGTGTGTAAGAATTGCTTCTGTTTCTTCATAGTTAAAACCCAGTAGCCATTCACGGACTTTAGCCTTACAATGATACAATTGAAGTGGATATATATCGTTTATCTTATTAACTTTATTGTATAGCAGACAACTGTTAACATAAAATTGGCGTCTCCCAAGTTCAGTTCTATGAGCTGGAATTTGACAAACTTTACTAACATTGCGCTTAACAATAGGTTTGTAGATTACATGCTTATGTTTCCTAAGGACTGTATTCAAAATATATAAAATATTAGGCCCTTACCCTGAGAACTGGACATTGGGTGTAAAGAAGATCAGTGCTATATTTACGCGGTTTCCCGAGCATGGCCTTCAGTATTCCTCTTTGGGCCCGTTCTAAAGGAAGGAGTGCAGTGATCCGAGTACCTCCCCAAACCACGATGCAGTACTGAAGTATACTCTGAACAAGTCTATAGTAAACATTTAATAACGTGTCAAGATCTGCCGAACGCCTAATGCCCGAATACTCGTACGCTACTTATCTTTGGGAGCGTCTCACACATCGCCCTGTCACTTTAAATGTCAAACGTATGAAAGAGATGCCATGATGTTTGAGACGCTCCTAAAGATGATTAGCGTTCGAGAATTCGGGCGTGAGTGTCTTAAATATGGGGATTCATCTCCTAACGCGACCTGTCAATATTTTCAAATGCGAAGACCAAGTTAACGTTCTGTCTATTGTTAGGTCTAGGTATTTCATCTCCGATACACAAGCCAAGGTAGGGCAAGTGCACAATGTGTCATCGTCTCAAACATGCACTTTAAAGCTGGCCATTGACGGTCAAATTTTCCTAAAACTGTGGCGTAAAACTCCGGCGTCAATCCAAAATTTGCTCGTGAATGTCGAATCGTCACTCCAGAGTTTTAACTGACGACGCGCCACGCAATCGCGTCAGTTCGATCGCTGCGCCCGCCCGCCGTGGTGCGGTGGTCGAGCGTGCTGCGGTGGTGCTGCGTATAGTTTTTGGTATAAAGGGTAAAAACGGGACCCTATTACTAAGACTCCGTTGTCCGTCTGTCTGTCTGTCACCAGGGTGTATAACATGAACCGTGATAGCTAGACAATTATTGTTTAACAGATGATGTATTTCTATTGCCGCTATAACAACAAATAGGTACTAAAAACAAAACAGAATAAAATTAATATTTAAGGGGGGCTCCAATAAAGTAAACGTGATTTTTTGCCGTTTTTTGCTCGATATTAATAATGGCAATAGGTAGACGTTTTAAGTATTTTCAGAATATTTAGTTATACTCATAGGTACTCACTTTAAAAATAAATAATTGAAATAAAATGAAGTTCATATTTAAGGAGGGTTCCCCTACAACAAACGTGATTTTTTCCTGTGTTTTGCTCGATATTAATAACGGCAATAGGTAGAGGCTTGAAATATTCTCAGAATATTTAGTTGTATACCCACTTTAAAAATAGATAGGTAATTACCTATATTAAAATAAAATTTCATATTTAAGGAGGGCTCCCATACAACAAACGTGATTTTTGCCGTTTTTTGCTCGATATTAATAACGGCAACATGTAGATGCTTAAAATATTTAGTTCTATTACTTATTCGGAATCAGAATCCTTTTCTTTTTTGACAAAAATAAATAGTACACGATGAGTACCCGTCTTTCAACAGCCCGGCCGGTCGAAAACTGAAGAGCCGGCGTCACGCCAGTCAGTGGGGAAATCTAGTTGGCTTAAAACCATTTGGAGTGACGCCACAGTTTTACGCCACAGTTTTAGGACAAAACTGATCGTCAATGTCCAGCTTTATGTGAAATCCCGGTTGAGGAAGTGTGTTAAGTTTATGACAAAAGGCCATATATTTCGTCTTATTAACATTTAATGTTAAAAGGTTTTCATTCAACCACGTCATGTTCTCTACCAGCGCACGTTTCGCACTGAGTTTGGCGTCCTCCCAATTCCGTCCCCTAACAATCAACGCTGTGTCATCTGCATAAGTGATTATAGTGCAGTTACATATTGTTATTGAACACAGTGAGTTAACATACACCAGAAAGAGAGTGGGACCGAGAACACTCCCTTGTGGTACCCCAAACGAAAGACCACATTGAGAACTTATGTAGTCACCTACCTTAACACATTGAGAACGATTCGACAGGTAACTACGAAAAATCTCTAGAGCTACACCTCGCACGCCAATCAATTCCAGTTTATGCAGAAGTAGAGGAATAGAAACTGTGTTGAAGGCCTTTGTTAAGTCTAAAAAGACGCCTAAAACTTTTTTTTATCAAGATGTGTTGCTATTGTTTCTGTAAGCAATAAAGCAGCATCTTCTGTAGACTTTCCCCTCATAAAGCCAAACTGGTTATCCGAAATAACATTGTTATGATCTAAAAAGTCGATAAGCCTACGATTTAGAACCCTTTCCAATATCTTTGAAATAACCGTCAGAACAGATATTGGCCTGTAGTTCCCGATACAAACTTTATCCCCACTTTTTTGTATTGGGTGTACTAATGCTCTTTTCAAAATATCTGGAAAGACTCCTGTTTCGAGACATAAATTAAATACATATACGAGAGGTGGAATCAAACTGTTCTTAGCTTCTTTTATAAGTAACTAGCTTTCCGCCCGCGGCTTCGCCCGCGTGTACTACACAACATTATCCTGATGGAATGTTATATTTTCCGGGATAAACTATGTCATTCTCCAGCTCCCAATCTACCCCCGTACCAAAAATCACATTGATCCGTTACTCCGTTTGGACGTGAAAGACGGACAAACAAATAATACCTACTTATTGATTTCCCCGTGGGAATATGATATTATAATCCTTGCCATGCCAAATTATTTACTTAAATACCAATTTCTGCCCCCAAATTAGCCCGCGCTTAATGTGATTTTTCCTTACAATGAGATTTCCCGCGGTAAGAAGTAAAATATGTCCTTTCCAGGGCCATAAACTGTCTCTATTCTAAACATCATACTTCCCATGAACTCAAACTATCGCCTAAAATACCAATTCCAATCTACAGCTTTGCCCGAGCTAAAACTTATTTTACCATGAGAATGAGCCTTATTCCCGCGGTTACAATTTGCCTATGTCCTTCCTAGCAACCGGACATGGGTGTCCCGGTGCTCCTATCAGTAGGAGTAATTAGTAGGAGCACCCGGAAGCACTGTCTCAAACTATCTCCATTCCAAATTTCATCAAAATTGGTTCAGCCGTTTTGACGTGAGCATATACAATTTCGAATTTATAATAATAGTAGGGATAGTAGAAATAGTAGAAATAAGAATATCAATGGCCGGCGGCCGCGACTACGTCCGCGAGTAGGTACAACATCGCAAAATTTTATGTCAAAAAGTAGGTAGATATGCATTCTCTAAGGTCTCATCAGTACCATCATCAATCTATTTTAATGATCCGCTGCTGGGGCACAGGCCTTCATATAGATGGATAAAGAGAATGGGCATTACCTTCCACACGGGCCCATTGAACCAATCCAAATGCAGCCAGAAACATCGGCTTATCGTGTCTTCCAAAGCACGATATATTTTTTAACAGCAATCCCATGATAGACCATTGCAAAAGTAACATAACCTCATCGATCGCAGGCCGAGCACGCTACCCGTGGTTTAGGCATAAGAAGGTAAAGATACTTAGACAAACAGGAGCTACTATCGTATGAATAATATTCGGACATTCTCCTACTCTTGAACTACCAAAATGCAAAAAATCAAGTCAATACTTTGCTAAAAATGTGTAATACTGATTTTCTTGAATTTTATTCTAATGCATAAAGAATTGTTTGCTTTGCACGAAAATGAGCTGTCATGGGACCCATGCCTCATTGAATAAAGTGAACAAAAAAAACTGTATCCCAAGGGAACTGTACTTTTTTCGAGTTAAAAAAACCGTATGAAATTTTCCCGGCCAGAGTTCAATTATTCCCTTTCTACCCTATTAGGTGTTTTTTTTATTTTGCCTACGCAGATCACTTTTAATGATGACCTAGTATTCTTTATACCAATTTCCATATTCCTAACTCCAGAAATGAGGAAGTTTTCTTATAAGCCTTAATCCCCCCTTTCTACCCTATTATGGGTTTTTTATAACTTCGCATACGCAGATCATTTTCAATCGTGACCAGTATCCAACATACCAACTTTCATACTTCTAAGTTTAGAAATGAGGAAGTTCCATATAAGCTTAATCCGCCCGTTTTACCCCATTATCGGGGAGTTTTTTAACTTCGCTTACGCAGATAATTTTCAATCGTGATCAGTATTCAACATACCAATTTTTATACTTCTAAGTTCAGAAATGAAGAAGTTCCATATAAACTTTATCTCCCCTGTTTACCCTATTAAGGGGGAGATTTTTTTACTTTGCTTACTCAGATCATTTTCAGTCATAACCAGTATCCAACGTACCAATTTTCATGCTTCTAAATCCATTAATGAAGAAGTTTCATATAACCTTAACCCCCCCATTTTACCCCTTTAGGGGGGGAGTTTCCTAAAATCCGTTCTTAGCGGACGTCTCCTAGGCATAATATACCTTCCTCCCAAATTACATCTTCGTTGGTCCAGTAGTTTTCGAGATTTCGTGATGAGTGAGTTATGTCCCCTCAATTTTATATATATAGATGTCGGTATGTTATCAGTACCTGTAGCAGAATCATTATTTAGGCTTAAAATAATGGACTCTATCTCCTTAAAATCGGTACTAAATAGTGCCATTGTATTGTAAGGAATAGGACCCATTGTAACTTTACTTGAAGGCATTGGTTTGTTAGGTGTATTATTTGAAATATTACTATCTAAATTCGAGCCAATTTCTGCAAAATAAGAATTGACCATGTTAAGAGATTTCTCAGGATCATTGCACATCGTTTGATGGCGAGAAGGTTGGCCTAAAATTTGAAATTTTATTATAAATAAGTGTTTTCCACAGATTCTTTTGGTTTCTTTTATTTTTATTCAACTCGGCTTTCTCATATTCTATCTTTAGTTTTTTTAGGAGACTATTACAGTAATTGCGATATCTCTTGTAAGTAACTTGCAACACTGCATTTGTCGGATTACGCTTCAGTTTTTTCCACATTCTGTCACGGTTTCTTATACACCGAACCAAACCCGGTGTAATCCAGGGTTTGATGGTACGAAAACGATGAGGGATACCTTTTTTCACAGAATGAGCGTTTAGGGCTGATGATAAGATGTTGATAAATTCCATCGTCGCATTATTGGCATCACATGAATTAAAAACATTAGAAAAGTCAGTCAATGCAAGTTGTTTGATCAAAGGAGGATAATAATTTTTAAACGTGTTGACTTTTAATTTCATAATTTAAGTTAAAAATACTTGAGCGTGATCCGTAATAAGAGAGTCTAAGATTAAGGTTGTAGAGTCCCTATCTGATTTCAACATTACGTGGTCTAAACAGTTATCTAGACGGGTGGGAAGAGTATGACAAGGCAGTAGGCCATGATGAGCCATTAAGTCAAGATATTTGCCGCAGTTCGAATCATCGCTGTCTGGAGAAATATCAATATTTATGTCACCGATTAAAATCACTTATTTAATAGATCGTAGCATTGACAAACATTGATCAATTTCATCACAGAAGTTATTTATATTACGAGTGGAAGGTGAACGGTAGACAGCCACAATAGCAAACTCATCACCATGTTGTAGCACAACTCAACTCGCATCAGTAATTGACGGAATAGTAATTTTATGTTTGAGCTCAGACTTCACGTAAACTATGACACCATCGTTTTGATTATGGAATTCTGACAAATAAAACGTATAACCATCCAACGCTAATGTAGTCGCCATTTTGCTCAGCCAACATTCTGTGAGAATTATTATATCACACTGGCAATGCATTCGCTTCAAAAAAACCTCAAAAGCATCGAAATTACACGATATACTGCGAATATTAGTGTGAATAATTTTTAAAGATGTACCAAAGTCTATATAGTCTTTCATATTCTCAGGACTACTTACAAAAGCCTTAGATATATTATTTGCGTCAATTTCATCACAAATATTATTTAACGGCAGCATTTGTATTTTTGTAGTTTAAAGGCACATTTCGTAGTTTTAGATATATAGTTTTCATGAACACAGTGCTGCAATAAACAACAATCAATTAAAAATCTCATTAGTTTTTTAAGCAATTGGTAAGTTTCGATAAAATGATGTGACAAAAGTACGTAAAAAGTAAATGTGTAGTATGTAACGTGAGCTAGTGTATGTGTATATATGTATGTATATGTATTTATAATGTTGGTGTGATATGAATTTTGGAACTGTAGTAAGAGTAAGTTATTTAAGCTATTACAAAAAAATAAAATAATAAACAAAAGTAAACAAAGAAGCATGCAAAATAATTTCTGTAAAAACCATAGACAGAAGATGAGTCACAGGTCAGGATGGGTTAAGGTCAGCTTCACCATTAACAATACGAGCTGGAGCACTATCCTTTTTGCGAAGAAAGATCCTCCCGTGAGCAGTCCTGCTGGATACGCTTACTGCTGTAAGCGTATCCATTCTTCTTACTGAAGTCACGCGCCAGGAAGTAGTTTTTACTACCAGCTTGAGTTAAGCTTTCTGCTACGAAGATCGGTGTAACCTGACATTCCAACTTTAAATGACCACTGTTTAGCTTGCAGTCCTTGTTCCTTCGATTAAAATCTTTGACTGAAGTAAGAAACTTATCCTTGACAAGAACCGACAAAAAATCTATTATTATGGGTTTATCACCCTTCTTAGTATCACCCTCATACTGGTTTGATAAAAAATCCATGGAGTTCTTAATGTCACTATTCTGTAACTGAATCTCATTAATACTTTCCTGTAATGTGTCTTGTTGTTTCTTAACAGTCTCCATGCAGCATCTCATTTCTGACATGAAAGAGGTAAACTCATCGCAATGTTGGCGTTTACGTGCACGTGGTCTGGTAGAAGTATTAGTTGAACCTTCATTTTCGGTATCTGTAACAGGCGCTGAACTTTGATTTGCCTCAGATTCGGCTAGCTGATTCTTTTTCTGCGGCGTTCTTTTCATAGGAAAAGACATTATATAGAAATTATTTGTAGGTTCTCAAGTTAGCACTCGTTCCTGTCGAACCGCTTTGTTCGTTCGAAGTCGTCGTTATGACGTAGCTTAAGTAGAACCGGACCACTTATTTCGACGCGGCGACGTACTGCATCGATAGCCGAGCGCAACCGCATGTAGAAAATGTCTCTCACCAAACGCAGCCAGCAGCACGAGGTCAAATCCACACAGGCCCAAAAACTTTTTAAGGTATTTTTTCGATTTAAATTAAAAATTATATCACGATGCTCAACACACGTCCACTCTCAGTCACGTCCGAGGGGGGAAGGACGTTCAATGTGTCTGGCAAGACGTATAAACCAATAAAACTGTCTGGCTATTGAGGTAACGTTTTATTATAGGTCCTCAAGTAACATAATATAAATTTTAGCTTTTATACTATAGCGAAAGTTTAATTTATTAAAGTTTAGGGGTGTCTGGCAGGGGGTAGCAACCTGTCATAAGTGTCCGGCAATGGATAACGAGATTTCTAGAGTTAACCCGAAGAAAATATATAAAATTGAGCATTATACTTTAACGAATTTTAGGTACTATTTTATACACCTTTACTACCTGTTACCTGCCAAAGTAAGCACAAACCAAACTCTATAGTCGCCAGTCGTTCTTACCTGTATAGGGGGCATGCACAGAAAAACTTTCAGCTTTTATAAAATAACGAAGGTCTGGCCGTCGTGGGCTCTTAGGCTATAGTGTCCATACCGTCTAACCGTATTGCTTACTGTTGCTGACGCTACTTATCTTTCGAAAAGTTTCTATTACGAAGTGTCGTTTCCTCAACAAAGCTAAACAGTATGTTCCCCAAGAAAACTACTACAATCAGTTCATAAAATAACGGTTGTCACAAAGTTCCAACTAAAATAGCGTACCTATTTATACGGACGTAACTATTTAGTATGATAACGGCGGAGCACAATACAAGAAAGTTTTGAAATGTGTTATTTCACTGGCAACCCTTACGCAAAGTTGGCCGGATTGTGGTGAAGTTTGACATTGTGAACTTCCACCTTTAGCCTGGCGATATTATCAAGGTCTTGACACAGGTAAGTTCACTCGCCTCCGCTACGGAAGTATTTGAAACTACGTTACACTTTTAGTTAGATTCTGTTGAATTCGATTTATAGTTAGGTGCAGCATGAAGTTGTGTATTGGCTGAATGCTTAAATACTAACTGCCTGAACTATTATTCAGTGGTCGTTCGATTTCATACTTATTTAATTTAACTAATTTAAAAATAATATTTGAAAGTTTCGTATAAGACATATAAAATGTAATTTAATAATAAATCGGTTCTTATTCTGCTTTTTTCAACGTTCATTAAACGTGCTCATGACGATGATCGGTTCCTTTTATTTCAGCAGTCAATAAAAGTGACATAATAGTAAAGAAGTACCTAGAATTTTTCATCTTATGCGTTTCGAATGCTTTATTTACCTGTTTTTTTTTTAAATTATTACAATAAAATATTCGAACCTAGTTTTGCTTTGTCTATCCAATCAAATCTTACTCGTTTCTCTCAGTGTCAAGTTGAAAAAAACAGCTTTTTGTTTTTTCGTAAAAAAACTAATTGTTCTCTTCGGAATTTTCAAAACTAAAACTACCCTACTTCTGAGACATATGCCTTCCTTGTGGATGGAAATGAGAATCAGTCATGATCCACCATGCGGGCTATAAGAAGACTTGACAGCAAATGCCTACATGCTTTCCGAAGCAGGGAGGAGTTCGAAGCAATAAATTTTTCATCACCCATCCTGTGACCAACCATTGCGAGAGTTGCTTAACCGTCACAATCGCAGCTCTTACTACTGCACTACCGAACCCCTCAAGTACGGATATGTAGCATGTAGCTACAAAATTCACGCTTATGCTAATGAGGTTTGATTTGATTCGGGCAGCGGCGCCGATTTATAGGCAATCTTCGTCAACGTCAGCGCCCGCTGCACGCAGCCGGTTATTGTTCAGCGGCGAGCGATATCATTGCTGCTAGCGATAATAAGGCAGCAGTAGATTAACTTTGACTAGACTTATTTGTTAAATCCTGAGGAATTCATATTAATTTCAACCTAAAGCCTTGCTTACGTGTCTGGGCCCATATTAAAAGTTGTTCGTATTGATGGACAGTTTAATCTTCTTATTCCCAGGAATCCCCTCTAACACTGTCCACCCGTCGTCACGGGGTGTGGCAAATTTTACCAGCTGTTTCCATCAAATATGTGCAAGAGGGGACAACTGGTACTTTTTTTCTAATTGTCCCCCTTGACACCAGAGGGGGTGACAATTGCTACGAAAATTAACCAGTTGTCCCCTTCAAGCAGCATGGAGTATATCTTCTCTGTTTCTGTCTTTAAAAAAAACTTTTGTTTATGATTTATGTTCCTACTAGCTTTTGTCCGCGACTGCGTTCGCATGAAAATTTTGATGAGTATGCGAAGGAACTTTCCAGTTGTCACCCCGGGAGACAGTGTTAAGGGGATAAAAGCCTTTATTTCCAGGTGTCCTCTACACCTGGAAATAAAGGCTTTTATCCCCTTTGAAATAATTGCATTATTTTTTTATTAATGTTTACAATTATTTAACTGTGTCGAAAACCTAAGCCAAAGTGGTCTACTGAATGTTCCTACAACATGTTTTAATGTAGAATAATGCATGTGTGACCATCGCTATCAATTTAACTGATTTCCGCTCCAAGATCTCTATCTAGTGGTGACATTTCACACTTTCTAAAGCTTTATTCGGATAATGCTCGAGTTCGAAATTATAGCAGCATTTTTTAAGAATGCAGTTCTATCTCAGAATACAGGTAATTATGGCGCTACTCGGAAAACGCTACTACTTTATTGGTTAGATCCTTAGGTTAGAGCATTGGACTTAATTTCCAAACGTGCGGATTCGAATTCTGTCCAAAATCAACCTACGGGGCTGGTGATTTTAGCTATACCATTTTTCTTTTGAGGAGCTTTAAGGTACCTACGGTTCCCACTGCGGCTTCCTAGGGCATTTCATTCCCACAAAGTCGCTTCTTTGTTGCCCAATGCGTTTGTAACAGGCACGATTGAATAATAAGAAACAAGAACCAGCCTGTTTTTCCACTAATTTCCAATGCTTAGGATTTCTGGTTATCAAGGCCTACACCGCACGGCGATTTTTTTATCGCGCGATTAAAACATCGCGATTTTGTAGGCAACACATCGAAATAGGCCGGTGTAGGCCTAAAGCCGCTGATCAAACTGTATCACCTACACGCGGACAGACAAAGTGTCTGCCGGATAATAACCGCCTCCTGTGGTCTAGTAGTACACACCACCGGTAGAACCAGAGGTCCCGGGTTCGATTCCCAATGGGGGCACATATTGTATTCGGTTTGGTTGGTGGTAGGACTTGTTCAAAGTTCACCTGGCTAGCTACCACCATCTTATCAAGTCTGACGCCATAACAACGACGTTTTCATCATTTTTGTGTTCCAGCAGTTGATTAGATCATAAGCCAGTTTCTCAGTAATTGAGGGTTCCGGGAGTAGTTAGTGTAGTCACCTTTAGCCTTATCATCACTAAACTTTAGGTGTGATGAAGGCTAAGTGCTACATCGTTGTGGATAAAATAGAAAGTCACGGGCATCTACTAGTACTTAGGTACATTACTAATTATTCTTATGATATAGGTTAATAGTCTGTACGACAAGCTTTCTACATAACGTTTAATTGTACGAAATTTTTCACATAATCGTGCTAATTAGCCTACATAATGCAAATTAACGTTAGGCCATTTACTGAGCTGTGGTAGAATGAGCCAAATAGACTAATTTAGGTCTCACGTCTGGTGCGATTGGCAACGCTTGCTTATGTAGTTACAATATTGGCATCGTGAAATTGACTTATTAGGGTATTGGCAAATATTATTGGTGTGGTATCTATATACGATTATTAACACTAAAAACTTAACAGAGATCTTAAGATTGGACTAATTTTGGACGTAAACAATTTGTTGCTTTTTAAGGATTGCTTGACTGTTGCGATATTATAAATTAAGTACAATTATTAAAGCCTCGTAGCTTGATTTTGGGGCAGTACGCAATTATTATTTGCATTTTATTTCGACATTATTTTGTTAAGTATTAATCCTTAAGCCTTAAGTCCTACTTTAGAATATTAAGTAAGTACTTAACAAAATAATGTCGAAATAAAATGCAAATAATAATTGCGTACTGCCCCAAAATCAAGCTACGAGGCTTTAATAATTGTACTTAATTTATAAAAATAAATTAAACTCCTCTAGAGATCTCAGATGAGTACATAGACTCCAAATAATTCTACCATCTTTCATGTACATAATATAATACATGTACATTAATTTTGCTGCGTACGCTTTGTTAGAGTGAACTATGTTCACACGGCTTGCCATGCAATTAGAGCAGAACAACCAATAGCAGCGATAAGAGAGAAAAAAAAAACTCCGGGTTTAGAGATGGCACAAAAAGCCTTTTTGTACCAGTTTGCTACTTAATATCGCAACAGTCAAGCAATCCTTAAAAAGCAACAAATTGTTTACGTCCAAAATTAGTCCAATCTTAAGATCTCTGTTAAGTTTTTAGTGTTAATAATCGTATATAGGTACCACACCAATAATATTTGCCAATACCCTAATAAGTCAATTTCACGATGCCAATATTGTAACTACATAAGCAAGCGTTGCCAATCGCACCCGACGTGAGACCTAAATTAGTCTATTTGGCTCATTCTACCACAGCTCAGTAAATGGCCTAACGTTAATTTGCATTATGTAGGCTAATTAGCACGATTATGTGAAAAATTTCGTACAATTAAACGTTATGTAGAAAGCTTGTCGTACAGACTATTAACCTATATCATAAGAATAATTAGTAATGTACCTAAGTACTAGTAGATGCCCGTGACTTTCTATTTTATCCACAACGATGTAGCACTTAGCCTTCATCACACCTAAAGTTTAGTGATGATAAGGCTAAAGGTGACTACACTAACTACTCCCGGAACCCTCAATTACTGAGAAACTGGCTTATGATCTAATCAACTGCTGGAACACAAAAATGATGAAAACGTCGTTGTTATGGCGTCAGACTTGATAAGATGGTGGTAGCTAGCCAGGTGAACTTTGAACAAGTCCTACCACCAACCAAACCGAATACAATATGTGCCCCCATTGGGAATCGAACCCGGGACCTCTGGTTCTACCGGTGGTGTGTACTACTAGACCACAGGAGGCGGTTATTATCCGGCAGACACTTTGTCTGTCCGCGTGTAGGTGATACAGTTTGATCAGCGGCTTTAGGCCTACACCGGCCTATTTCGATGTGTTGCCTACAAAATCGCGATGTTTTAATCGCGCGATAAAAAAATCGCCGTGCGGTGTAGGCCTTGATAACCAGAAATCCTAAGCATTGGAAATTAGTGGAAAAACAGGCTGGTTCTTGTTTCTTATTATTCAATCGTGCCTGTTACAAACGCATTGGGCAACAAAGAAGCGACTTTGTGGGAATGAAATGCCCTAGGAAGCCGCAGTGGGAACCGTAGGTACCTTAAAGCTCCTCAAAAGAAAAATGGTATAGCTAAAATCACCAGCCCCGTAGGTTGATTTTGGACAGAATTTGAATCCGCACGTTTGGAAATTAAGTCCAATGCTCTAACCTAAGGATCTAACCAATAAAGGTACCAAAAGGCTTACGAGACTCGTCGATCTATTACTTTTAATGCTGTAGGCCAGTGCAATGAGTGGAATATCTTCACATTCGAAACAAACATTTTAACAAATTAAGTTTGTTCTTTTGTTTGTCCTATGTTTCTTACATTACGTCTGTGTTTTAACTACCTACAGCGTAAAAAGAGATAATAAAGCTATCAGTAGTGGCTATATACCTACTTAAGTTAGTTACATTAATGCACAAAATAAAGCAGAATCTCCAACTATAATTTATTATTATACAGTACTTGAAATGTAACGTGCGAAGTACAGAAATAGTTTCGATTTCCGTAAGGTAATTTTCACGTTTGCAAGTACCAACTGACCGTTGAAATGTAAACAGGTCAGTAAAATTTATGCAGTTGAACTAGTCCACCAGAACCAGAATTCGGGATCTGACGAAGTTGCAACTGATACAGTTACTTTTTATAAATAAGCTTGATCGGAGAAACGAATTTCCAAAATTGTAAAATCATGTTCTGATTTTCATCTGTTTTTTGTGTTTGTCTTTCGCCCAAGTTTGCTGTAGATTAAAGGAGTGGTTTGCAAGTCCCTTATAACTAGTTGGTTGTAGGGGTCTACTGTAACTGGGCAGCGAGAAGCAGCGATCCGTCTCGTCAGCGTAGGTTCGCTTATCGTCGCGCACACTCCGCCGTACGAAGCTGAAACTGATTTACTGCGTCGCTGGTAGGTTATTCAATGGACACTGTTTATTAATTGCTACAAGGCACATAACAGAAACATGGTCGGGACATCTCTAAATCAATCGATGACAGGTTGGTGTACATATTTAATCAACCGGTCAACGGACATTAATACCCTATACAACCTCCTTTCAGTTATCATGATTGTTCATTGTATGGATGCAGAATACGGTAATCGATATTGGATAACAAGTCCTCCAGTTAAAAGTTTGATATGTAGGTTACGCTCATTAAACTTGCTCGGATATTGAGAGTGGTTTGTCACCAACTTATAAAAAAACATAAGATTAAACGGGATATGCGTATTTGGATTATCTGATTTTCCGACTAATTCTAAAATTAGGAACTTTATGAGTTGTTGAAGTTGTAGTGTGAAATGAGAAGACAAATTCAACACATCTTTAACTTGTTTCTATATAAGTAAAAATATGGTGATTTGTGCACTTATAACGCATTGAACATTCAAGACATAAATTACGATTTTCTAAAATATGGCTTCTAATAGAAACTCAATCAATCTAAGAGCGAAGCAAGATATTTTTTGTGCGCAACCTGAGCACGTTTATCATTCTTACTTTTTGCAGCTGCACTTGATTGGCGTTTGAGAGCAATTCATCAAATTAGTGGTGTGCACGTATTGTCCCCAGCGATATATTAATTAGGTCAGCGCGGGTAGCGGCATCTTCTGCGGCGCATTGTAACGCAATATCACAGGCTAATGAAACCTCCTCTGGGACCCGTAATGCCGGTGGGGCGTTCTAATAGCGTGTTTGGCAACCAACCTTATTTCATTTCGTGTAATGCTTATTAAGAAGTTTACACTGTGGCTTTTGGACTTTTTCAGGTGGGCAAAGGAGTGTGCCAGGATTATTATCCTTCCTATGTGGAAGTGGAGAGAGCTTCTATGTTTTGGAGCCTGATCAGCGTTATATGAGTACCTATGTTTATTTAAAGTTCTCGTTTAGTGAACTAAAATTGTCCAACACAGCTCTCAAAGTCTCAAGGAAAACACATCACTTTGCCCACTTTTACCTTCTGCATGTACCTATACAGGGTAATTTTTTTATCAGTGCACAAATTTTTAGGATCGACTTAGAATCGGTAAGTGAACAACTTTCTCCTAGAAACATAGGTCGAAATATGGCAAATTTTTTTTTGACTCTTCATACAAATTGGACTGATCACGTGATCGATTTAGTTTAGGGCTTACTACCTTTTGCAAACCCTTCTATTACATAATTGTTTACTTACCTACCTCTATAACTTTGAACAGCTGTGTCTCAGGAACTATCAGGTGTAAATTGACATAATTAATCTCATTTTGTTGGAAATTTAATGGACTTTAATAACTAATAATTTAACTTTTGCCATAAACCCACTACTATGGGTCAAAATGT
This sequence comes from Crambus lathoniellus, assembly GCA_949710035.1. NCBI lineage: Eukaryota > Metazoa > Arthropoda > Insecta > Lepidoptera > Crambidae > Crambus > Crambus lathoniellus. The sequence goes on from OX453307.1 coordinate 14,894,119, forward strand.
CGAAAACTAAAAAAACTGTAATACTTCCTTTTTTTGAATTTTTGCAAACTTTTAAATAGCCCTATCTTAAAAACTATTTCACTTACAAAAACCAAATTATTCTCTTTTTATTGCAAGTTTAGTCTACTGTAAAGCGTGCATAGTAACTTTTGCCGTAACACAGGTTCTTGGTGGTAAATATTGACAAAAAAAGGAAAAAATCTGAAAATTTATAGGATTTTTAAATATTTAACAATGATCCGAAGGGCTTTCGAGGTGGAAAACTTGAATTTGTCATTACTATCTCATCACTACTAACATACAAAAAAATCAGAACTACCTCATTTAACGCAAGGCAAAATGTACGATTTCCATGGACTAAAAAGCTTGTCATAAAAATGAAATTTTTACTAAAAACTTATTTTTCTTTGTTGGAGCGACGGGGAAGAGAGTAGAAACAATGAAGCAATTTGAGACGTGAATAACATTAGGGCTTTCGACATATCTTAATGCCCGGGCTTCACCTGCGTCTAATGCCATTGATTAGCGCGCTATTTGATATAATACGCAGGTGTAGCCGGGTTTTAGTGCACTTATTTAATACAATAAGCGCGCTAAGACGCGCATGCCGTTATTAACACCGTTAGGGCGTTTGTACACTACACTGAATTTTACCGATCCGGAAAAAAACGGATGCTTGTATTTTAATTATTAATCATTTATATTAGTAATTAATTAAATACAAGCATCCGTTTTTTTCCGGATCGGTAAAATTCAGTGGTAGTGCACAAACGCCCTTAGGCGTCACGCAGGTGAAGCCCCAGCATAAGAGAAACGTTTTGGGTACATGCTATTTTAATCAATTTTTGATTTGTCCTTTATCTTTCGGCACCGATTCCTTTATTATCGTATTTATAGAAAATAGAAGAGATTGCTGCTTAGCAATAAGATTTTGTAGTTTGCGGGTATTTTATATTTTTCTTAATTTTATTTAATAACTACAATCATTTTCTATCTAACTGTAGAGAAACTTTGAAAGCATATCAAGCATTAGTTTTTAGTGCAACTGTTACAAAATAATAAAAAAAACGTGCAAAAGCAGACTTTTTTTACAGGATCGTACAAAGAAGTAAAGAAAACTTAAGTGACTATAAATAATATTCAATGCAAATGAAATAAAAAAACGTCTTTTTACCAACAAGTTTCTTGGTTTCCAAGTATTTCTCTGAAATGTTAGCTTTAAAATCAACATATTCAACTGCAAAAGTTAAGTAATGGTTCAGGTCTCGTCGACAGCCCTATAATTTTCTGCCAGCAAGCGCATACTTATTTTGGAATTTTTTAGCAGGAGTTAGTTTCTTTTACTTAAAATAATACCCTTTCACTGACATCGCTGAAGCTTTCATTGAAACTACAAAATTAAATTCAGAACAGTAGTACAACTATCTCATTAACATACTAAATCATTCTGCCAACGTAAAAGTTATATAATTATATTTATTTTACTTTTATTAGGTACCTAAAGTAAGTTTTAATCATATTCACCAAAGTCCTTGCTTAGTTTTAACATTTAAAGACAGAAAACCTTTGTAAATATCATGGCAAACCATTAAAAATAACGCCCTCTTTTATAAAAGCAGCAGATTAAGCGGTACACAAAAAAATCGAACCTCTATTTACTCTGTAAATGCAATTTCTGCGTGTGTCCGTCGTACATCTTTCTAAACCTTTATCTCGAAAGATATTAAAGTGGTCGGAGGGGATTTTCTTGTCTTCTTTAGTTTTACTGCTCTGAACGATGCTATAAAGCGAGATCGCTGTGAAAACCAAGAGCAAGGAAATCAAAGGAAACACGTCTGTTTAACCACAAGGCTATCATATGTGTTAACATCGCGAACTGAGATAAATCTTTGAAGAAAAATGAACGATTAAAATACATTTTTCACTTCTCATGCTCTAAAAGTACGCAAATATAGCCCTACGAAGCGGGACTAAATAACCACTTTAGTCCCTAGGGAGTAAAATGTAATTACTTTTTTAATTTCCTTCATGTGACATTAGATAAACTTAAACAGCCAGTGAATATACTATTAATTGTGAAGTATGGACCATCTTCATTGCGAAAATGTTAAGATGTTTTTTGTTTCATGGTTTTTCCGCAAGGAAGGTGGCGCCATGTGTTTTAAATTTTCAATTTATGACTGGTTTAGCGGAAAAAACTTACTGCGAGTTTTTGGCGCCATTTTGGCGGGTTAGGTTGAGTGGATATTTTAATTAATCGCAATTTGTTTCATAGTGGATTTTGTGACTCAAGATAGGTGTGGTTTTTGTGCCCCAAGTGTCTACGCAACTGAACGATATGTAGAATGATTAAAATAGGCGCTATCTCGGTAAAGTGATGCCGAGTGTTTTATTATAGTGGTGTGGTGACTAACCTCAGCAAGAATTATCGAGAAGGTTGGCTTGACACACTTGACGCCAAAAACTCCAAGGAGCACTGGAATGTAACACACCTACATTCTTATGAAAACATAAGAAACTATAATAATTAAATAATACTCAATAATTGGCAGTATGGCTAAATGTCTTGGCCTGTCCTACAAAAGGGCGAATATTTTTACTACTACTACTACTGACCGCGAAAATGTCAGAATTTGTTAAATGTTTTTGTACTAAATTGACTAGTTTTCTCGCACTCGAAGTGAAAAGTACAGTTTGCACCTCGAGACTAAACGCCAACTTAATATACCCTCGGTTTCATTGACTCCCTCGCACGCTCGGGAGCCAAACCACCTCTGGTATATAATGGCTTCGTTTAGTCCCTCGTTATAAAATATTCTATTGTTAAAACATTTGATATCATTATATCTTAATTCATCGCTATACCAAAGAATACTATAATGTTACTACGCTATACCCTGAGTTGAATTTGACGTGTTATTAATCAGCTAATAACGTTGTTGGTAAAAAATATTATTTTTGAGAATCGAAGCTATTTACACCCAGCTAAGGTTTTCTAAGGACTTCGCGTTGGCAGGGATATATGCGTATAACTACGCAAAAGTGACGATGCTGCTGCTGTAAGAGCCGAACCATTTTGTTCTTTATTTAATTGGTTTAAGTAACAGTAAGTACACGTCCAAAATTAATTGCCTGCCTATCAAAACTAACAGAAACCTCCCCGCATCCCGCCTCCTTTAGACTATTTTGTTATCGTATTGAAGATTATTGAATTGTGGTCTATTTGCACCGATTTTGTTGCATCTATAGTCTTTGTCTGGATGACAACGCTGCAGTGAATAGCATAATATTAAGTTTCAAAGTTAAATTGATAAATTGTTTCATATATTAAACTATTAATCTACAAAGATTTTTTTTTGATCTATTTCAACACTAGCATGTGTTTGGGTTAGCTTCGTAGTAACTTAGATATCGATAATGTGACTTACGGCCTATTCGAGTCGGTTTTAAAGGCTGTTAACGACTGCATAACCCATTCATGACTGATCCTAGTGAAATATGCAATCGGTGGCTGATGGGGATTATAACACTCACCGCGCTAGATTTGACTTTGGTACCTACGCTATGGAAAGAGCTCTTCATTGTAACTTAGTAATTGAGGAAGAAATATATCTTTCTCATAATCTTCAGATTGCAAGTAAGTATATGAGTCGGCTTTGGATACTGTTGCCGACTGCAAATGCATCAGAGAGTTTGATTTATACCCTAGCGCAAATAGCATTCTTCGTTGATTTTTCGAGACCCTGCTAACTAAGAAGGGTACAAAGAAAGAGCTAAGTATACACAATTAGTTTACCAACTCATAAAACGTAGGTCCCAACAGAACAGAAGCTATAGTCAACACTCATATAAGTAATCCTATAATGACGTAACGAGAGGCTCCTCTTCATCGGTCGTAAAGCTGGATAGCGCCGCAACAAAACGGCCCGTCTTATTGCAGCATAAAGTGCCAGCTAATAGGGATTACAACACTTACCGCGCTAGATTTAACTATGATTCATTCATAGTAAGACTACCTATACATAAAACGAAGAATCTAACAAAACAGAAGCTATGCGTAGTCATCACACCTCTTAATAGTATGATGACGTAGCGAGAGGCTCCTCCTCACCGTTCGTAAGGCTGGATAGAGCCACAACAACGGCTCATCCTATCTATACTAATATTATAGAGTGAAAATGTTTGATTTTTTGTTTGTATGTAACGATAACGATAACGAACTAAACTCAAAAACTACTGGAACGATTTAAAAAATTCTTTTACCAGTAGAAAGTTACATCTTCCCTAGTGACGAAGGCTATATTTTATCTTGATATTTCCACGGGAACGGATACCACGCGGGTAAAACCGCAAGAAGCCACTAGTTGCAGCCTAAAGTGCCAGCTAATAGGGATTACAACACTCAGCGCGCTAGATTTAAGTTTGATACCTACTACGCTGTGGCAAGTGCTCTTCATAATTCATAGCGAGATTAATATTAAAGCACATTAAAGTGTGTATATTATAAATCTACCCTCAGTTTTGAAACACGGCTTAAAATGTTATGTCGATGGATGTTATCTTGCTAATTTTACTTTTATTGCCAATTAAAATTTTTGTTACTGAATACCTATATATTTATGTACAATATCGAATAAAATTATTAAAATAGGCTACACTTTAATTTGAAATTGATGAGAGAGTAAACCTAAAGTAGGTAAGGGAACACTAATTGGTGTATCTTTTGTTGTTATTCTTCAAAGGATATCAGAATTTTATACGTAGTTCTCCATACGCATTTCAGACTTTCTCTTGTATTTTTATTTCACTACGAAAACCATTCGCGCATTATGTTATGATGTAGGTACAGTCAGCGTCAAATTGATCTAAGCGTCTAGAGTAGTCAAAAAGATCTGAAAAACATAAACGCAATTTGATCTAAGCAGTTCGAATCATCATATTGTTGTAAGCGCGCAAGGTGTTCAAAATATCTTGGCACTCATTGTTTCATATTTATATAAGCAGTCAGAGTGTTCAAAATTATCTAAGCAAACAAAGTTCTCAAAATATCTGTGCAATATGGTGTTGTACATTATGCACAGATATTTTGAGAGCTTTGTTTGCTTAGATAATTTTGAACACTATATTATAATATTATAAAGCTGAAGAGTTTGTTTGTTTGTTTGAACGCGCTAACATCAGAAACTTCTGTACTGAATAGAAAAAATCTTTTTGTGTTGAATTTATCGAGGAAGACCAACAGAAGCGGAGCATTAATGAAAAATGTTGTAAAAACCCTTTTCTCAAATTACCGCAGGTGAAACTGCGGGATACAGCTAGTTAAGTAATAAAGCAAGTTTACTAGAATCTCTAAGAACTATGTATTAATACCGCAATCCTCAACAATAGGGTATTTTACTGTTGTTGAAATGTAGATATTTAATGATGACGTTAAAAAATATTGCAATTAAGAATACCAAATGTGAAAAAATAATTTGAATCTGTTTTATAATAAAAGAATTATAGTCTGTTTGATTTTGACTATAGCTGTCTCTTTCTAAAACGAAATCTTCTATGGGGTGACTATGACGCTACTAACCCACTGACGTCACTAAGATAGCGTCCTGTCCTTGTCTAATTATAAAGTTTGAAGTCCTTTATCTTTGAAAATATTCAAGATAATTCAAAATGAAAACTTGTTTTGTGTAGCTAATATTTCGAAAAACATTTTAAAGAAATAAAAAAAATCAGTAAAATACCGTATTCCAACCTATCTACAGTTTGACATTAATTTGTCTGAGTAACTGTCGGCACCTATTGTTGATTTTGCAAGCAATTAAATATAGTGCCTTGGTTTTATTACTTACCTTGTCTTGTTACCAAGACACAGCACATAGCGCCTTTTTAATATATTGACTAGCTCTTATTACATACCTTGTCTTGTTACCAAGACACAGCACATAGCGCCTTTTTTAATATATTGACTAGCTCTTATTACTTACCTTGTCTTGTTACCAAGACACAGCACATAGCGCCTTTTTTAATATATTGACTAGCTCTTATTACTTACCTTGTCTTGTTACCAAGACACAGCACATAGCGCCTTTTTTACCACACTTTTATTAGCTTCACTTGTAACTAAGTCACAATGTAAGAAAATCTTGGAATTCAATTAAAACCTACTTCTAATCGTCGCATTGATTTCAAATTTTGCAAGTCTATATGAATCCGATGACAATACAATAATTTGCTACCATCGAGCTGATCTGATGATGGAGTCAAGAGGTGGGCAATAGAACTCATCAATGGCTGCTAGGAAACCCCTCGACTTTAGGCTCATTTGTTTTGTTCTGATGACACCTATTCGCTACACTTGATGGTGAGGGTCTGATGATGGAGCAGGGAGGAAGCCAGTGACACTTTTTAATGACCACTAGGAAACCCCTCGAGTTTGGGCTCCGTTGTTTCGTTCTGATTAGACTTGTACGCTACACTTGGTGGTGATGGTCTGATGATGGATGAGCAGGGAGGAAGCTAGTGGCACTCCTTAATAACCAATAAGAAACACCTCGAGTTCTGGCTCATTTGTTTCGTTCTGATGAGATCTATTCGCTACAATGGATGGTGAGGGTCTGATGATGGAGCAGGAAGGAAGCCAGTGACACTCCTTGATGACCAATAGGAAATCCCTCGAGTTTGGGCTCATTTGTTTCATTTTGATAAGACCTATTCGTTACAGTTGGTGGTGAGGGTCTGATGATGGAGCTGGGAGGAAGCCAGTGAAACTCCTTAATGACCACAAGAAAACCCCTGAGTTTGGGCTCATTTGTTTCGTTCTAATGAGACATATTCGCTATACTTGGTGGCGAGTGTCTGATGATGGAGCAGGGAGGAAGTAAGGGTTGGGCTCGCGCATCCGTTAACTTATAGACTCCACTTGAATTTGTAAAACTAAATACATACAATCACGCCTTTGAGTTATAATGTTTACGGGGTGGGCAGACACATGAATAGACTGTGAAATCCATTACCATCCATCCATGGCTTGCCATTTATTATACTTAACTAAAAAGTAAAAAATAAATATGTAGTTTAAAAAACTAAAATAACACACTTTTATAGGAATATAATGAAAATTACAAAATAACCGTCTATTCAGTATCTAACTGAAATTAAAAAGTGTGGTGCGCCCTTTGCAAAGCATGAATTTCATTCAAGTACTATTGACAACGCGCACCACGCTTTTTAATTTCAGTTAGGTACTGAATAGACGGTTATTTTGTAATTTTCATTATATTCCTATAAAAGTGTGTTATTTTAGTTTTTTAAACTACATATTTTAATATATTGACTAGCTCTTATTACTTACCTTGTCTTGTTACCAAGACACAGCACATAATAATAATAATAAATAATAATGATCCTTAACCATCGGTAGCCGGGACCCTGATCTTGCTACCGTTGGGGAACTGCATTTTTGTATTTTTAAATGTTATATTTTTTAGTGTTATACATTGTAAAAATTTAATGTTTAGAAATATAATTTTGTAAGTATTTTAAATGTAATAAAGGGAATAATAATAATAAGCCTCTTTATTCCATATCTTTTACATTTCAAATGATGTTAGTACTATTAGTAAATGATTATGTACACTACTTATTTCAATTATGTTAGTAAGGTTAGATATTGCTATACTATAGATATGGATCTTATTTTTGAGTGAAGGCCTCCGCCAACCTCTTCCACAGTTCTCTGTTTTTGCCTTTATTTAACCATGCTTTCCCTGCAATCTCGGTTAAATCATCAGCCCACCGTTTTATTGGAATTTTTGGTCTGTGCTACCAAGACACAGCACATAGCGCCTTTTTAATATATTGACTAGCTCTTATTACTTACCTTGTCTTGCTACCAAGACACAGCACATAGCGCCTTTTTAATAGATTGCTAATAGGATCTCTCAGTTAAGCACTTTCGTAATGATCGGCCACGGGATGGGTGATGAAAATATATCATGTAACGCTTCTCCGTGCTTTAAAAGGCACATTAACGTTTAGCTGTTGTGTCCGGCTTCATCAACAGTTACTAACACCCGTCCGTAGCACCCGTTGAGCCCGCGTAGTCCGCCTGGCATGCATGGAATTGAAATTGCTTCTTCTTTGCAAAGCAGGACAAAAGTTGCCTCATTGTTTAGGGGCGGGCAAGCATTTACAACAACTATCGTCGTTAATATAACCTCACCAGCAGAGATTATCCTTGCTTTGGCCGGTCTGAGTACTCAGTCTGTTCAGGGATTACCAGGTTTGCCAAGGTAATGCATAGTCGGGGGGAGACACTCCGTTGTTGATAATGCTTTATATAATAAGCATATATGCAATAGGCATAAGTATAATATTCTATTTAAAGAAAATTTTACCTTATTCACAAAACTGGGTCACTGTAGTAAAAATGCATGTTCTGTATTCGTATCTATTAATATAGCTACTTATACATTGTGTTATCGAGTTGCTTCTCTTGTCGTCGTAAACTTTAACTTAACTGCTGCAAGAATGAGCGCGTGATGGATGAAGGTGCATCAAGGAGATAAAACTTATTTGCTGGTTTATGTTCCGGCATTAACTGAACTTAGTTTGTGCGACTCGAACCACTACGAATAACTATGTATTGGTGTTTTTTTTATTTTCTTTATTTAATCAAAAAGATATACATGTTTTTACTTAATCTAAAACCTCGCCAACCTGATCATAGCAGGTTGTTGGCAAGACAGCGCTCATTACCAACAACCTACCTACCGTACCGTACTAACCGTACTAACCTACCGTAGTAGGTATGAGGTTAGTGATGTTTTTCATGAAAAACAATAATTCAAACGTCAAACGATTATGTAGTCATTGCAGCGAATGATAAAATAATCTACACTTGTCTCATTTAATTCAGTTAAAGTTTGTTTGAATGTTTAAAGTAATCTCTGGAACTAGGTACCTACTGAACCGATTCTGAAATTTCTTTCTTCAACTTTTCAATTTGAGGACTCTGTATAATCTCTGTATGAAATATAACAGGAAGAAAAAATCTGCTCTTGGCGAATTTCTTGCCGGTTCTTCTAGTTATAATGACAAGGCCTCCTGCAGTAGGATTTGCGAACCGATGGTGTAGTTGTGTAGCTTCCTTGACGTTCACAGGTGCTGTATCAGCCTAAAATGAATAAACGATTTGAATTTTGAATACGCGCAAGTTACTGTACATTTTTTTTCTAAAGTTATGGTAACAGGATTAGTATTCGATTTCGACCGCGAGAGACTTATCTGGCGCGCACTCTACTATGTTTATTATTCATCACATACGTAAATGGATTGGTATTCTGACCATCAAACTTCATGATTTATGATATTGTTATTTATTATTTATGTTTAACGTTACCGACTATTGTAATTTTAGGCTAATTACCAAAAATATCATAGCAATTAAACTCTTACATGCTTAGCTCTTACTGGGGGCTCTAGGCTATTGAGAATGGACTATACAACGTAAATGTCTTAAACAATTTTAATTTTCTTAATAAAAATATTCGCCATAACCTGAATAAAACTGTCAATAACACAGAAACTTCGTAATTAATAAACAACGCCAAGTTGCGGGGCGATCGGTAACTTTCTCCTAGTTTAGAAATGGGAATAGATATTTCGTAGCCGAGGTAAAATTAGCGTGCGAGTTTATACAGCATGTCTATTGCAGCGCTTGGACAGGGCCCTTACTATGTGTTATAAGAGGAATATCAAAGTGAATATGTGAACGAGATGGCGCCATACGCAGTGTATAGCTCCGTCTTTAAATCAACATTACTCGTAAACTGTTATAATAGCTAGATGGTAGGGCCTCAGGTCGGAGCCGGCTGACCGCAGTTTGCGTTGCATTGACTGTTACAGCGACGCTCAGGAAATTAATATAAATTCCTATCGCATAAAATGGGAATACGAACAGGCTTCGCACTGTCACGCGGTGATGAAGCCTATTGTGTGAAAGTGATTCAATAGTGGTCCGGCTTTAGTTTATTCACGTCAGATTGAATTTAAATGTGGTGTCAACAAATTGCGTAATGTTGTATTTTACAAAGATACGGCCACAGGGTTTTCCGAAGGGATGACTCCGTTACAGGGTCTGCCTTTCATATTCTAATGTCCTTCAAATTGAGATTGACGACGATATTGCGTTTAGGCTTTTATTGATAAACTTAGTAGGTTTGCGAAACATTTTTACACATCGAAAATGTCAATAATAAAAGCAGATAATATTTATAATAATTCTAAAGTCATATTGAGCGACGAAGTAACTGAATTTGAGAAAATAATTTTGTCTTCTCCTACTTGTGAATAAAGAAACAAGTATTTGTCTACAATGTTATGTTTAAATGTCGTGTAAAATAATAAAAATTGTATAAATAAATAATAAAAAATGGAATACTCCAAACAGTAGGTACGGAAACGGTATCGTCATCCCTGTGCAATAAATTATGCTCCACAACAAACAACATCGAAATAAAACATATACATATAACCATTAAAAGGCGATGTAAGTGCACGCACTCCACAAAGTCTTTGTCGCTTGAATTTCGAGTGTATTGCTCCAAACGAGTCTCACACGCGAGCGTTTTACATCGGAACACCGCCTACTTAGGGGCAATAGTATCTCACAAAAGAGGGGAATTGCTTCCACCTACGAAATGAAACAGTCGCTTTGTCGATTGTGAGGTTCCGTGTAACGATACCTTTATTGAAAACGTTTTGTGATTCGTGATCGTGACCTTTTTGTTGTGTGTTACGTGCTTACAAGTAAATTAATTTTTGGCTTTTTTGTGTTGAATGTGATGCGTTACCAAGAGTTACCATTTGGTTGGAGCGTTATTGCGTAAAGACCACTAAGGTGCGTCAAATTGCGTCACAAAACTATTAAAAGCGATACAACGCACTTGATTTTTCTAAGATTCAATTATATTTCTAAAATTCTACGGAATTTACGAGATGCTTGAGAGAAAGAGGGAGCTTAAAGTAGTGGTCAGTGCACTTTCTTTCTAGGAATGATCTGAGCTAGGAATTAATGATCAACATTTTGACGACCGATTTGGCATGAACATGTCGCACCTCCATTCGTAAACTGACCCAATCCAAAATTTTGGTGAATTGAGTTAAGTATACAGAACGATTTAAAAAAGCGCGCTCTATCGCCTCGTAAATCAGAAACTGCCCTATTATGGCTAGACAAGGAGAAACCCAATCTTGCGTCGCTTTCTTATCAACGAATCCTGCGCCTTTCGTCATTACGATAGTGACGTATTTAGTATTGCGTAACAAACCGTCAGAGTTACATGCTGCGCAATAAGTAGAGAAGTGGTATAAACCTTAATGTGTCACTGTAGTACAAACTTGGAGTAAGTTTATTTCATTCATTTTAAATCCTAAAGTGACCGAAGTTTGTTTTGGGTCACTTCATCAATGTAAACTGAGATATTTTTGTGACCTAAACCAAAAAGGGTTCGTTTACTACTGAATATTTTATCAGAATAACCGGCTTATTATATTTTAAGTCTGTATTTGATTAAGTATTTTTATAACGTTTTTGGATTTATGGTGCTTAGGTCCGTTTCTGAATAAATATAACAAAAATTCTGATGTTGCATTCAGGCAAATGTCAGTTTATTTCTATTTTTTGCAATAAAATTGTGAATTCGTTTGTTTTAAATTTAAATGAGCATAATAAAGTTAAGAGTTAACCGTACTTTGGGAATGGTACTGACTACGCGAAACGACGAGGTAAGTACCTACTGTGTTACAGTTTAACATTCATGTTTTCTTTAATAAAATACCTACGACGTACCTTGTGGTGTCATTGCACCAGTATTTTAATAAATGTGTATACTTCTTTAAACAGAACTAAATTGGTTCCCCTAGTCTTTTTTATTTAGTTTACACAATACTATATTTTTTACTAGGTACCTATTTCACAGAATTACACAAGAAATAAAAGTTCATTATTCGTCAGAGCAACACCAGAAAAAGAAATGCAGGCTGAAGTATGTGTTTAAAACAACTGATATTTATTCTTACCTGAGGTATTAGGTATAGGATTAATAATAAAAAAATATTTGTGCAGATTACTGAAAGAGATCCGTCCGTTAATCCGTCTATTATTGAAAATACGCCAGAGAGAGCCATATTTAATAAGGTGAGTATGTTTTAGTACCTATCTACAAAACTAAATTAGAATACCTACTAGATTCATACAATGAATTTTTAGTACTGATTTATTTATAAAACAGATAACTATTTCATCATCATGTCAGCCGAACGACGCTTATGAAAGTATATTAAGTAAGTACGTGTAATTTAATAATAATGTCCAGTTTGCAGTGTAATGTCCATAACACACGATCTTGAACAATCTTAACTTAACGGGAATAGATAATGGGTGTGACTTTTGAAAAATATTATTCCTATTTGATTTCCAGATTGTAAAGGATGTTAAAAATCTTGTAACAGTCCACTTGAAAACCAAATCCTGTTGACACAGACGCCCGAAACGCATGTCGATACTAATCAAATTGAGGTATTCTAAATAAATTTTATGACACGTTTAACAATTATGTTTTTTCATCGACATCATCACCCTTTTTATGTACTGCTGCACAGGGGCTCTTATGGCCTTTATGGCTCTTATGGATGAATAAGGATGGGCTGTAACACTCCACGCGGGCCGAGCGCGGATTGAAGGATGTTTACTGCATTTGCAACCGGGACCAACAGCTTAAAGTGCCTTCCAAAGCACAGAGGAGTTTCAGATAGAAGGTAACCAGCCCATACGAACACTGCTTGACTGCAACGATTTGATCAAGCTCTTTACTAATATGCTATCTTACTTTTAGGTAAAAAAAAACCAGAAGTCTCTACAACTACAAAAATATCTTCTCCAAAAGTTAAAGCTTCTATCAGATCAAGCTAGTTCGTCGTGATCCAGTTCATCGTCGTCGAGTTCTAAGAGTTCGTCAAGTTCTAAGACTACATCAAGTTCAAACCAGTCAAGGCATGCTAATTTAGCTACACGTTCAGCAGTTTGCCAAACTATCAGGTATCACCAATCCACTCTTATGAAAGTGACGTAGACTTGAATTACTCGAACCCAACATACGCAAATAATACAAGAGGTATTTCTAATCCTTCTCGATCAAGTTCCTCAGTATCGTCGCCCTCGCCTTTTAGGAATGATTTAAGATCTGACGAGACTCCCCGCTAGTCTAGAAAACGTAAAAAGGACCCTAGCAATTGGAAACAAAATAAATTGAAAATACTGAGAAACAGCGGTAAATCTTATGTGTCTTTGTCCAAATTAAAGAGACAGGTACCTGCTCGCAGCATTAAGGCAGCATGTGCGTGCGTAAAAGAAGCGAGACCGCGACAACATTCATGAAACTCACATTTGTGCTGTCTTTGATTTACAGTCTGTAATGATTTGTCCGTGTCCGACATTTCTACTATTGCTCAAAAATTGTCTAAACTTCACAATAACAGAACTGAACAAGAAACAAGACAAATTGGCTTCTTATGGACAAGTAAACTGTTACTTCTGGAACGAAACACAAGGGATGAGGGGACCAAACGAAATAGAATCCTGCATCTATGACTACCTGAAAGAGTTGAGTCAAAAGCAACCCAATGAAAATTTGCACGTCACTTTTTACTCCGATAATTGTGCCGGTCAGATCAGAATAAAAATAAAACTATTAAAGCTAGTAATGTTTGCAGTGGCCTCATTGCATAACATTGAAAGAATAACCCACAAATATTTAATAGACATAAAAAATAAATATTAAAAGTGAAAAGTCTGGTCCTATTTATATACCTTGCCAATACGCAACACTTATCAAATGTGCACGAAAAACTGGCCAACCCTTTGAGGTCTAGGAGCTAGATTACAGGTTTCTCTTAAAGATCAAGAGCTTGCAAGAAAAATGGGGCTACAACTACAATGAAAACACAAACAAAGAAACGATATCAAAGTTTTGAAGTTCGTAAAAGAAAATACTTTTGAATTCGATTACAAGACTTCTTACACGGACACGGAATACAAAACTATTAATATGAGAAACAAAAGGTAAAAATATTGAACATTGATGCAATCGAAATGGAACAGAACTGGGCTAAAAAATTAAAAAAAGACAAAGGAGTTGGTAAGAAAAAAATGATTACCAGTTATTATTAAAGTTCTTATAACTATTTGTAAAATGTACGTCTAGCATTAATTTCTTTTAATTATTTAATATAAGGATAAAGTTCTAAAGTTCCAAAATTTGTTTTTGTTTTGTAGTTGATTAATATTGTTGATTAGTCTTAATGTTTCGGTTCTCTAAATTTCTTTTTGTTGGTAATTAATGTAAGGTACTTCCTGTGATACCTACAAATAAAAGTACTTATCTATTATTGTCGTACTAGAGTATAGATAATAAATTGATGTGTTATTACCTAATAGTAACACTTTTTTATTTATTGTCTAGAAATAAGCACAGAATGTGATATTGAAAGCTTATGACTGATTAGGAAGTAAATAATATTAAGAACGTTGAGTAATTAAGAAATATATATCAACAGGTAATAAAAGAATGTGATTCGAATTTATGTTTTATTTCTCATACCGTCGAAATATTTTAGTACATAACTGGATCATTGAATATTCCTCCGCATAAAAATATTTTTGCTTAGAACTAAAGGTAACTATTTGTAAATTGGTCATCTATTATTACGTAGTGCTTAGAAATAAAGTGACATAGTTGTACAAGAGTCAAACGTTCAAAAATGTTTGTATTGCTAAACTGACTCTTTATTGGTAGTTTTTTTTCAGCGTCTATTTACTCCTATATTATACAATATTTTAAAGATATTTTTATCCATGTCAGTAGTCTCTAGACCAAATAACCTGTAGAACTTTAAATTTCGTAAATAGCTCGTTATTTCATTAAGTTATAGTGTAATATACTAAAAACTGTCGAGGACCGAAACACGTTTTCTGCATTTCCCAAAAATCATTCATTTTGGATTGAGCCGCTTTACGACTGGAGGTGCGATGTCTATTTGTCTTGGTCTGGGTGTTTTCTATGTAACTATATTATGTATGTATTTACAAACAAAAAGTATTTAAGTATATATTTATCCGTTTTCAAGTTCACGTAGGCACAGTTTCTTAAGAAATTTACTATGGGCTTTGATAATATAATTGGTGTGATTGTAAGAAAATATTTATTTATCTATACTAAATACTAATATTATAAAGAGGAAAGATTTGATTGTTTGTTTGTTTGTTTGTTTGGATCGTAAAAATAGGTTTCGAAACTACTGATCCGATTTAGAAAATTCTTTCACCATTAGAAAGGAAGGCCTTTTTGATTAAAGTGAGGGCAAATACAAACTTTACGTGTATACCAAACGGCCGGCATGTTGGGCTTGGTCAGCTCACAGGAAGCAATACGTCCCAGGCCGTCCCGGGCCGTCCTGGGGCTGTCACTCGTCGCTCCCAGCGCCCCCGTCGAGCTTGAACAGAATAGGTTCAGCAGGGGAGCTTCTATAAAAAAAGCCTGTGCCCTAGCAGTAGGGACATAAAATGGCTGATGATAAAACACACGGTTTGGACATCCATTTGTATTCATGCAGTCAATGCGCTCAGAAATTAATAACCTAAATACGTTAAGTTTTACAGGTTGTCAGCAAGTACCTACAGTATTGCATTTTGTTTTTGTGGCATTCAAATTGGCAATACCCAACGACCCACACCATGCGATGGTAGGTGGCATTTTGTTTTTCATCCAAAAGAAAGGCCTAAGCCCCAGGAAACCACTTAAATTAGTAGGATTTAACGGTCAAAATAAAACTATGACCTATTTGTGACCTAATAAAAAACAGTTTTGGCCACCATTTGTATTCAGCCAATGCACTCAGAAATTGAATAAAGTTTTCCGGGTTGTCAGCAAGTACGGTATTGCATTTTGTTTTTGTGGCGTTCAGCCATCAGCGCAATTTATTCATTTTCATTGCATTTTTGCGAATAATTCGTAAGAGTGCGCTGTATCCGTGAGTACTAAATCCAATTTTTATTGTAATAAGTAATTAAATAGTTTTATTCAGTGAAATATACCTCTACCAGTGAGATATATCTTTCTAATATTACCCTTCTTAATAATCTCTTACTAATAGGCAACTTCAATCTTTTACATCTACTTACATATTTAATCTTTATGTACCTTCCTATTTATTTTTGTAAGAGCGATCGTGTTTTACCAGCCTGTTTCGTGATGCTTTTTATTTTGAAAAAATGAGCATGAACCATATTTTTCCATTATTTAGAAATGTTTTAGTGAGTGAATGTCGGCAAAATGCAGACAAAACCAACTTTGATTTGATTTTGATGAAATACTTATGGTAAAAAATAGATACTTAACGTATAAAGTCGCGGCGGTCATCACTTTATCATTATTATTGTTCACTAGCCTTCCGCCCACGGCATCGCCCGCGTGCACTTCAGAGTACCTACATGCTTTTCCGGGATAAAAATTAGCCTTTGTCTTTTCCCAAGGTCAACTCTATGTCTGTACCAAATTGCCTCAAAATCGGTTAAGTAACTTAGGCGTGAATGCGTATCAGACAGACAAACAGATAGAGTTACTTTCTCATCTATAATATTAGTAGGGATTTGCTGAAATTGGTGTTGTTGGTATAGTTGTTTTGATATAAGTACAAGTAAAAAATCTAGTAAAACGATTCGTAAAATCGCTTTAAAAATGATTTCGTCGAATTTACGTTTATACGGGTGTAAAGTGTACCGTAAAAGTCACGTTAGAAAAAAAATTAAACGTTAATCGGTTCGCATTAAGCGAAGTAACGAGGTGCGTCGGTCAGATCATCAAGTTGCTTATTGTTACTCGTCGCTGTAAAAAAGATTAGCACATTTGCCGTTAACGATCCCGAAAACAGGCCCACATCAGACAACATCGACGTGCGAATAGGCGACGCAGAAGGTTTGATAGTTTAAATGCCGATCTAAAAGAGGGTCCGATTTGCAATTGAAGCAATAATTTATACGTCAAACGATTAGTCGTAGCACTCGTAGCAGCGTATGATAAAATAATCTACACTTGTCATTGAGTTAAAGTTTGTTTAAATGCCGGCATCTAAAAGAGGGTCCGATTTGAAAAATGGAAAATGAAGTAGGGCAGGTGTACCGGTTTTGGCCACTGTACCGGTTTTGGCCACTTTTTGCTCTAAAAGTTTTCTAAACAACTTCTAGCCATTTTTTATAAAGGCAATTAAAATAAGGTATTTTAAGGTAATAATAACAATCGTTAGTTTCTTATGTCATAAGATTTTTTTCAATGAATTCCATTTTCTGCTTGAAAAAATGTTTTGTATGAAAATTTTAAGAAATTTGTTTTGGATGAAATACTTTATAAACCTGTGTTTTTTACAATTAAATTGTTGTTTTGCAATTGACTGGTTTCTAGCGCATTAGAATATATTGATTTTACCTGGGTTTGGTTTTGATTTTTCGCAATACTTACAAAAGTTTAACTATCAGTAAGTGGCCAAAAAAGGTACATTTGGCAGCTCTCACACATTGTGTGTAATATAAAAAAAACTATTTTACTTTTATAAATTTGAAAAATGTACCTTTAAAGCTAAATAAATTATCTTTATTTTAAGATATAATTTGTGTCTTAAATACCTAAGACCATTTAGTACTTAGTGCTTAAAAGTAAAAAAATCCTTAAAGTGGCCACAAAAGGTACCTCTGCCCTATTTTTAAAAAAAGTCGACGCATCTCACAACTCCGATTGATAGACTCCGGGTCCGATTTGCAATTGAAACAATAATTCATACGTCAAACGATTAGTCGTAGCGTATGATAAAATAATCCACACTTGTCTCATTTAACTGAGTTAAAGTTTGTTTGAATGTTTAATGTAATCTCTGGAAATACTTGACAGATTCTGGTAGAAAGCTTTATTATTTAAAAAAGAAATATTTATTAAAAAGTGGGGGAATATTAGGTACGGACGATCCGGATGAAACAAACAAAATGATATTCTTCACTTCGATGGATTTATTGATCAATCAATGTTGACTCCACGACGTATTATGAACAAATCATCTTAGTTAAAGTAAATAAATATGCACAATTACATTCAGACTTGAAACATAGTCCATATTATGACACATTTTGGTTTTGATCACTTTAAACCAACTTCTACACAGTGCTATGTTTAGAGCTAACGACAAGAGCAAATGAGCCAAGTTGAGCTTTCAATGTAACATGTATCATTACGTTTTCGCTTCTATTCTTTGCGAGCTCTAAACTTACAATGGTATGGCCGAAAATTATTTTCGAAAGTTTACTCACTAAAATAAAATACGTAATTGTAATTGTTGAACTGTATTACTTGGGCAATCCCGGCCCGGCTATATGTAACCGAAGGCTTACATGGCAGTACCACTGCTATACTTCTTAATTTAAGGAAGCACATCGTTTTGCATATCACAAGACGCCAAAGCCAACCTTCTGCCTGTCCCTCGGCAGGCCACCGAAATAAAACGAAATAGCAATAAAAGTAAATCGACGTCCCGACCCGCGCCGGCCGACCTACGTGCCGGATTAAATCAAACGTTATTTGTCTTAGCAAATTACAGTTCATGTTTTTG
Organism: Crambus lathoniellus; assembly: GCA_949710035.1. NCBI lineage: Eukaryota > Metazoa > Arthropoda > Insecta > Lepidoptera > Crambidae > Crambus > Crambus lathoniellus. Next base: position 14,912,827 of record OX453307.1, read on the forward strand.
TACATTCCCCAGACTACGGGAAATGTATGCCGACTGAAACTTGATTTGGACGTTATTTACTACGCTCGGCTGAAAACTCCCGGATCTTTCTCGTTTGGGACATATAATTTTAAACGAACATACACTGCCAGCGTCAAATTGATTCACATTACTTCAGGTCATTAAAATAGCCACATGTATTCTAACATTTATTATGTGGATTGGAGTGACTATTTTTGTGACGGTTGTTGTCTATCTTCCTTATCCATCCATTAGGAATAGTCATCCAAAATAGCTGATAATAAAGAAAATAAATATTTTTATGCATATTAAAAGCTAGTCAGTATCTAAAATAAGGTGATATTAATAATAATAAACGGTAAAATTTGAAATGTGCATTGAGATTGCTAGTAATACTAGAGATACCTACTAAATGAAATGAATATGAAATTTTCCACAACATAAATGGGAGGTCCGCACGTGCACGAGCAACTACAATATTAATAACAACCATTATCACGAAAAGTTGTTCCCACATATATTTGGAAAGGTTCAGGCACAATAGATCCTCCTTGTAGGACTAATATTAAGTTTATGTGCGTCACGAACAATGCTGATGCCTATACACGAGCATTGTTACGCCTCCCGGCTCGTTCAACTTTTGAAATAGTGTGGGACAGTTGTTGGCAGACAGATATATGAATAGAATACTGTGGTTACAGGATAAAAAAAAAAGGTTTTATTCATATTTATGAATTATTCTGTTATTATAGTGCCTTTTTATATCCAAGCTAAATGTTTTTTACAACTGAAGAACACTACTACTACTTCACAATTAAATTAAAACATCATCTACACGCAACAACAAGCATTGCTTACGGAGGAAAAGAGTTCTAGAAGTATAAATATTCTCGTCAAACTCGTTTGAATTACACACAAACTTATCATCACGTATGTGCATGAATTACTAAAGCATAAAGCCTCATCACCGAATAAACTAAAATGGGGATAATTATTCTTCTAGTTCATTTGCAACCTTTCTGAGATTCACAATAAAAACTAAGTGTTGCAGATCAATTCGATGATAAAGCATCTGATCGCTTAGTCTTTGGGATCGTACCTACGTATTCCGAAACACAGACGTCGAAATCGCATTCCATTCCTTCACTGTGCGCATTGTTCTTTCATTTCATTGATATTCCTTTTCGTTTCGAATTTTCAAAGCTTTGGTCTTTTAAGCAAATTATTTTAAAATTTGAATTTGCTTTGATGAAAGAAAACGTTCTCCCTCATTTGTTGGATACAATGCTACTAGCATTTGCACTATATTTAATTGAAGTTGATAAGATGTAATACTCACAATAAATATTAATCACATAAATAACAAAGTACCATTGTTTAAAAAGATTTCCATTTGCCCCCTATTAGGATGCAGACTGTATTTCGCCGTTGTTTAAAAGTGCAGAATATATTGTTCAGCACATCACTATTCCAGACGAAGGTTTATACGCTGCGTTTAAGTCCTCGCGAACAATATTAAAGCTACGATAAACTTAAAAACAAGTTAAATCCGGCTTGCCGCGGACTCCATACCTTTATCCCGGGCCATACTTTTATCCCGGCAATCTGCCTGCATTGCCGTTGAATAAGTTAGTTTAAACACCTGTAACATTAATCTGATATTATTACTTAACCGGATGCAAAATGCAGTAATAAAGTTATTGGATTTTGGAATCCGTTGCACAAATTGGGTTTAAACGAAATTATTTACGGTCCCATTTGAGCATTTGTGATAAAAAAGCAAGCCACTATGCGCTACAATACAAGGTACCAGTAGGCAATGTAGGTGACTATTGTCATTATCATTTATAACTGTCGAAAAAGTTGTGAAGTGTTTCTTTAGCTACCAAAAAATCTTTTGCGTAAGTTTCGTGGCCGTTGTTATAAGTTTTCAGACATATCGTTGTGTCTCGGAGTGCCACTACTAACGTTATCCTCTCAAGTGCTAGAACTTGGCGAGCCTCATTTACACGAGTACTGTTTGCCCGCGAGTTTTCGCAAGATTTTCATGTTAGATGAAATCATTCGAAATGAAAACTTTTTGCTCAGGGTGGCACTAATATAAATGAGATTGGAATGTTTCCCTGTTACGCTTTAGATTTTTTAATTGAATCACAAGTGCTTATTCGTGCAGTTGCTACTTTAAACATTGGTACTTAGAAGCTAAAATCGCTTAAACTTATTGTTATTTAAAATAATCTATTTAAATAAAACTTTTTGTATAAAAATATGTTACTTTTGTTACTTATGTTTACTAAGTATACCAATTATGCATAGTTCTCGTTATTCCCGCAATGCAATTTGTTTTTGTAAGGATTTATTTTAATCTCCAATTAAGAGAATTGCAAACTTATTAAGTTAGCATATTTTGAAAATATTGCTTATTTTAGTGTCGTTAAATAAGGCTTATTTTTATCTTAAGATCGAATAAATAAATAAAATAAAATCTATAATCTTGTAATTTGAGCGAATAATGAAAATAGATTAACATTAGATTTAGAAGCATTTTTTTTACACACAAGTTTAATCTCGTAATGAGACTTTATCCTCAAAGTTAGTCTTTCTCGAGCTCCATTGAAAAGTTGCATCGGCAATGTTCGGGACAATGAGTTTGTCTTTTGACTTCGATATGTGACTCAAAGACTATTTGAACTTTATCTTTGTTTTTTACTATTAAGCACAGTTTTGCAACAAACTTTAAAAATGGAGGTTGCCATTTAAATTCTATGAAAAAGGAACCGTTAAATGAGCCGAATATCGTTCAAATATTGAGTGCTGTAGTGCACCGGCGCGCATTAAATAAAGAAGTACTTAATTTTTACAGTGAAATATGTAATGGCATAAAACAAGTTTCAATAATATTGTGAAGTGGAAGCGGAAAACTAACGGCATGCCGACCGCGTTTTTTTCACGCGCGTTTGTTGCGCATTTGTTTCGATACAGACGAGTTTGACAAGCAAAAGTTGGAAAGTTCTACATAGTCCAGTGAATAGAGGGTTTTTAGCTTACAAGTGGTCCGGTAGTTGTAAATTTATGATATGTTGTCTAGGATGGTTAGTGAGTATTTAAAATGAAAAATTCACAATTCCTCGCCCTCCGCCCCCGCCGCCATATTGAAAAAATCGGTAATTTCTTCAGGTTTTCGCTTAAATCTTCGTTTAGGTGAATTTGAGCCAGAGAAGAGTCTTCACAATGTTGTAGAAAATAAAATTTTCTATTTATTCTATAATTAACACTTTAATTTTTTTTACTAGGACGGATAGTTACGGAGATAGCACTTAAAAAAAATGGTTTTCCAGAAGTTTGTCAAACTTTTAAAGAAAAAGGTGCTAAATGGGCCCAGAGTCGTAGCAACTTGGAACCTTATTTAAAACTAGTGAATAATTACAACATTTTATTATATGGCGACAAAGTTCAAATGTAGAAAATTAAAAAGTTACAGTAGTTCAAAAAGTCTTGAAATAAGCTAAACATTTTCGCTTATATCTTCGTTTAGGTGCATTTTAGTCAGAAAACATTCGTTCCAATGTTGTAGAGAATAAAATTTCCTATTATTAATGTTTTAAATTTTGTTTCTAGCACAGATAGTTTCGAAGATATGCACTTTAAAAAAAATTAAAATCTAATTATCCGGAAAATGTATGGTGCCCGCGCAGTTTTAAAAAGAAGAGAAAAAGAATGTTTTCTGGCTAAAATGCACCTAAACGAAGATATAGGCGTAAATGTTTAGCTTATTTTAAGACTTTTTTGAACTATTATAACTTTTCTATTTTTCTCAATTCAACTTCGTCGCCATATAATCAAATGTTGTAATTATTCAGTAGTATATATATATGAAATAAGGTTTCAAAGTGCTTACACTCTGGGCCCATTTTGCAATTGCCCGTAGTGTAAGTTTTTATGTCAAAAAACGCAAACTTTTTCGATTTCGTATTTATGTCAATTTGTATGAAAACTATATAAGCGCGCTACTCGCCGCTAGAGGCGCTATGAAATAGTTTGCGTTTGCTTGACATAAAAACTTACACTAGGGGTAGTTCTTTAGAAGTTTGACTTTCTGGAAAATCATTTTTTAAAAAGTGAATATCTGCGTAACTGTCTGTTCTAGAAACAAAATTTATTAATTACTTATAGAAAATTTAATCTACAACATTGTCAACAATCGTTTCTGGTTCAAATGCACCTAAACGAAGATATAGGTAACCCCCCTTAATTAGTCTCTATTTACTGGGTTAACAAGCTACATCTGATTCGCAGGCGTAACTCGTCTGTATGGATACAAACACGCGTCGACAGCGCCGGCGCGTGGAAAAAAACGCAGTGTAGCATAGGTGTATGTATAGGCACTAATACATAAAATAAAAAGCGCAATAAGAGTTTTTTTCGCAGTGACATTTTTTATTGAAAACAATAGGGAACTTGCATTATTTCATAAATGTAGTCTATCTGAAAGATTTAAGGATTGCATGAAGATATCACAAGCGAAAAAGTTGAAATATGCTTAAATTATTTATTTAATGCAAATCAAAAATTAACATTTTAAAGTCCGCGCGTAAACGCTCAATGGCCGGACGTGACGTCATTTCTTAGGACGTCAAACTTTTCAATGTGCATCTGAAAGGAGTGACAAAGAAATTTTGACAACTAACGACAAACGCTAAAAGTGAGTGACCAAAGATTTCAGTTTTACTGACTAGGCTTCGCCAGATAGGTAAATGAAAGAAAACTTATGTTTTTTAGCGAAATCTTTACTAGAACTTGGTTTATCATCCGTTTCTCTAAGTACTTACCATACTTTTAGGGGTTGAATTTTTAATTTTTGTGAAAACGAAATTGACAGAATATGGTTACCCTCATTTATTACTTTTTTTTAAGGATTTTAAATGCCGCTATAACGTTGTTGTCCATCCTGTCATGAAAAAAAAAAATCAATCTCTAAAAGTATGACACCCTCAGAGAAACGGATGATATGCCAACTTCTAGTAAAGATTTCGTAATAATTAATAAAAAACTAAAAAACCCGAGAAGTAAAGAGCTGGTTTTTTCATTTTTAATGGTAAATTTTTGCAGTCGTGTTTTTAGTTTTTTAAATATTACCTACGTTTTTATTTTAGACTTTTTAGTTCATTGTCAATAAATCATCTTTTTTAAGTAAGAACTTACTAATTTAAAAATTCGTTAATTCTTTTCTTTTTTTAGATAAATTAATACGGAGAGATTTACAAAACTGCAAGTTTAGATGTATATGGAATCGCTATTTAAAACTCTTCATTTAATACCTACCCCACTCGATGAGATTTAAAAATATTTCTTTTACAATGCACAGAATAATATGCCGACTAAAAGCCGCCATTTTTTTTTGTTAATATTGATGTTCTATTTTCACTCGGGCTATTAAGACGAATCTTATGACGTATCAATTAACAAAATCAGTTTATCCGTTTAGTAGTTACGAGGGAACATAGGAACAGAAACACATACATTCAGGTCAAAAACGTCACACTTTTTGGGCTTCGCCCGCCGCAGTCAGGTAATTTTTGACTTCGCCCGCCGCAGTCGAGTAAAAAAACTTAAGCTTACTTTCATTTATCTAAGTGGCGAAGTCTAGTCATTAAAACCGAAAACGTTGGTCACTCAGTTCAAACGTTAGTTGTCAAAATAGATAAATTCCATTTATTATTAAACTATTAACGTTTGTACCATTGTTTCTTCATAAGGTGCTAAAGAATTCGATATTTAAAGTAATTTTATATATTTCTTTAGTTTACTTGCAAAATTTGAGAGATTCAATAATGCACACATTGTATGAACTCAGTGACCAAGCTAAATTCTTTACTAGATTCGAATTTAAAAATAATTAACACACAATGCTTAATTACTTTGACAGGTGACAGTAAATTTTTAACAGTTGCTGAACTGAGTGTCCAACTCAGAATTAATACGAATCATTTGGAGTTTTGCTTAGGAATCAACAATTTTTTTACTAGATTCTCTGACAGGGTCTCAAGCTGTTTCTCTTTTGGTGGTCACTCCTTTCAGATGCACATAACTTTTCATGTCGCGTAAAGATTCTCTGATAGGCTCTCAACCTGTTTTTTTTTTCGTGGTCAGTGGTCACTCCTTTCAGATGCACATAACTTTTCATGGCGCGTACAATATTATTTTTGTAAGACAGAATTAATTTATTTCAGTTTTATTTGACATACAAAAAAGTCAGTAAACGATACTTTATTACTGGTACTACAATGGATATTTTTTTTACAAGTAAAGCTAAATCTCACAAAATAGAGTGTGCAGTTCTAACTGTGCCTCAAGAGCCTAAACTTAGAGAAAAGTGGATGAAAGGAGCTATATAAGACAACATTCACCCTCTTCAAAATCTGCCTTGCAATGTTGTGAAGATCATTTTGATGTAAGTACGTTGTATTCGTAAAAATCATAACCTCGTTAGATCTTGCATCAACAGTGTATAAAGTAAACAGCAATCTCTACACTTGAAAATTTTGAATTTTCCATAAATAACCACCGCACTATGTCCATATAAACCTTAAGCAAATCTCGCGAGTCGAATTTAGTCAAGCCTTTTTCCATTTTGTAGATATTTTTAATGTTTTATGACATGATTTGAATGTATGATCACCTATATGTTTTTGAACTCAGCTTAAGTGACTAATGGAATGACGTCACTGCGCGCTGATTGGTGTTTCAAATCACGTTTCAATTTACGTAACTTTACATTAAAATATTTTGCAAAATAATAATAATTTTGGAATAAATCTTCCACGAATGCACTTTTAATGGCTATCATCATTGGATTATTAATATAATTTCTCAAAATAATTTTAATGCAAGTTCCCCATTGACTGCCGCAGTAACCAAGAAATTTGTAGGTTGTTTGGCCGTAACTAAAATTCGAAGGTGTTATTCTGAAAACAACACATTCGGTTTGGAAACGCATTACGATATTTCAGCGTCGCGGGCTCGCTGGCTCCTCGATTGCATTAAACCGCACCGCAACTGCCAAGCGTTACTGCTGCCATTACCTTATCTAAAGTCCCCTCGGATTTATTTAGTTTTCCCTCGGCGCAATTTATCGAAAACCGCTCGATAAAGTTGTCAACAGGAACGGATCTGGAGCCAATTTGAGTGGAGAGCATTCGGCTAAAAGTAAATGATTCCTTCTTTAGCGGCTGGTGATCATGGTTTGCGAATTGCGCTTCTTTGGATCTGGTTTTCATTTGAGACGTTTACTAAAATGGCACTTTTCTTTATTTTACAACGTTATTAATTTCAAACATAGTCAATATCACAGGTACCCAAGTTATTCGTCTCACTTGTCATAGCTTCAGTTTATTGAGATCATTTTGATTAGGTACTAATAAAATATTATAAATTTGACAACTATGATGCGATTTAGGTATATCGCATACATTACTAACTCAGCTAACGAAAGAGAAAAAGCACAGAACATGGAAAAAAGAATTTTTTTTCCGTGTTCAGATTTTGGATCTCATTAAAATTGTGTTGTTTGAACTTCATTTCTGTTTTATTGAAATAAGCCTATGAAACAGCTTCTGTTAACGTGTTTCATGGCATTTTTTCAGTAAAATTAGACCTCGCGTGTTGTATTCTGCCTAGCTCTTTCTGTTAAATTTATTTTATTACTCAGGTAAGTACTTAAAATTAAATTGTACCATTTTTCCGTCTTACTTTCATTCTGTAGTTGAACTCGTGTGAAGCAATGACAGTTAGCTACTAAGTACTCGGTCAAGTTAAGGCGATACTCGGAAAAAATATGCTAAAGCGAGATAGCAATGAGAAAACGACGCGCGCGGGAGCGAGACCGATTTTGCCGATTACGCAAAAAAAAACACAAAATCACTTCGTATTCAAAAACTATAGCGATTTAAAAAAAATGCTTTTTTACGATCCTAATAACTAAACCAATTTTCAATAGTATATGTATCCCCATTTAAGAATAGTCTAGATATTTCTTATTTTTAGAGGTATTTTCGAAAATAAAAAGTGTCGAGCCAAAATCATAAAATCGTGTTTCTGAAACTATACGATTCTAGATAAAGGTATGAAGAAATATATATCTTATTACCAGATTTATAACAACTCTAACCGTCCTATAGTTTTATATGAAAGAGTCCATACTTTTTCCGAGTAGCGCCTTAACATGACTAGCTTGACCGAGCAGTAGTATTGTTGCCAGCGTTATCAGTAGTATGTTAACAGAACGTTAACTACATTATTAATAGTATTTGATTGAATCAGGCGTCACTTGGCGGAAGTCCCTAACCATTGTGAAAAATAAATATATGTAGCTTTCTTCCGCAAATAATTAAATTTGCGGAAGAAAGCTACATATATTTATTTTTCACAATACATTATTAATGTTAAACGTTTTATTGTAATATCTGTAACACTCATGAACTTTGTATAACATAACGTTCCAGTAACCACGCACCACTTCATCCAGTGTCGTTACTGCAATGGGATTGCTTTTTTGAGAACCGTAATCCAGGCCTTAATGTTTCGAACATGTAGTTCCATTTTACAACTTTATACTAGAGCGTAAAAGCTTAGTTTGCATTAATGAAGTGGAGTAAAACTATGAATTATAATTTGTATTTGTAGGATTTATGTTTAAGATGGGATTTCATTATGTTTTTAGCACTAAGAAGACTTCTGTTGGGTACAAATAGGGTTTCCCAAGATAAGGCTTGTTCCTCTAGCACGTATCCGGCAGCAATTTTAAATCGCAAGTCATTCCATAATTTCATGAAAATCGTTATTAAAAATCACTGTACGTGTACAGAGTATTGTGATGCGCTGGCATCGGCGCAATGCGGCCTCCTCCATGCAATAGTACTGTTTGCTGAACCTCTTCTTCTTCATTCGATACGGGCGTTTTCCGCAACTCGACGTCTTATTGCGCCTATTTTGCGTGAGGAGGGTGTGCAGCTGGATTACTCCAGCCAACCCAGCTCTGCCAGGAACTTGGAACCAGGAACCCACCCAGCGCCCTCAAGTCGGAGACCGCTTCGTGGACGTTTCCCGGTGAGCCGAGGTACCTCACCCGGTAGGGGGCCATCCCGTCACATTCAACCAGGACGTGAGCTTTGCTGTACCTGTCTCTCTTTGATTTAAGAGCTTTGCTCTTATCGGTGGAGTATCTTCCATTTGTCTCGTCTCACTCTCAATGCCTTGCTGTACCAAAGCAGTAAAAAAAATAACTTGCGCCGACGTAGAACATTCCTTTGTTTTCTAAGTCAGTTGTTGTAGTTTTGCGCCCTACCAGTATAATTATGCCTAATGACCACGCTTGGCAACCGGTGGACTAGTCACCAAGATTTCAGCTGTTGTGGACAATAGTTGATCAAACTATGACTGTGAATGCTATCGTATGATTTACGACCCACTGGGTGGGCGTGGGCAGTCTAGGTAAGAAATAGCACCAGAATACGGGTAGAGACAAAACAAATGGAAATGGATAAAAAAATGAAATAAGTAATGTAATGAGATCTTGAGAGATCATTGTGAGAGCATTTAAGAGCGAATCACAAATGCCGTTTCTCATACAAAAGTAGTACCTGTTTTCTCCTTGGAAAAAAGCTGGCATTATCCAGGGCAGAATAGTCTTGCCCTCAGATCATATAATACCTAGTATAGTATTATATGATCTGAGGTCTTGCCATTAGAGCAATATATTATTTTCCAAAACATCTATGCCCTATTGGCATGTCCCTATGTTTTCCTTTTGTTCATAAATTAATTACTTAAAAAGATATGAACCTCCAAAATCCTAAAAAATTTACAAATTTTCCGCTGTATTCAAACATCCAAAAAATAAATTTGACTAGATAATATATAAAAAGAAAACGTAGAAACACAGCGAAATCCTTTCTTTAGTTGAAAAAATAAAAATCAAATCGTTCAACTTTTGAAAAAGATATCAGGGTAGGTACTACGGATCGTTGCTTCGTGTACTTTTAATAGGTAAAGTCATAAAAAAATCGTGTTCTGTGAGGTAAGTATTTGCGATTTGATCGCGCTCTATAGATAGAGTGAGTGAGAAATAGATTTTACAAACACCCGCCGCCTATTCAACCGCCTTAAAAATACCATAAAGTTAATATACCTATCGGAATAGAGAAACAACCACGAGCTGCCAAACGAAACCAAAATTTGATTGCATTTGTGTGTGTAAAATTGTTTATGTATGCGTGTCAGAGATGTACGTCATGTCGCTTTTCTGATTAATATCGATATCGATAATGATAATATTAAATAGAAGTAATTAATAAATATATATTGGATACGATCACATTCATTGTTCCAATACCAAGGTAGCTTAAGCACTAGTATTGTGGAAATTGGAAATAACCACATACACCCAGACCCGAGGAAATATTGAAAAATTCGTTTTCAACATTTACCCGATCTGGGGGGCTACCGCGTAACTTTATGGATATGAACTTCATACGTTTTTGGGAACTTTAAGTCAATTTTATAAAGAAAATAGCCGCTATCAGTTCCTTGTTTTGTGACGTCGGGTATAACGATATCATATCATTTAAATTTCTTATTTTGATAGATTTTTGCGGCTTTGTTCTGTTGAACGTTGCTAGCTAGCTATCGTTATACCCGAGGTCACTAAACAGGGAACTGAAAGCGGCTATTTGTTTCAAAAAACGTATGAAGTTCATATCCATAAAGTTACGCGGTAGCCCTCCAGGGATCGAACCCGGGACGGGACCTCTAGAGATAGCGGCACCTTGAAACCGGCGCGTACACCACTCGGCCACGGAGGTCGTCTAATAATAATATATTAATGTATACCTAGTAATATTATTAATATAACTAAAATAGGATGGGAAGGGATTTTGCATGGCAAAACTACGATTCTGCGGTGAAGTACTTATGCATATTAATTTAAGAAAAACTCCGAAGAGGTTTTAAATCATTTATTATACACTAGCGATCCGGCCATGCTTCGCACAATCCTTTGAACAATTTGTTGGTGCTTCCACAGTGATAGTACGTTTCACTTCTGGAAATATTTTTCATCAAAATGTCCAATTTAGTCAATGTGTTATTGGTACTGTACTGTACTGTACGGTCCTGGTATCCAAGGTAGTATGAAATCTGAAAGATACTTATATTACTAATGATAGTATAGGTAGGTACCTATTCTAACAGTCAAAAACTGATACCTATGGATCAGTTAAGTATCTTAAATGGGATTACATTCCCAGGTAATTCATATCTAAACGTAATATAGGTACTTTAATAACAGTACCTAATACATATTCGTTTACCGCGTGATAGACAGTGGACACGAAATATCGATAACTTGATGCAGCCCTAGTGTAAAACGAAAATTATTTCTTTACACAAAATATTCGTAAATTCTGCATTATGTGTAATCAATATTTGCTTGTTACTTTAATAAATGTTTATTGAAGAGTATTATCACACTTCGTGCTTTAAATTCGAAGCGCATTACCAAAAATAAACCTTAGGAAGGGAGGTGTCGGTTTAGAATAATTTACCTGAGAAATGAACATTTTGCGGGATTATTTCATTGTGTTGTACAACAATCAATAACTGAGCAAGTCACCATGTTTCCATACCAATATTGGCTAAAAATATCTAAGATTGCACGTAAAATCCGAAAAATTTACAATACCTAAATTCGCAGCGTGCTGATAAGTGCTGACGAACTGTCAAACAGTAGCCAAAAACGGTTCTGTTACGTCGTATCACGCATCTCCTTTTATCTCACAGTGTTGTTGCTAGTGACATCCCGCTCGCTCAGCCCTTTGTTGCTCTATTCCGATAGGTATATTAACTTTATGAAAAATACTTAGGTATCATAATAATAACGCTGAAACTATATTTAATGGTTTTAATCTCGTGGAAAATCTTTGAGACAGAAAGTTATGCCCACACACAAAACAAAACCAAGTAAGTATTTATAAGTAATAAGTATAAGTAGTAAGTATAAGTATTTAAAAGAAAATCGTTTTTATGAAAAACATTTCTAAAAAGATTTCTTAACGACTCAAAAGCACAATGAAGTAATAAACTGTTCAACAGAAATAATTGCCTAGTTCTTTTACGAAGCGAAAAACGTCAAGCTTTTACGTTATTTACGTAACATTTATCATCTAGGTAGGTAAGTACACAAATCCCTGGGGTTTAAAAAACAGGTCTCGACGGCGAACTTACGAAAACGTTTTTAAGCTCGTAGAGATATAAGCGGTCGGCGAGTGGTGTGCGACCGATTAATCGACTTCGGCTTTCGTTAAACTCGTTTTGAGCTCAAGGTTTTGCTCAAGGGTTTACAATTTTAGTTTGAAAATAAACGCTTCACTCCACTGACGAGTTAAAAAAAAACACTTAAATAGGTATGTTCTCCTAATTTAATTTGCGGCTAAAGTTTAAAAGGGTTTTTAAATATTGTGCTTTAGGCTAGATGGTCGCGATAACTTGAATTTAATTAGACTAGCGGCCGCCCGCGTTTCACTTTTTTGGTTCCCGTTCCCGTGGGAATATCGGGATAAGAAGTATCTTATGTGTTATTCCAGCCGATAACCTATCTCTGCTGCAAATTTTATACAGATCCGTTCACCAGTTTTTGCGTGAAATAAAGAGTAACAAACATCCATCCATACTCACAAACTTTCGCATTAATAATATTAGTAGGATTATTTTAAACATGTTTGATCCAGAAAACAGTGTGGATTCTAGAATTTTGCAGTGTAGTAAAATAAACATATATTTTAAAAGGTGTAATGATATCTTTCTTTGGTAAAAGTATTAAACTTCTTATTTAAAGATACCCGCCGTTGTTGTTTTTATTGTTCATAAATTGATTTGATTTGTCCACAATAACAAGACTAAAATTTTTCAATGATCAGTGCCCGTAGTGTAAGTTTTTATGTCAAAAAACGCAAACTATTTCGATTCCGTATTTATGTCGATTTGTATGAAAACTGTATTAGCGCCTCTAGCGGCGAGTAGCGCGCTTATATAGTTTTCATACAAATTGACATTAATACGCATTCGAAATAGTTTGCGTTTGCTTGACATAAAAACTTACACTAGGGGTACTGAATACGTAGAGTTAGCAAAGTCCTTACTTGATAATCGCTTAATTTAAAAAAAAAGTATATCTTTTTGTTGCGTCCGTTAAAGCCACGACATACCACAAAGTTTTCCATTAAAGCTTCGCTCGTACACCAAATGGTTATGCAATTAAAATGTTCTATCTACGGCGCAGCGCAGCGTTCAGTACCCCTAGTGTAAGTTTTTATGTCAAAAAACGCAAACTATCGCGAGTCCGTATTTATGTCAATTTGTATGAAAACTGTATCAGCGCCTCTAGCGGCGAGTAGCGCGCTTATGTAGTTTTCATACAAATTGACATAAATACGTACTCGCGATAGTTTGCGTTTGCTTGACATAAAAACTTACACTAGGGGTACTGGTGGCCATAACCGATGAAAGGAAAAGTTCAGGCAGATTAACCAGCCTAGCCAGTACGACGTGTTATGGAAGAACAAAATCAGCAAAACAGGACATAAGGTACCCTTAGAAATTACTTTAAGTAAGGTACATACATACATAGGTACATTTGAAGAGATAACAGTGACTTATTCATAAACTACTAAAGTTAAAAATAAGTTCTTTGTAAAAACTTTGTTTTTATGACAAGCTTTTTTGTTGACTGTAGGTACTTTAATATTGTATTGTCATCTGAACCAAACTTGTAAGTATACAAAATTTCAACTACTAACCTAACCAAACCTGTAGGTATGCAAAGTTTCAGCTCAATCGGACACTGGGAAGTGGTTCAAATAAAACATGCAAGATTTGTCCCCCACTAACTAACTAACAAACTAACTAACATGGCAAGTTAAATTAGTTTTTAGTAAAAATTTCATTTTCATGACAAGCTTTTTTGCTGGCTGTACTTTAAATATTGTATTGTCATCTGAACCAAACCTGTATACAAAATTTCAGCTCCATTGGACACTGGGAAGTGGGTGAAATCAAGCTTGCAAGATTTGTCCCCACTAACTAACATACTAACTAACTACCATGGTAAGTTAATAAAAAGCTTGTAATAAAAGCTTGTAATTAGGACAGTCTGACTCTGTCTTAAGCTTAGATAATATAATTGGTGTGGTTGTTAGAAAATATTTATTTATTTAAGCTGAGAAGCTACCTTAGTCTGAAACACAGCGTTGGTTTACAAATCAGCTACGTTGAATGTTAGATTTCACATTGCCATTATAAATGAGAGATCAACAACAAAATATTTAGTTTTAATCATACTGAAACCGAGTCAAACCCTCCATTAGTCGTGTGATGACGCTAAAAGAAAAGCAGTGGTTTTTCATCAATAATACAAAGAATTCGTAAATATAAGATAAAGCCCGGATGAATCCAACGAGAAACGCTTCAAAGGAGAAAAGTATTGAATAAATAAAGAAATCGACACGTTTTTGCGAACTCTCAATTTGTCTAAGAAAATTTTATTCATATCTGGCGTGAGTACGGCTTCACACGGCGGCGCCTCGACATGTGGACACATGCTGAGCACTTGTTATATTCCTTTTGTCTTAAACGTTTTTATCTTAAAAAACTGGGTCAATAAACTCGAAGCGGCGAATCCTCCCATTCCCACAACACACGATTGCTATGTATATGTGGAAAGATTAAAAACTTTCTCCACAACGTCTTTCGAAGCTTTAAGCTCGCTGTCATAAGGCAAGCAAAAGCTCGAGTTGAAAAGAGGATTAGGCCCCTTAAGTTTGTTGCGAGGTAAAGTAATATTCTCGAAGACAACAAAAAAGAAAATCTTTAACCGTGCACTCGCTCCTGAATGTTAAGCACCCACGCGCAATACCTATCAAGTTTTGTTTCGATGTTTAGGCGATTAGATGAAATTCTATATTGTATGTATTTTGACCATACATGCACATAATTAAAATAATGGAATACTTACGTTACGATAATACACTTTTTTACCGTTGCAACTCTATGCTGTAAGCCTAGCATGACCACCCAAAACGCGATATGTATCGAATGATAAAGCGACTTATCGACATTCAAACGTCAAAACCCATAGTCTTTTGACAGTTAAACCAAATAACTTATCATATCATATCCCATTTTGTTGGTCATGCTAGGGGGGCTGAGGTGGGGCCACCATAGTTGGTGGCTATCATACCACCACCTGTGCCTTTTCTGTGTTTTTATTGTAATCTTATGTGTATGTAACGTATTCTTGTGTGTGTGTGTGTATTCAATAAATGTTTGTCTTATTTAATTTATGTATTTATAACAAAATGACATCAGCGCCTCCAGCGGATCACAATGTAACTATTTTACGATATGATCACTTACCATTGACCATTTCATGAACTGACACAACAACATGACACAACCAGCAGATTTTAAAAACATATTATGAAATACGACTATTTCATTCATGAAATGACCAACCATTTCATGAAATGATCAATTCAATGATCTGACCTTAAACTTATTATACTCTAGTAAATAAGTTTATGGATCTGACCACGACATTGACATAAACGATAAGCAGATAACAAAATTTTGTAAACCTTTATGCAAATACGAATGTGCATATTGTAAAATGAATTTCCGAATATGATAATTTTCATTGATAATACGAATAAATAATGTCAGTTGATGATAAAGCTTGGGTAAATATAGGCTTGATAGGAGATGGGACATGTCATGATCACGCGAGTTTTCACATAAAAGTTTGTTTTAGGTACTGAAGGTACATAGCTTTATGTAAATAGTAAACTAATAAAATCAACAGTTATTTTGTTATAAATATTGAAGAACAAGTGGATTTCCGCGGTTTTAAACGCGTGGTTTCCGTTCCAATGAGAATATTGGTTTAAAATATAGCCACTAAGGAATAATGTAGCTTTCAGCTGGTGATACAATTTTAAAATCGGTCCAGTAGTTATTGAATTTATTCATTACTAATTAAGTTAAAAATGTCGAGGAATCACTGGCACTGAAAATACAGTTCCTACTAGTTTCAATGTCAGGGACTAAAAATAATAATAATATACTAACATACAAGGGTCAATCAACTATTTCTTGTACCGAAACATGTCCCTGCAAAAAAAAATGAAATCTCCGAAACCATCAGTTTGCTAAAAAATTATTACTAATCCAGATCCTTTATTTTTTACAGATCCCTAAAACACAGTACTTTTTGTTCCGTCAATTAAATTTTACTAATTTTTTTGCAAAATTATATCGTTTTATTGGTAACTTAGGGGACTTACGTTTGGTATGGAACCGTAATGAAGTCCCCTAAGTTACTGATAAAAAGATATAATATTTATCATTTAAGTAAAATTTAACTGACGGAATAAAAAGTACTGTATTCTAGGGATCTGTAAAAATAAAGGATCTGGATTAGTAATAAATTTTATAGCAAACTGATGGTTTCAGAGATTTCAAATTTTCGTTGCAGGGACAAGTTTTGGTACAAGAAAAAGTTGATTGACCCACAAACAACTAAAATCAAATCTTTCCTCTTTATAATATTGTATGTACCCGCTAGTGTAATGTGTACCCGCTGATTATTAGTTAAAAATTAACTTATTATAATCAATCTTTTCTTTAACTAATCTTAGGTATATATGCGGTGTAACCATTTGTTGGCGAATATAATCTGTTCAATCGCTCATAGTGCCGAAATAGTCTTATATCTTTGTTGGGCTACGAACGGAAAGGACTATCATGTAGCCACCTTACCTGTATTTGTTTGTGATGGCGTTCTATCAGGCTCTTTATCAAACTCATTGCCTTCCACCCACGCCTACGCTGCCCTATCCGTTGAAAATAACCAGTGAATCGTTTTTTATGTCTTCATAGAAAAGTTCATCTGGGCAGTTAATAGGCGGTGGGACTGTTTCTATTTCAAAATAAATTCCCTCAAGAAATACTTCTTCTTCATTAGTAATTTATCTGTTTATTAAACTACATCTTACAGAAATGTAAGACGGGATCATTTCAATCGTCGAGCGTTAATTCCACAAATATTGGCAAAGAACAATATAACTATTCGTAGCACATTTTCAGAGTAAGCCCCTTTATCCGGGGGGATTCCATACGAGGGTAAGGAGAATTCGTGTTCTGTTCTTATAATTTCTTTGAATGGTGAACATTTGATTTAAGTACCGTCCCAGGGTAACCAACGACTCCCGAGGGGCCGCCCCGACTATTTCCCTTTGTTTTTGGTCCGCTTTTTTAACAACTTTTTCTGAAAAGGATTCGCTAAGAGGTTCGCACGCGGGACGCTTTAACCAAATCCCGTGATTAGAGTCAAGCGATTGACGCTCCCATCGGACCCCATGATTAATGGTAATGATCGAAACGTTAATTACAGAAATGAAACGAGTAACTTATGCAAATGAAAACGAACCGGCTCCTTTGAAACTAATAGTTTCGAAGATCAATTCAGTAATATATGCACAAACTTTGAGAAATAATGGGAGAGTTAATCTCAATCATAAAGAAGTGGGCTAGAATTTTAATTGACTTCCAATTTTCATCTTGGCAGATGAAGTGGGCTGTTAATTACGACGGAAAACGGTAGGTATTCATAAATTCACATTTACATTTAAAATTGATTCGTAGGTAATTGAAGACATAATAATTTAAAAAGATATTTCGTTTTACATTCAGACTTTTGGTTGCCATTACTGTAATTAGTTAACTACTTTTTAATTAAGAGTAAGAGAAAGTTTTAGGCTCAAAGAAAATATATTTTAATGGAAATGGCAATAATTAATCATAACATTATTGCAAAAAAATTAACGCATTATTTTCATCTATGATAATTTCAGTGAAAGTCTCGTCATAATATCGGAGTACATTATACCTAATACACTCTATTAGTTTGTTTAAGCAGCCGCCTGCGGCTTTGTCTTTGTGAGTTAAAGAGAAAATAATTTTGGTTTTTCACACCGCTAGGAATGACACAGTTTACTGCAATATAAAGGTAGGTACATACCTAAATGCTAAGAATATTAGAATTCGAGCTTTCGTCATTCTCTATAGCTTATTTGAAAGAGCTACTGACCGGCAGGCACCTGAAACTTTGCGGGTTCGTGTGCCTTCCCGTCTGAGCAACTAGGAGTCTATTGTATTTTCTTGTTAAAAAATATTTAACATAGAATAGAAATAGAAATAGAAAAGCATTTATTTTAGATACATAGAATAGACGGTTAATAATTCAAAATTTCTTTTCCGTTGCAAGGAAAGCGATTCTGTGTTGCAACTAATGATCCAGAACAACTTGCTTGTTAGTAGAAAAGTATCGTTACCTCATGTAGAGAAATGCCAGCCTCAAGGCGAGGATTCCTGAAAATAGGTTATTTTAAATTAAGGATTTGTAGAAGGCGTCGTCTCAAAAAATACATCGCGCCACACGCCACATCAAATTACACGCAAATCACAGGTACTCAAAATTTTGAAAAAATATATGTAATTTTAACAGTCTTTTATCTAGTGATTCCGGCCATTCAATACTCTATTAGTGATACTTTACTGCATCAAATAAAATTTCGAACATCCGACTAATCGTAATTCAAATATCCTATTAATTGCATTCTCAGATAGTATTATATGATCTGAGATTGCATTATAGGTAGATACTTGGTTTTAGGAAAAATATACGAAAATAAATTGTCTTTGAATAGGCGAGGGATTCCGGGCGTCATAAGTAAAAAAAAATTAAAAGGCATTCCTTATTTCCTATTCCTGTCCTACCGATATGCGATGTTCTTCAATTGTTTTTGCGGTGGGGAATCCTAGCCTTAACCACCTTTAACTATGGCCGACAGATGCGCGTGTGTTTGCATACACCCACATTATGATTCCGAGTGCATTGTTTGAAGAACATAATCGGAAACATTGCGACTGTTGTTACTGAATAATTGTTTCACTTTTTTGTGTAAACTACGCTTTGCTGAGTTTTTTACACGCTCAATTTAATGGAAGATGCAGGTGTCTAGAAGCATCTGAGATCAAGCCGTCTATTTTTAGTCCTAGAATAAAAATCGCCATTATTATTGCCTGAAATGGATACGATGCCGCGAACGCGGACAAATTACTTCTCTAGGTAATCTAGAATTACTCGTTAGAAAGTAGAAAAGTATCGTTACTTTATATAGGGGGATGTCAGCTTCCACAATGGCCGACAGATGCACAAGTCACAACTCGGGCGGTTATTAATTGCGCGTCATCGTGTTTGCATCCAACCACATTGTGCCTCCGAATGTATTGTTGAAACAACGTAATGGAAAACTTTCTGATTCTTGATAATGAATATTTGTTTTACTTTTTTTGTGTTGTGTGTTTTACACTACTCGTTTGTTACCCGCCTCTTCCATTGAAGAGGCGAACGAAAGAAAAATCGACCCGTCTCACAACTCTGGTTCAGGATTCGAACGCGCTTTCACTGTCCGGGTGAATGTTCTGACCTCTCAGTATTTCAATATTGTAAAAGAGTAATAAAATAATGAAAAAATGTTAATTTAATATAGGAAAAATGTGATAGTAAAGTAAGTACTTACAAAATTGCAATGTGAATGCATAAAAATAATATAAAATGTTAATTTAATGTTAATATTTCACCATTATTCGATTGACTAATGATCAAGAACAATGTTAATTTTTTTAACTACTTATGTCAATGGAAAGCTCAGCATGTGTTGTTGGATGTTGACCTTTTCAAATTGTTAATTAGAAATCATGAGCCCACATTGAGCCCATCATAGATTTGTGCGCAAACTGTTTATTGAAATAAAACTATACGGTTGGTTGGACATTGTTTAAAGTTTTGACAAATCAAAATATTAATTATATTTATTTTTTCTTGCCATAGTAAAATATAAAGTTAAAAAATAGTAAATGTGTAACCTTTTTCCGAACGAAAAAAATACAGACTATTATGGCTGATTTACATTGATCCAGTAGATCGATCCAGTGTCACTGGATTGCGGCGCTGGATTGGCACTGGATCAATGTAAACTTGTTTCAATCCAGTACAGCGTCCAGTATCCAGCGCTGGATCGGAATAGAGCGTGTGCCTATTTTTCTGGCTATCTAATATCTTTAATTTGCCTTCGCTTTTTAAGATGCAAATCACTCATTTTTGGTAAAACGTGTTGTTACCCTGACAATGTCACTATATCTACTAGACTAATGTAAACGGTCTGATACTGTAACCCATGCCAATTCAGCGCGGCAATCCAGTGACGCTGAAGCGAGCTACTGGATCAGCTACCAGCACCCGTATCCGCAGTGCTAGCCGCCTTTGTGTTCGCAGCGATACCGCCACTCGGTGGGTCAGTGGGAGCTTACCGAGAACTACGCGCGAGCTGCTCACAGCGAGCTCGTGCCTACGTACTCAATAGGCCTACTTGACTCATACTTAATTTCATAATTCGAATGAATATTTCCTTTAGTACTTGGCTTAGGAAAACGTAATAAAGCGATATCATAAAATAAAAGTACATGACGGATAGGTAACAATGTAAATCAGCCTTTAGTGCGGGTATATTCTTTAGTTGAATAAAAAAAAATAGTGGGTAGTATCCGTGTCCGTGACCACGCCCCCAGGAAAGGTGCAGAAACCTCGGAAAAACAATACATTATACGAGTGGTGAATGATTTGTAATTACAAGTTTATAATCATGAGCAGGGTGAATTGCTAAATCAAAGACATTAGTAGTACAATTGCTTCACGACTCACTGTAATTTAGGAGCAGGTATAACCAAATGTTTCGAAGGAACTAAAACCTCCAAGGAACAGTAATAAATCAGTGCCAAAAGACAGACCCGTAGCTTTAAGGTGTATCGATGAGCTCAGTGGCGCCGCCAATGGAAATAAATCAATTGCATTTTATTAAAGGCTTGGATTAAAAGTTTCGGTTATTTCGCGCAAATAGAAGAGCAAAATGCGATTTTTAATTGTTTTTTCATGGCCTCAAATATGAGCACCAAGTTATGGATCTCGATATTGCCAAATGTGGCCACTTTTGGCACTATTGAGATTCACGACTTATTGCGTAAGTTTGAGTTCTCAAAAGTATATTTATAAAATGCATGCCACTCTTTCACCTGCGCGAAATAACCGAAACTTTTAATCCAAGCCTTTAATAAAATGCAATTGATTTATTTCCATTGGCGGCGCCACTGAGCTCATCGATACACCTTAAGAAACTAGATAGCATCGTAAACACAGGAGTGCTTTGTAAATAACTACTTTAATAAAGTTTGACGCCTTGGAATATACAATGATGATGATACATAATAACTATACTTAATACAGATACTAAATAATAAATATATGTATTACAGACTACTGCTATAGCTGTAGTACTACTGTAAATGTTTTGTGTTTTTTCATTCTGTTGCCATATCAACAATATGTAGGAAACTGTAAATAAAACAATAGCGATAACAGCTTTTATCATGTAGGGCATAAAGGCGGCTCCAAGGTCAACATGTAAAGTCTGATGTGCCGCCGTGTGTACCTACTTAAGGAATGCAATAAACCTTTTGATTTGATGATGAAATGATAACTCTAATCTAAACCGTTTTGTAACTAATAATTAATATTTGAAAAAGATTCTACAAAACATGAGTAATTATTTTAGGATAAGTGTTTCAATATTTTGTATGAACTAACAAGTAAATTGAGATTTCGGTCTAATAAAACGTCTCTTTCTAGAATTGGACGTGCGACTTTTGACAGTCTTGTATATATTAATTTTTATATATGTCACAGGGATTTTGTCAAAGTCGTGATATTATAATATAATTCCACTAGTAAAATTATAATTTCTCGTTAAATTATGAATAGACAGTACGAGACAGTTATGGACACGGCTGCGAGCCTCGGAAGTCATATAGAACACGTGATAGGTTAGAAATTTAAATTTCGTGGTTATTTTTTTTGTATCAATACAACTTATGGATTGTTTCACAAAAAAAATAATTACGAAATTTAAGGCGATCGCGAAGCGCAGCAAAGCGATTGCCAATTTCTAACCTATTACGTGTTCTACAGGACTTCCGAGGAGAAATTTGTGAGCTCGCAGCCGTGTGCATACTGTCTCTTACTGTCTATTCATAATTTAACGAGCAATTATAATTGCACTAGTGGAATTTTAATATCACGACTTTGACAAAATCCCTGCGACATATACACGTTTTAGCCGTTTTCTCACCTTAGTATTATTTTGTTACCATAGCGTACGAAAACAGAGATTTAGATAAAATTTTGTTGTTAAACATGTTTTAGCAGCATGAATACTACTTGAATAATTCAAATAACGTAAATTGGGGGTGCAGTGTACCGAATCGGCGTGCGATAGTTAGTGCAAATGTATATTGTTGCAAGGTGCACATTAATAATCATTACCAGTACTTGGCTAGTGCATACAGAGCGATGCATTAATATTGCAAATGTTGCACTGGTGTACCTAAACCGACTGAACAATAATCAGTACGGCGTTTTCAGAATGTTGAAAAGTCATATTTTACAAATTAAGAGGATATCAATGGAAAGGCATCGTGTTTTTGGTGTCGCATCGTTGGTGTTGTACAAAGTACAAAATTTAAAGATATATGTTTTGTTGAGAAAGAAAACAAAATCAATAAGGGTGTGACTCATGAGATTACCTATCTCATTATTTTACGGAGACTGTGCAAACATTTCCACGAATACGACTTCCAGAGTAGGTCCAAGATAGTGTTTTTGAAATAAATAGTAAACGAAACAGTTCCTCTCTTATTCTGCATTTAAGGTATCCAAATTTATTTTATGTTATCTGTGAAAGACTATACGTGTTGCACTAAAAATAAGGTTCAGTCACCGTTAGAAAAGTATTAATTTAGACAGGGCAACAGCTAGTGTCAATTCATACTTCCTAATTCATAAAATCTAACTAGTGTTTACCTATACCAGAACATTACCGCACCAAACAATCATTTCGTTATAACACTATCCTCGTTTTCGTTCGTCGGACGAGTGCATACAAGCACTTTGTCTTTTTCACCAGTTTGGTCCAAGCCCATAGGAGCTTCGGTATCTTTTTGCTGAAAAAAGTCCGGTTGGTTCGCGTTCGTTACGAGATAGCGGCTCCAGTTGAATTTACGCCCGTGTCGTAAGCCGTGCGGGCTAGAACGAATTAATGTTACATTAGGAACGTTTGAGGTGTACCTTCTTGGGTTTGATGATGTATATTTCAGCTTTGAAGGAAACTGCAATTGCAGATGTAGCATAAAAGACGATTGTAACACTATTACTGACTGTTACCGTTTGGATGATCAAACTATTATTATAGTATTCTGTTTTAGTTGGTCCTACGAGTAACGTAGGTACGTACGTACCTACTGTATTTTTTTGTGATTTTGATGATAACTTAAAATAACTTCACAATCTTAAAATAAATATTTCTTACTCACTGACAGGGTGATCCTCAACACGTTCGCTGCCACGCGAGTTATCTTATTTGCCACTATACAAAATGAAAGATACGACTTATTTCGTAGTTACTTCCTCTGTCTTACTGTAGCCTAAATAAAATATTGAACTTGATTTTCTGAAAATGACTTGTTTTATTTAAGAAAATTTAAGAAAATTTCTTAAAAATTTCACACAAAAAAAAAATTTGTAGAAAAAAAATGGCGATTATTGAAAAAAAAAACGTATGACATAAGGAATTCTAAAGATTGTTATTATTACCTTAAAATACTTTATTTTAATTGCATTTGGCAAAAAATATGAAAGTTATTTAGAAAACTTTTACAGCTAAGAGTGGCGAAAACCGGGGCTTCTCCTACTTGCAGAGCTGGTGGTTTTTTACACTCACAATTTTTCCTATAAGTCACAGTTCTTATGTGAAGTTAAGGATAAAGGAAATGCATATTTATACTATTCCTACATAAATAGGTATTCAGTGTACCTACTCTTTAATAAATTATTAACACAATTTATATTTAGCCTTCTTTGACGGTTGCTAATAAAGTTGCAAGTTCCAACTGTCAAAAGAGATAATAATTCATTCAACATATCTTCTTTACCCCTCCTACTTTCATTCAACATATTCATTCGCCTTCCTCACTACCGTAGCGTTCAAAGTTGGCGATGCCAAACTACGTATTAGTTAAATTAGATCACTTCGCAAATGTATAAGTACCTTCCGAGCCCGTAATTTTCCTATATTGGATGACATCCTGGCATGATAGATGGCCCTGTTTGGTCCTCAAACTTAATTTGGATATTGACATCGGTGAAGTTTTTTATTACTTTAAGTTCTCGGTAAAAAAGCAGGTGAAAAATAAAACGTCAAAGGCTATACACAGAGTTATTTTATTCTTTCCAATGTTTGTCACGTTTTGTTGTGTTAGCTTTGAATTTGTTTCGCTTGAAGTTGTTATTCATTGTTTTGTTTCCTGGTTTCAGTACTTTTGCTTAAATGTTAAGTCGCCGAATCTGAATGAGTTAGTGATAGTTCATTATTCTCCACGTTTGTAAAGTTCGGTGGACATTGTACTATTTGCATTCAATAACTAATTTTATGTCCAGCAGTGGACTTTAATAGGCTGAGGATGATGACAACTATTCATTCATCTGTGAAACACCAGGGTAATACGATATGTATTACTGATATTATTATGATGTAATATCTTATTTCATGTTCAAACAGATTAACACCAGCAGGCCGTTCAGCTTACGAAATATGATTAGGGAATCATATGGCCGAGCGGCGTTGAAGCGGTTTAAGTGGGTTTAGCACTCGGCTCAGCCGCACGGCATGCGGCACCCGGCCGGTAACCGCAATCACGTGTGCGACGGTCACTAGCACGCCCTAGCGACACGCGTTACAACACTAACGGTTGATACCTACAGTGATTTAATTACTTTTCCAAATCTACAAGTTTTAAAGACGTGTTTGTATGACGTGTCCCGTAAACAGTCAACTATATGGTACAATAATAAAACCATAAACTTGTTATACTCAGTATAAATAAGTTTATGTAATAAAACGATGTGCATTTTAAGAGTTTGTTTTCTCCATGATATAGAAGTGTTCCGCTCGGCGCTAAGGCGGTTTAAAAAGGTTTAGCACTCGGCTCAGCCGCGCGGGAGCCGGCCGGCCGGTAACCTTTCATGTGTGTGGGCGACGGTCACTCATCAACGCATCGAGCCACACCACAGCCTTCTCTACCATCTTCTACGATAGAGAAGGCTGTGGCCACACCCGTTACATTAATAAAACTAAAAAGCTGTACCTACTGAATCTTATTGAATGAAACTGACTCTTGGTCAATCCATTTTCTTTAATATTTTTCTTCTTTATTGTTTTTTGTTTACACTATGTTTCCTCCATATCAGCCCATACCTATTGAGTATCTAACATTAGTAGTACTAATTTAGTACTAAATAGTTATTTATGTCATAGACGACCTCTAACCTAAGCATTATCGTATATATAATCCCGAACCGAGGCATTTCATTGGAATCAGCTTTGTGTGTTGATTTGCTGCGCGTGCTTTTGCTCACGGTAGCACGCGGCGTTAGCAGCCATGATGGAGTGTTACGAAACAACCATTATTTGTATCTATAGGCTATTGTGACACATCCCAGTAGTACATCCATACTAAGTACCCACTAAGTACACTCATAGACTGTCCTGGAACCAGGGCCGTAGCTAAGGGAGAGCATTATAGGGCAATGCCCTACCTTAAAATTAACTTTAGAATTTTGTATTGGCCAACATTGCAAGCTATGGTACGGGAAATCCCTTTTTAAACTAAAATAAGGTTTAGGAATAGAAAAAAAATTTGTGATAGTAAAAAACCACGAGCCCTATAAGAAGCTTTCAGGCGGGATATTGTTGTATTAAAATAAGGTTATTGTTTGTAGTTTGGGTTGGGTTCAGTTGGGTTAGTAAAGTGTACGGAGTATTTTTGTCAAAAATCGATACATTTTTTTAAATAACTAACTACATTGTTTAAAGTAACAATAAAAAATTTAATGGTTTTTACGGTCGTACATACATATTTCTCACCCACTCCAAACAATTATCTACTACGGTTACAAGTATTTTTTTTACTTTGCTCTACCTGTTACCACTGCTGCCCTACCTCAATTTCAACTCTAGCTACAGCCCTGCCTGGAACATACGTAAGTATCTCAGCTCAGGGCGTATCTAACCAATCCTTTTGCCGAGGGTTTTCATCCGAATCAGCTTTGTGTGTTGATTTGCTGCGTGCAGTTGCTTGCTGCGAATGAATGCAGCGGCAGCGACCGTGATGGAGTGTTCCCAAACAACTATTGTGTTGTATCTACACGTATTGTGATATTTTTGTGTCGTCACACTTTAGTTTGTCGATTTTTCAGGGAGAGAATAATGTTCAATGTTCCCGTCAAACCCACCCTAAAATTAAATATATTGGAAGAAGCTATAGGTGAATGAGTCAATATTTTTATGGTTTTGTCAACATTATGGTTGACGTCCTATCACTAAGTACCTAGCTATTTAAGTTCAAACCGGGCGTCGGACGACAACTGCAAGCATCGACGCTCGATTTCATCCAAAACAAAGAATACAACTAGAAACTAATATGGCGCGCGGCGTCATGTCGCTTGCAGTTGCGGTTCGACGCCCGGCTCCAACCGATACCTTATAACCATGGTTAAACCTTGTATGGGCAACACTGGCAGCAACACTTAAAAGTTTGCTGTGTAATTGTAATCAATTAATTAATTAGTAATTCTCATTTAATTTCCTAATAATTTGTTATAATTAGCTTAATTACGTATTAAATAACAAGTGGAAGTGTTATCAGCAAGTTTAATGAACAAACTTTTGAATTAAAAGCGAGGAAAAATTTACCCAACTGTCATTCAAGAAGAGGATATTAATTCAAATTGAAATGATATAAATACTGTGGACTGCTTCTTCTTAAACCTGGGGAGTATTGTTTTCATAATTTACATCACTCACATTGCATTCTCAGACCAATATAAACATATATTACCGACAAATACATCTTGACAATCTTGATAACCAAGTTGTTAATTTTCACTAATTTGTTAGACAAACAACTTGAGTAGGTATATGCTATTAACAACTTCAAGTGTTTCCAGATTAAGAATTTCACGTTATTATTCTAAGGAATTTCATTTGTTTGCATTGTGTTACCTCTAATTAACATTCAATCTTTTAAAATATATAAGTAGGTAGTTAAATTTTGACATAAATTGGACTTTAAGTTATTAGAGGTTTTGCCATCTTCCTTACAGCCTGAATTACTACTTGCAGTATATAAATTTCTTAGTAATAAAGTGGGAAAACCATAAAGAACACTTTTTGAAATCTTAATTGAGTTCAAAATACCTACCCACATATTTAGTTATAATTTTAGTTATTGATCATTACTTTTAAACTCAACTAACACACTAGATTTGAATGCCAAATTGGTTTCACATTCACTGTACATTAATTATCATTACTAGTACAGAGCTCACTTTCAGTGAGCAACGTCACAATCCATTACGATTTGGCATCGTTGACAACCTCTCTTTACTTGACAAACTGTGGAAGTAAAGCTGACGGTGACCACTACTGTCACAGACATTCACCTTACTGCTACACTTTCCAAACACTACATCCATACAGGGACATCCAAATCACTTCAATCAAAGACTGTGAAACTAGTTTGCAATAACAATAACTAATAATAAGTCTGTTAATTTAATTGTACTTGTGAAGGGATATAATAATATTAGTTAAGTACTGCCGACTACTTAGCTATTTAGGATTCTTTATATTCAATATATGTATGCAAAATTATATAATTACACTACACAATACCTCTAAATGGTTAGCCTCTATTTACTTTATTAAAAGTTGATTTGATGGTGATACCTATATAACTCTCATGTACTAATTCCTCCGTTCTTATTATTTTTTAAAGTTAATACACTAAGCAAACACAACTAACTTCACTATAACAATTTGGTTGGCCTCGCTTTCCTTTACTCAAAGGAATACTGATGGTATTACCTATTGTTTTAACATAACAGTACCCGACACACTTAAGTTTATTGTTAATTATCTATTATTATTATTATTTTTTGTACAAGTAACTTATTTAAAGAAATAACTCTTTATTGATTCTAGAGTACAACACTTACCTTATCTGTTTTTTTTTTAACTAGTTAATAATCACTTTTGTTTATTTTTAGTGATAGCGGCCTTAAAAACCCAATCTATAGCCATGATGACCCGGATGGCAACGGCAAAGGACATGGAGCTTAAACTCAAAAATGCTCTGGAGGATCTCAAGGCAACAAGAGACCTAAATAACTCTTTAATTAAGGAAAGAGAGGAAGGCGAACAAGAGATTGTCAAGACCATAACCCGCAACACAGAACTCAAGAGTGAACTCGCTGAAATTTATACAAAATACTCCGAACTCTTAGACAAGTGTAACCAAATGGAAGACTATATTCAGTCATTTAGGGCTTGTTATGACACTCATGATCAGGCTTTGAGTCGCATTACAGATTTAGAAATTAGTTTGTCTATAGCTCAAAGAACAGTACTTGATCTAGAAAAGGTTAATAAAAGTATCATCGAAGAAAGGCACTCTCAAAGCCTCTTTGATGAGTTGATGCAATGCAATTCTGCTACACATGACAATTCCACTTCGGAATGTGTTAACTATGTTAGTAAACCATTTGCTAATAATAAAAGTATATGTCATTTTAGTAGCGGGAAAAAAATTAAGAAATATATCAAAATTAATAGGTACATAAAGAAAACACAGAAATTAATTAAAAAACAAAATTATTATAATAAATACTGTCAATTGAGGAAAGAGCGCAAGCTATTGTTAGAACAATTAAATGTGATAAACATGGAAACATGTAATAAGAACAAAGAAAGTGAAATAATAGGAAGTCAATTAGGTAATAAGATTGACATTTTGGAACTTTCACTTAGGGAAATGTACACCAACTTGTGTGAGTTTTCTCGCAAACAATTAAGTAATCAAAAAATGGCTGCATATAATATGATTGACTTTTGCAATTTTAATTCAGATCGGTTTGAATCATTAGAAAAAAAATGCAGCTGTAGTTGTACCAAAATAAATAGTCATTCATGTCAAAATGAGACATTAGACCTGACTCCGCAGGAGGTTATTTTACCAACCAACCCTGAAGTCCCTAACACTGATACTATAGATTATATTAATAGTTTATTGCTGAATAATGAAAATAGCCCACCTACTAAAACTAATGACACTAAAACAATTATGTTCTGCGATGAGATTGGGAAAAATTTAGGCCAATTCATCCAGAAACACTCTGAAGAAAGCATTATTAATTATTGTATGCCTGGCTCAACCTTAAATGAGATAATGAAATTAATTGTCAGAAAATCTTATGATGAAAACACTAATTTGATAGTTTTAATTGGAAATAGAGGTAATATTAATAAAAGCCAATTAATATCATACTGTAACTCATTATGCTCTTTAAATGTAAAAAAAGTTGTTATGTTTACATTTCCTTATAGTCAAGGTTTTTCACAGCTAGAAAATAAAATTAGACATAACTTAAACTTAACCTTAAGCACAATAGCTTATCATAATAGTCAGCAGATGCATTTAATTGACATCAACACATTGTTATACAAATTTAACTTGACTAAAGATAAATATTATCTGCCTAATTATCTTAAGCGACAAATAGCGGTATCGCTATCATTTTATTTTAAACAATTAGCCAACAACTTGGCTAGTATAACCTCTGCTTCTATTGAGCAGTTTAACTTTGATACTTCTAATGTAACTTTGGAATCTGTTCCAAATAATTCGATTCTTTTGAATCCAAATACTGACATGGTTAATTTAAATTACCATTAGAGACAACGGAGGCATACTCTAGCCCAGTATTGACAAGAGGAAGGCCTAAATGTTTAAAAATAGTACACCAGAATATCCAAGGCTTTTCTGCTGGCAAAGACCTAGAAATAAGTTTATTTTTAAATTGTGAAAATATTGATGTGTTATGTGTTACTGAACATTGGTTAAAAGAATATGAATTATTGTTAAATTTGGATAATTATAGTGTTGTAAGTTCATTTAATAGAAAAACTACAATAAGGGGGGGTTCTTTAATAATTTTACCTAATAACACACAATATAAAGAGCGAAAGGATATAGTATCCCTCTCTGTTGAACGAATTTGTGAGATATCATGCGTGGAACTTGAACAAATGATTATAATCTGTGTATATAGCCCCCCTGGAGCAAATTACACAGTCTTTGAGTCCACTATGGAGGATGTTTTGAAAATATGCTGTCGTAAGAATAAAAAAATTGTAGTTTGTGGAGATTTTAATATAGACATCTTAGATATTAAATTAGCACAACTCTCCGGTAAATTCCTTAATCTTTTTAAATCATTTAATTTGCTTCACACTTTTAATGAACCGACGCGAATTACGCCAACATCGGCCACTTGCTTAGATAACATCTTTTCCAACTGTAACTTAATTGAGAAATCGGTAATTAATATTATTAAATCCGACCACAGTGGACAACTAGCTTCTTTTGAGCACTATAATGTTACTCCTAAACGCGAAGTAATTTGCAGGCCAATACCGAAACGTGGTATTAATAAATTTAGAAATAATGTACAAGATAAAGTTCAATGTTTGCCAGCTTCTGCTGACGCTAATAACTCTTATCAATCATTATTTGATATTGTTGAAAAAGAATTTAGTAACAATTTTAAACAAAAAGTTATAAAGTGTAATGATCGTAAGAAGTTCAGTGACTGGGCCACACCTGGTATTTATAATAGTAGAAGAAAGTTATTTGAACTCTATGCACAAAAAACGACCTCCTGTGATCCTAGCTTCATTGAATATGTCAAGAAATATTCAAAAACATTTAGGAAAGTATGTGCTTTGGCAAAATCTAGGTATATTTCAAATAAAATTAAATCATCTGAAAATAAAATAAAAGCTACCTGGAGTATTATAAACCAAGAAACTGGCAAAACAAAAAGCAAAATTAATTCATTTAACTTAAAAATTAGTGATCAGACTTTTGAATCGGATATTGAGGTGGCTAGTGCTTTTGAAGGTTTCTTTGCTCGAATACCGTTAGAAACTACTAGCAGACTTAATTCTTGCCCCAACACCGCTGTCTCTCTTATGGAATCTAGTGTGAACAAGTGCCAGGAAACATTTAGTTTTAGCTATGTCACTACCGAAGATATTATTAAAGCATTCAAAGCAATAAATATTAAGAAAACAGAAGATCTCTGGGGCATATCTACAAGTATCATCAAATCAATAATTGATGTGATAGCTCCATCATTAGCAATAATTTTTAACCAATGTATAAGTGAAGGGGTCTTTCCTAATTTAATGAAGAATAGTAAAATTATTCCTCTGTTTAAAGCTGGTGACAAAAGTGACCCAGCAAATTTTAGACCTATATCCATACTACCAGCAATAAGTAAAATATTTGAGAAATTAATTTATGCTCAACTTTTAGAATATTTTAAATTAAATAGTATACTGCATGAGAAACAGTTTGGTTTTTCAAAAGGTAAAAGTACCACTGATGCTGGGGTTGCATTTCTAAAACATGTACTTGATGCCTGGGAGGACAAGCAGGATGTAATCGCTATTTTTTGTGACCTTTCCAAGGCATTCGATTGTGTTGATCACCAAACACTATTAAGGAAGTTAAAACATTATGGTGTTTCTGAAATGTCAGTAAGCCTTATGCATTCATATCTGTATGAAAGAACTCAGAAGGTAGTTATTAATAAAACTGAGTCTATCGGAGCTCCCATTACTATGGGCGTACCCCAAGGATCAATATTGGGCCCGCTGTTGTTTTTAATATACATAAATGACCTTCCTTACTACGCGAAGAATTTATGTGAGACGGTGCTATTTGCCGATGATACATCTCTAGTCTTTAAAGTAGATAGAGGTGATGACTGTTCTGACGAAGTAAATAGTGCTCTTTCAAAAGTGTCACATTGGTTTAATAGTAATAATTTATCATTAAACTCAAAGAAAACTAAGTGTTTAAAATTTTCGTTACCTAATGTAAGACAAGTTGATTTTCATATTAGACTAGACGGCGATACGGTCGAATTCATTAACAATACAAAATTTCTAGGTATTATATTAGACTCGCGACTACAATGGGATCCTCATATCGAAGCCTTGGCGAGTAGACTCAGTTCGGCTGCATTCGCAGTTAAGAAAATAAGGCTCTTAACCGATATTGAAACGGCTAGAATAGTCTATTTTAGTTATTTTCATAGTGTTATGTCCTACGGCCTTTTGTTGTGGGGCTCAGCCGCTAACATCCAAAGTATATTCGTGCTCCAAAAAAGGGCTATTCGCGCCATTTACAACCTCCGATCGAGAGATTCTTTAAGAGATCTATTTAAAGAAATAAACATTTTAACTGTTGCAGGACATTACATCTATGAAAATATAATTTATGTGAAAAAGTATTATAATACATTTGTAAAGCAGAGCGATATTCATCGCTTTAACACAAGAAATAAAGATAAACTTGTCGTTCCCAAGTTTAGGCTAGAAAAATCCAGAGCCTCATTTCTGGGGAAAAGCATAGCCTTTTTTAATAAAGTTCCACAGCATATAATTGAACTACCATTGCATAAATTTAAATGTTACATTAAAGAGTCGCTGATGAGCAAAGGATACTATAATGTAGACGATTATTTGAATGACCGCAATGCATGGTCATGATGTAACACATAACATAATCACTGTTTAATATGATGTATTTTTATACTAAGCAATTGTTGTATTAGTAACGATATGTTTTTTTTTTTGTAAATGTCGTTACCTAACTAAGAAACGCTGGCAAGTTTCTTGCGCCCATTCTTCTTGTCAGTTAAAAAAGTCTTGAATGGGTGGTAGGAAAATATTGACGATTCATAAGTACATATTTATTATGTCTAAGTGAATAAAGAATATTTTTATCTTATCTTATCTTATTTATGTTTTGATTGAAATATTGCAAACCTCATTTTACGTAGACGAAACAGAAAGCAGCTGCTATTGTAAAATATGCTCATAGCTTACTCCTACCTAATAACCTAAAACAAATTCCACTTGGCCGACTTTTTATTCATATAAAATTAAGTGCGCTACTTTGCGCTTTACGCTACCAAATAGGTTAATATGGAACAAACAATCCTGTTATCATAGTGAAATTACAGCAAACATTTTTCACCGTCCTCAAAATACAGTAGCAGCTAACACTCAACACCCGGCTGACCGCATAGCGGTGCTTTATGAATTGCAAGTGCATTTGTGTGCATCGCTGCAGCTACGCGTGCCTGATGCGATAACTGCAGCTCATTGTGCGGATCAAGTGCAGTGTGCGGCGTGGGCCCGAGGTGGCTGAGGGCTGCACCCACTGGAGTATGAATATCACGGGAACTCACGCTCCGTATACAGAGATAGCGACGCCTGACAATCTTGCGATTGGTTAGCTAAGTTCTATTGTCAAATAGAGTGCTACCAGTGAATGATTCCATATTTTTATGGTTTTTTCAACATTATGGTTGACGTCCTATCACTAAGGTCCGGTTGCTCGAAGCTTGGTTACGCTAAATTTGGGTTAAATTATGGTTCAAGTAAAATTAACCGGCGGTCAAATTTAAAAAGCGTTGTTGAAGCAGCGGTTACTTTAACGAGCAGTCAAATTACAGATTTAACGGCGGTCAAAATAACCGACAGGGTCGGGGTGGTTTAAATTTTGACATTAGTAATTAAGGGAAAGTTAATGAAATAATACAGACAACATTTTAACCCTAAGATAACCAACGTTTTTTTCTTTTACCGCTGTCAAAATTGACAACAGTTAAATTTTAACTTTTAATTTAATGTAGGTGGCTTAGGGCTGCATCCACTGGAGTATGAATATCACGGGAACTCACGCTCCGTGTACAGAGATAGCGACGCCTGACAATCTTGCGATTGGTTAGCTAAGTCAAATAGAGTGCGTTTGAAGCACGAAGAAAAGGTGAAGCAAGTATGAAACTTTTTTAATCTTTCTAAATGAAACTGGAAAACATTAGGAACTAGGTAAAGGCGTCGCCAGACCATGGTCCAGGGGTGGGGACAAACTATGGCCATATTCCAGCCTATGGCCCTAGGGGGGTAGGTTGATATTTTGAATTTTAGGTAATTTTGAGCCATTTTTTACACAGCTATTTTTTATACACAACGGGGTAGCACTTAGCCTTCATCACGCCTGATATTAAGTGATGACAAGGCTGAAGGTGGACTACTCCCAAAATCCTCAATCAATGAAGAACTGGCTATCTTATCTACAACTGCCAGAACACAATAATGTTGAAAACATCATCACGTCGAAGACCTTGTAACTAGGTAAAGTTGTTGAATAATTTCAATAATTTGCAGGCAACGCCAGTTATTACATCTACACTAGCATACATATACCGTACTCAACAAGGAACCCTTATAGTTCCGTCATGTCTGTCTGTCCGTCCCCAGCCTAGCTCATAGAGTCTTAGTAATAGAAAACTGTAAATTGGCATGAATATATGCAAAGTGGTGAAGTAAAATTTTGAAAAAATAATACTTAATTTTTATAGTGGGGATGTATTTTGTATGTGTAGGTGTCAATTTCAAAAATATTGCGGGTTTGTGAAAACAGTTTATTGATTGAGGTATCCGTTTGTGAATTATTAAGCTTAAGGCGAGGAATCCCGACCGAAATAGGCACGCTAACGCTTGCTCGGCCGAGCTCTATACACTTTGTGCGGACCCAGCGGCAGCCGGCAGTGAACTGTGAACTCGCGAGCGCCGCGCGAATCGAAAATCACTTAAAATTCAATTAAAAATTAAATAATAAAAAAAAAAATTATGACGGCCGGAATCCCTCGGCTATTCAAAGACAATTATTTTCAAATATTTTTCATTAACTAAAACCAACTATACTGCAAGTAATATGATATTTGAATTATTATTAGACGGATGTTTGGGATTTTATTTGGCACAGTAAAATATCACCAATCGAAAAAAAACGGCCGGAAGCACTAGATAAATAACTGTAAAATAACATATATTTTTTCCAAATTTTAAGTACTTGTGATTTGCGAGGAATCCACAATTTAAAACACCCTATCTTGGGGAACCGGCGCCTTAAGTGCAAAATTTTGTTGGAGTCAAGTGTCGCTCCCCCTTAGCTAGTTTGCTAGCCAAATTGTTGTTTTTGGATCTTCGATCAACAATACTTTTGGATACGCGAAAAAATTTACTAGTTATACATATGACGAAGTTAAAAGGAAAATTATCACAGCTAAGTAGGCTTTACAAGTTTACGAGTAACAGTCGACCAACTTATAAAATGTACTTGGCTCAGTACAAATTCGTTATTGGGAAACGGGACCCTACACTGCGCGAGGCCCGACACGCACTTTGCCGGTTTTTTATGTTTGAGATAATCTTATGAACTACAGAACCGATACCTAAAAATCTTACACCGAGAGCTACATTATTAGTTACTAAGTGAGCTCCATATGGACATTGGCTATATTTTATTCCGATATGGTAAACTAGTACCAAGCGGGTAAAACCGCGGGCAGCAGCTTGGACATAAATGATACAGAGTACACAAACCGTACTTACGGTTTGTGTACTCTGTATCATTTATGTACAAGCTAAGAGATATTCCGAATTTGTAGTGTGTTTCTTAGAACCAATGTATGCTTGACTGCCTTTAACCATAAACTAATTGAGGAGTAACATTCAGTTACGGTTTGGGATACCTCAAATTAAATACAGTGGCTTGTTTACCTTAAGTGATAGTTAAGTAAATTAGTCGTAGTAATTTTTACATTGCATTAAAACCTTCTTACTTATAACATTCTGCTACAAAATCTTCAATGTATGTAAGTTACTTAATAATAATAAATAACTTTTCACAATCACACCAATTATCTAGCTTAGACGTAGTTATCATGAAACTGTGTAATGGAAACTAGATAACGGATAAATATATATTTATATCCTTTTTTTTTGTAAATACATACCTAATATACATAGAAAACATCCAGACCAAGACAAATAGACATGTTCATGCACACAAATATATGTCTTGTTCGGGGATCGAACCCGAGACCTCTGACGCAGAAGGCAGGTATCCCACCCCTGCGCCAAATCGGTCGTCAAAAATAATGATTAATAACTATCAATATCTATCGAGTTGACTCCGAGACAAATGTATTCGTAACTTGGTCGTAGCTCGTCGTAGCAATCTGTAGCGACTGTAGACTACAGATTGCTACGTAGCTACGCCAATATTACTACGAGACGGAGCTACACATACGTCGTAGCGCCGAATATTATTCTGTTTTGTGTTGAATATAGTGTATGTAAATTGGCCCACCCCGTAAACAGTTGATATAAGCTTGTCAAAGGATACATATGCTTGGGAAACGTAAATTGAGCGCTAAATACGATCATTTACATGGAAAATTAATACAAATCTCACTATACATTTAATAGTTTTGGTTCAGAATCTGGATTTGTTATACCTACTTGGAAAGAGGACATTTGTTGTCAAATTCTGAACTACCTGTATCTCATATAACAAAATTAATGGTGAATCTATCGGTTTGATTTTTTTTACAAAAATAATTATATTTCTAAAAATTGCTTTATTATAAGATAACTCCATTCAGAAATAATAAGTATGAAAATCTTCACAATGTGTTCAATAAAAAGTCAAGATTGTTTAAGTCGGCACCTACCTTTGATGTCGGGAAGATGATAAACGACGTCAAAATCAGTTTCAACTTGTTTCTATGGTGGTTGGATTACGTGTACTTAATACAAACAAGAGTGTCAGTTCCGTCCAAAGGTACCTTATTAAATTCTATGTGTTGGATACTATTATATTATCACAGATATGTTAGTTCTCCTTATATCTGGCATGCCCCTGATGCAGAAGCAATTTTAAGATTTGCTAATACCTGAACATAGTATACATATAGATTCTTATAATTATTAAATAACAATCAAAACTTGTTTTTCGCCTTAGTGCTCAGCGTGACCTGTGAAACGTAGGTCTATTCCATAAAATATTATTAATCTATACTTTATTATAAATTTTAAAGTGTGTTTGTCCGTCTTTCACGTCAAAACGGACGGAACGGAGCAATAAATTAATGTGGTTTTTGGTATGGTTTTTTTTGGGTGCTAAAGAGGGACATTGACTACTTTTAACCCGGAAATATATGTCATTCCCGCGAGATGACATCGTGTAGTCCACGCAGGCAAAGCCGCAGGCTTTAGGTATAACCAAATAACTTTAGTCAATATGTAATTCTACCCCTAAGGGCGCGAAGCCGCACTAGCTAGCTATCAGCGTGCGGCTTCGCGCCCCATGGCTAGTCGAATATAAAGTCACAAAAACATCCAGTGTCGCATATAAAACATATTTCTTGGGATACCACACATCAGTATTCTTCCAGTACACAGTAAACTGCAAAGCTTTATTATAATTAATTGTGAATTTAATATTTGCACAGAAGACATAAAAGGTTATGAATATTTCATTGTCAGACCATTTATCAGCCCTTTGATATTAAAGTAGGCACAATGAAATTGCGAGCGAAATGAAAGCGGGCCCGAGGTATTTTACTATACGTTTGTTTCATTACATTGTTGTTTAACGTAGTAATCACTTTCGACATGCTGAATTTTATATATACTTACTTTAAATTAAGTCGGGGAAAATTTTCAATTTATTTAATTAAGGCGCTACTCGGAAAACGTATGGACTTTTTGATATAAAACTATAGGGCGGTTAGGGTTGTTACAAATCTGGTACAATAAGATATATTTTTCTGCATACCTTTATCTAGGTTCGTATAGTTTCAGAAACACGATTTTATGATTTTGTCTCGACGCATTTTCTTTTCGAAAAGACATGGGGTTACATATACTATTGAAAGTTGGTTTAATTAGTGGACACCAATAATATGATCGTGTAGAAGCATTTTTAAAAAATCGCTATAGTTTTTTAATACGAGTGATTTTGTGCTCTTTTTGCCTAATCTGCAAAATCGCAACCCGCGCGCGTCGTTTTCTCATTGCTATCTCGCTTCAGCATACTTTTTCCGAGTAGCGCCTTAAGAGAGAGAGATGTTTTATATATTCGCAAGTAATATTGTCTGTTTCTATTTCCTAACACTGCTTATGAGTGACAAAACTGAGGGCAAAACATTATCGCATTTAAAAATTTAATATGGATTCAGGACATTTACATCAAATTGTAAAGATTATTGAATGAAATGATTGCGGTAAAATTTACGGTTTAACTAAGTCCAAATATTAATGTTAAAGTTAAAAGCAAAAGGTACTTAGTTGAAATGACTACCTGTTATCAAAACACTATGATTAAAACAATTTTTAGTGTTGGCGAACTTTAGGGAACTTTTAAAGGAACTAAAATTTAGACTAGATAGAACGTAGACAATTTATTCTATTATGTAAGACGTATAGTTTTCTTTCAGAATCAGAAGGTTAAAATCGGCTTTGTATTTGAAAACAGGGTAAACTGTTCTATCCGTACAAGCATTTCATTTTTATTCTGATCGCATCGCCTTATCGTATTTTCAAGATATGACCCGTTTTGACTAGTATTTATGGACATTCCTAAATATAGCTTAACGATAGTTCAGGGGTGAACTAAGGGATACAACGATTTCAAGTTTCGGTTATTTGGGGAGTTTATAGTTTTCTCGTTAGAAAATGTATTGAATATGTTTATGAATATGTTTTCGGAGGAAGGATGCCCTCAAAAGGTTGTTTTACCTAGGTAGCAAATTAAATGCAGCTAGATTTAATAAAACTAAGTATTTCGTTGCAAAAAATAACATCAAATTGATTTTAAAAGCACCCTTTTATAATACAACTTATGGATTGTTTCACAAAAAAAAAATAACCACAAAATTTAAGGGGATCACTTCACTGCGCTTCGCGATCGCCTTAAATTTCTAACCTATCACGTGCTCTACAGAACTTCCGAGCCATTCAAATATTAGGCCAAATGAAGATTTGCTCAAATAA
Organism: Crambus lathoniellus; assembly: GCA_949710035.1. NCBI lineage: Eukaryota > Metazoa > Arthropoda > Insecta > Lepidoptera > Crambidae > Crambus > Crambus lathoniellus. The sequence continues at coordinate 14,952,144 of OX453307.1, forward strand.
ATATTAGGTCATACGATTATTTTATCAAACAAATTTAATTCTATCGTATCTTTATGATAAACAATATTATGACAAAGAAATTTTAGGTCAAATGAATAATAATAATTATGCCGAACGATTTTATACGAACTGACATTATACAAAGTAAGATCAGATCAAAAGTTGTTATTGTCAAACAAGGGAGAACGTACCAGTATCCCACAGTTACACCATCCATACAAATGACAGGTATCCGCGACTGGCGTAGGATACCACTCATCTGTTAATTTTGTAATGTAAGACCAGGCTAAAACAAGAACCGTATTATAAAATCAGTATCCTAATACGCCTCTGGCAGCCCACGATATACGGACTGTGAGGAAAGTTATAAGTGGAATTTGCCGCGACAATGTGATGTCTATGACCACCTTTATAAACAGGGGGAGATGTCGTTGAATTTTATTTATTGCCCATTTTGTTCTGAACCGTTTGAGTTTACGCGGTGTAAGTTTAATAAGAATATAAATAATTTTGGTAAAGCGCTGAGGTGGAAAGATTCGTAGACTACAAAAAAATATTCTTAAATATTGGAAAATAATTTTGTAGTAGGTAGCTAATATTTCCATTGATGATTTAATATCGTAGTTTTTTTTAAATATAGTTGATTTTCCAGAATTTACTAGCCAAATAACGAATGATAATAATAAAAAAAATATATTCGGTAATAGAAAGACCAAGGACTGACTAGTTTCAATAACAAAACTGGCCTACTTATAATTATTTTCATTATCATTCCTTATATCAGATAGATAAAGATAAAAATATTCTTTATTCACTTAGACATAATAAATATGTACTTATGAATCGTCAATATTTTCCTACGCCTAAACGCTGCATAGTGAATCAATTAGTACCTACGTTCTGTTGGCTAACGTCAGTTAAGTTGCATATTATAATTAATATTTTCTCCCTCTAAGGAAGTAGAGAACTATAATTATTTACTCGTACATTACCAGTAACAAATTTTCACCTGGAACATTTCTTTTAAACCATTTCTATATTTTTGGGCACATCTTAAACAAGATGTCAAGTCAATGAAGATACGCTTGTAAAGATATTTCAAGTCGTTATTATATAGATTACTAGCGGCCGCCCGCGGTTTTATCCGCGTGGTTTCCTTTCCCGCGGGAATATCGGGATAAAAAGTATCCCATGTGTTATTCCAGCCTATAATCTATCTCAGTTGCAAATTTCATCCAGATCCGTTCGGTAGTTTTTGCGTGAAAGAGTAACAAACATCCATACATCCATACTCACAAACTTTCTGTCGCATTTATAATATTAGTAGGACTTTGCAAATATTGATATTTTTACAAACAGAATACCTAATTGTTATGTTTTACTTGTGATCGGAAAGACCGTCCTAATCGACGTATAAGTAGCTAATATATAAGTTAAAATTAAAGTAGCTTGTTACTTTAAATTTTAATTCGCAAATTGCTGACAACAGTAATTGTTAAAAAGGGTTACCTTTTCTATATTTCCGCGTGTCTGGGTGTATGTGGTAACTCGTCGCTGTTTTCCATCACCATAACACAAGTACTTAAGCGTTGGTGTCCAATATTTTGTCATACCCGAAAAATGAAATGTAGAAAGAAATCATTAAATCACTATTAACAATTTATTGTTATAGCCTTTATTGCTAATAGCTAAACATAAATACACACTATTAACAATACACCTCAACAAATAAATGAAATCAAATACAAGTGTGTCCAAGTTTGTAAACAAAAACTTTACGTATCTAAATGAGAACTCCCCAGCGTTCTACGTGTCCGGGCAACTTCTATCAAAAGCTTAGGGTGTTATAATAGGCTTCACCAGAATAATATATGGTATAACTGAGTACTTGGCGGTTTCTATATGACCAATAATTCTAGCTACGAAGTTGCATTCACAAGGGTGTTATTCTGATAATTAAGATGTTGACTTACACAAGCATAAACAAAAAGAGACTATAATATGTATAGCTTTAATGTAATTTTATTATAACATTAATATTGAACTTAAATATTTATTTTCACTACTTTACACGTTGTCTGCCATGGAATATTTTTTTTTTCAGTTAGCCCCTGGGGGACAAGGTTTGAGCGACACATGTATGTTCCGTTCAGGCCACGGGGGACAACATCAGACCGCGCGATAGAGGTTATTTCAAACGTCTCTGTTGAAGGCCATTTTACCAAACCCATAAATAATATCAAAGAAAAAAGATTTTCATCTCACTCTCATCAGTTGGTGACCACTTTCGAATTCGTGCATTCTTTGAAGCCTCTTGTGCGCATATTTTTGATATTGCAATTGTTATTGTTAAAACACTTCGTCCGGCACCAAACGAAAGTAAAAATCAGCGGGAGATGCATTAATCATAGCATGGTAGAGGTTAAGCGGCAAACCAGGATTTTCAGTAAAAGGAATAATTCTAGGCTGATAACCTGATGGCAGTGTCCACGCATTTGAATGTGGTGTTGTACTTCCTGTGATATTTAGGATATTCATTTTACCCTGCATATCTTCTTCGCTATCGTACACCATGATACTACGACGCGTACGCCGGCTAGACTGGAAATCTAAATCTTCATCTTCCGAGCTAATATTAAAACTGCTGTTCAAGATGTTGAATTCTAATTTATCTAACTGCGATAAGTCTTCTTGACATTTTTGAAATCATCGGAACAATCCATAGTGTTCGTAAACAAACAGCTTCACAAAAATATACTTGAAAAATGGAAAACGAAGTATTTAGAAGAAATCGACCGGTCTCACAATCAGCACCAATGGGACAGCTGATTGTGAGACGAGTCGATTTTTTCTAAATACTACGTTTTCCATTTTTCAGTAATAAAAATTGCATTGTGAATGCAAAAAACTAAAAATAAAAATAAAAATATACTTGTTTATATTAAAATGACGCGAAACTAGCAACCAAAGAAATTACTTGTCACTGCGCGTTTCGTCGTGTTTTGTCTGTGACTGACGAACGAACGGAACGAACTGCACGGGCGTCACGGGAGCAGTGCAGCGGGCGGGGGTGTCCGACACCGCGGCCCGCGCGGCCCCACTTATAAAACACAACCCTACAACCCTAATAATGTCCCAAAACCACGCCAAAGACAATTAGAATTCAATAATAGCGAGACGATATTTAACTTTCAAATTATATACTACATTAATTTTAGTGTTCAGTAATAGTACAACTTAAATTACTATTAAGACAATTTCGTATCTAAATTGTGTGGTCCCATATTTTAGTAGCAAGAGCCATTATCGTAATATTCAAGTTCCTTGCCTAGCAATAGACAATGTAAACTGGAGTTACGTGTGTTGCAACGGGTAAATGGGTTAATTAGGGTTAAATTTTCATGTATCAGCAACTCTGCAATCTTGCCTTTTAGCAATGAAAATGGACTGTAAAATTTCTGTGTCTGGTCTGGAAAATGTCCTTTGAAATAAGTAAGCTTTTTTGTATCCTTTCATGATTTAGGTTATATAATTTATATTTGTTTCATCATCATATCAGCAGTACGAATCTCCACAACGATCGGTCCTGCTCTGCCCGCATCCAGCGGCTTCCCGAGACCTTGACCAGATGGTCGGTCCATATTGTAGGGGGCCTGCCCTGCCCACGGAACTTTGTCCGGTTCGCGGTCGCCATTCAAGAACCACCTTTCCGCCCCAACGGCCATCGGTTCTCCGCGCTATGTGTCCCGCCCACTGCCACTTCAACGATGCAATCCTTCGAGCGATGTCGGTTGTTTTAGTTCTCCTGCGGATCTCATCATTTCTGATTCGATCGAGCAGGGAAATACCAAGTATCGCTCTCTCTATATATCTATACATTTAGATCTCTAAATTGATTCACTGATTTACTGATTGGCATACGACTAGAGCCCAAACGGGTGAAGATAGAGACACCACTTTTGGGAGGAGCACTAAGAACGGATTTTGCGAAAGAGTCGAATTAAGGGGGTGAAAAGGGGGAAAACGATTGTATGCAAGTCCTTGGATTTTGATGTTAGGAAGATGAAATTTGGTATGTGGGCTAATGAACCAAAATGATTAAGTACTTATTGTAAAATGATTTTTAAGACAGAGATGGATTAAGGTGGTCAAATGAGGGTTGTAAGTTTGTATGGAAAGTCCCATGATATTGATGTAAGGTGCACGAAATTTAGTATCTGAGTTAAGAAATATCTATGAATGAGTACTATTAGTATAATTTTTCGACAGGGATGTATGAAGGTGGTGAAAAAATTCGGTGTTTATGATGTTAGTGGCGTTGGCGGATGACGCGAATTTAAGGTTTAGGTCCTACCAAAATAGCTGAACGCAAAAGAAGTTTTCACTTCAACAATATTATAAACGGGTGTAAAGTCCAAATTTAGAAACTTTATTGTTTAGGCAAACCAAAAACTTTAATGGCTACAAGAGAAACAAATATTTCCGTGTTCTGTGGCAACAATGCCACGTTTCGGAACAAATCCACAGTAGTAGCACAGTAGCATATATACTGTGATAGTAGGCTTCATGCAAAGAGATCGCATACCGCGGCTTTAAGAAAAGAAACAAAGCAATAACGGTTAAAAATTCGATTACAAAGGCTAATAATTTTTTTTGAGTGTGTGCGCCCGGAGAATCCAGCCTTTGTGATTTTGACCCGTTCAAATACCTATAAGATACCTAAGCTAGACTGCAACACGCGCATGTCGCATAGAATCGTATAAATTATTTCGTGATGCGCATGCAAGTCTTACATGTTTATGTTAATTTTTGCTGGGCTGTCAAGTTCCTTGCTAGCAATAGACAATGAAAGTAGAGGTTGCAATTTGGCTTTTTAGGGTTCCGTAGCCGAGTGGTAAAAAACGGAACACTTATAGATTCGTCATGTCTTTTTTTTATTTTTTTTTCAATTTATTTCTTATTTAAAATACACAAAGAATAAACATAAAACTTTCACCAAACTGCGTAACAGTTTGTCGGCGAAATATAAATAATTATGCTCTATTACTTATGAAATTACAGTATCTAATCTTAATTAGGTGTTAAAGTTAGATAAAAAATTAAACTAAGGCAAACAAATTTAAATTTAAACAGAGTAGGTACGACATTGATTAATTTCTAATTAACATAAATCAAAAAAAAACTTTTTTAAAATATTTTTTTATGGAATACTTGGACTTTAAATTATTACTGGTTAGACCAAGTTTATTAAAAATTCTAGATGTAATATAAAGTCTTGTCCGTTGTTTTTAAAATATAACACATTTGATTATTTTTATGCATTCATAATGCAATTTTGTAAGTATAGGAAAAATGTGATAGTAAAAAACCACGAGCCCTATAAGTATATCCCGCCTGAAAGCTACTTATATAGGGCTCGTGGCTTTTTACTATCAGATTTTTCCTATATATCACTTGAGGAACTGGCTATCTTATCTGTAACTGCCGGAACACAATAATACTGAAAACATCATTGCTATGGCGTCAGACTTAGATAATATGGTGGTAGCTAGCCAGGCGGACTAAGAACAAGTCCTATCACCAACCAAACCCAATACAATTTATGTACCCCCACTGGGAATCGAACCCGGGACCTCTTGGTCTGAAATCGGTGGTGTGAACCACTAGACCACAGAGGCGGTTAACTATAGTGTTAAAACTGTTGTTTTAGTTCCATATTCGTAAGTAAATTAAAATTTACAACGTAGCTATTTAGTAAAATTCCAACGATAATTAAAAAAATAATAAGCTAAAATATGATATACAATTTTTTCCTTCCAGTAGCTCGTTTTTGTTGCAGCAGGTGCAACGTAGCTTATTTTCGATAAAATGAACAACAAGGGATAAAATGATTCAATCAATTTATTGCCAGCATTACCTCAGCCATTAATTAATTTTACGCTGCCAGCGTTACGTTAGTGGCGTCAGTTTACAATAATGGTGTAATTTTTGTTATGTTTTTATCGTAATTTTTTAACATTTGGTAATTTTTTCTCAAATTATTATAGATAGCAAGATTTACCTGACGACGAATATCGCAATGATTTTGTAATATATATCATTTATACGTAAATGTCGAAAAGCGAGTCGAGCAACTAATAGCGTGTATTTAATTAACCAATGGATTATTTATAAACCAGACCTCTAAAGAAACTAGACAAACATACTTTTAAAGATTTTCTTAAATTTTTGCCTCGCTCGGATGATTTAATAAAAAACAGCACTCAAGAATTTCCAAGAAAAGAAAATGAGTGTTCTTTAAGTAAAATGCTTCTAACGTAGTGGAACATAATGTCTAATAATAATAGAATTTAACCGACTCGGTTAGCGTGTACTTACCAGGCTTGCTTCTCATTAAAATATACTTAGCTTTAAAATGGGTCAGAGCCGCAGGCGAGTGTTAGTGATAACTTCGCTTCTTTTCTCTATTTTCTGTGACATATGGGGCTAAACAATACGTTTGCAGTTTTCATATCAAGTAGGTAGTTAGTCCACTTTCCGTTATTTTCCGTTACCTTTTTGGCATTCCATCGATTTGTTATTATTTTATTATACCTAATAGGGCTGTGTTAAGATATTGCAGTTTTTACAGTTTCATAAACATTCATATCACTTCAAGATATCAACATTTTATAATGTAATTCAGAATATTAAACTAGATAAGTACCTACTTACATATTTTATTAAGACATTTTGCCTTACAGATGTAGGTGTAATTCTAGGTTTATTCGTTCTTTGTTTAGTTAAACATTTCATTATTTATACTACTAATTGAAGATAAAAATTCTAATGAGCAACCATTACATGTAATTAATATGCTGAGAATAATCACTCTTCTTTTTCTCATCGTGTCATTGGTAAACTTAACTGTGTCCGACCGAAACTCAGGTGAATCATCAAATAAAGTAGGGCAGGCGTACCGGTTTTGGCCACTGTACCGGTTTTGGCCACTTTTTGCTCTAAAAGTTTTTTTATTTTTATTAGGCTCACAAAACTGGTTTACAATGATCACAGAAACGGCTGAGAAAAAAACATTCATAGCTTATTGTACTACATTGAAACCTACTTGGTGCAAGCACAACATGCGTAAAATAGATTATAATAACAAACACGGACTATTTCCGGCTCGGGAAGTACGCTATAACTATAACTAAAACAAGCATAAAATTCCTTACTAACTTAACATTAATTACAAAATAAAAGTAACAGTACTAACCTAAAAGTTTTATGATTATTTTTATGGCTATCGAAATTGACTCTGATGGAGTTATATGTATGACACATACGATACAGTGGCGAGTGATGACCAAGTCTTGACTTACACAAAGGAAGGGTGAATGTATTGCGATTGTGCAACCTACTTCCGCTTCGAGGAACAGAAAATTTTATGTGTTCAAGTATTTCTGGAGAATCAATATGGCCTTGGATCAACATGTACAGGAACATAATATCAGAAATCTTTCTGCGCGCATTCCGGAAAGACCGTAGTGTTTGGCTCGAGCTTGGTAAGAGGGCAGTTGCCTACACCTGCCATCCGCGTACGCCAAATGGTACAAGAATCGCTTCTGCACACGCTCTAGGCTCTCAGAGTGGACCTGATAGCCAGGATTCCACACTGGACTACAATATTCTACAATACTACGCACTATGGAATTGAAGATAACAATGGTTAGTTTTGGATCCTTAAATAATTTCATTTGCCGAGTGATAAAACCTGACAATTTCGACGTTTTACCAATTATGGATTCGAAAACTCAAAGCAACGTTTTCTAAACAACTTTTAGCCATTTTTGATAAAGGCAATTAAAATAAGGTATTTTTAGGTAATAATAACAACCGTTAGAATTCCTTATGTCATAAGATTTATTTTCAATAAATTCGATTTTCTGTTTGAAAAAATGTTTTGTATGAAAATTTTAAGAAATTTGTTTTGGATCAAATACTTTATAAACCTTTGTTTTGTACAATTAAATTGTTATTTTGCAATTGACTGGTTTCTAGCGCATTAGAATATATTGATTTTACCTGGGTTTGGTTTTGATTTTTCGCAATACTTACAAAAGTTTCACTATCAGTAAGTGGCCAAAACTGGTACATTTGGCACCTCTCACACATTGTGTGTAATTAATATAAAAAAACTATTTTACTTTTATAAATTTGAAAAATGTACCTTTTAAGGTAGATAAATTATCTATAATTTAAGATATAATTTGTGTCCTTAATACCTAAGACCATTTAGTACTTAGTGTTTAAAAGTAAAAAAAACCTTAAAGTGGCCACAAAGGGTACCTCTACCCTACTTACTGTTCAAATCAAAACTAGAAAAAAAATAAGTACCTATATCAACTGTAGTATAAATAACACAATCACTTGCGTTAATTGCGATGTAATAGGGTTTTGATAACTTGTGGTACAAAGCTGGTTGGAAATTTGCGATGTTTCAAGCCTATCATAACTCACACGTTTTAATGGTAACTCATTCAGCGTACTCGAACGACAGCAATCAGTTCGAATACTATTTTTATGGCTCGGTGCCGGATGCGCCATAAAGTGGGGCATAAAATCAGTGAGCCTTGAAGGAATATAAAAGTAAATAATACTTAGGTGGGAGGTCCGGCGCAGGGGCGGGCTTACGACGCGGTCCCACCAGAGGAGTAGATAGGAATTTCATTTGAAAACTAACTTGCAATGGTTTTGATGCTACGCGCATATATAATTGAGTATTGAATTTAAATGAAACTAATAAACATGGGTAGGACGGGTAAAGGACAATGGGTAACAGCGTACCCAGACACGAAAATAGTTGTAATTGTAACATTATGAGTTATATCGGGTTTTGCTGCCCTCATAAAATTTGCTTAAAGGAAAAAGATTTATTAATTGACTGTGTTTTATAAAAATACATTTTTTTCATACATTTATGTTGAATTTTCAATACTCAATATCTTTTTTCTGCAATTGTATTCTGACCTGCTTCTTCATCATGTCAGTCGAACGACGCCCACTGCTGGGCATAGGCCTCCCCCAAGGATCTCCACAACGATCGGTCCTGCGCTGCCCGCATCCAGCGGCTTCCCGCGACCTGCTGCTTATGATAGTTTAACTACTCCACGAGGGCACCAAAAAGCGGCAAAGTTCATGATGCTACAGAAAAAAAACATTGGGTACGGAGTCTAAACATAAACCCGTTGTCCTTTATGTGAATTAACATATCATATGCAATGCAACTATTCGTAAAGGCTGTGAAATCTATACACTTTTGAAGAACTATTAATGTTGTCTCTGATGGATAACGGGTGTCTCAGATCGTTGTTCTTTTTACTTTCTCTTGTAGGAAAACCACATCATTAAGCTTTATTTAAAAGTTCTAGTTCTACCATAATATCACCTATTATTAGCAAGTTCTAATTCCTGACTTTAAAAGCTCAGCTGCCTGGCTCGCTTCAGAAATACAACACGTTGGAATCGTATTATGACTTCCGTCAGGTGTAAGGCAAGTTGCTTCCCCAGGCGCGCGCTCCGGATCACACATCATTCAGTGTGTATGTATGGAGGCTATTTTAATTTATCAAAAAAGTGCTGGGTTTAAAAAAAGTATTTTTAAAGCAAAGCTGTGCTTATGAGAGTTAAAATAATAAAAACTGAAGCTACATTATTATTCATTCGGCTATCCATACTAATAATATAAATGTGAAAGTGTGTTTGTTTGTTTGTCCGTCTTTCACGTCGAAACTAAGCAACGGATCGACGTGATTTTTGGTGTGGAGATAGTTTGGGAGCTGAAAAATATCGGGTTCCCGCGGGATAGCGGCGTGCACGAAAAAAATCTTTCCGTGTTCTGTGGCGGCGTGTATTCCACGCGGGCGAAGCCGCGGGTGGAAGGCTAGTAGTTTATAAACCAACGAAAAGATGACTACAACTGCTGTTTATGAGGAGCTGCACTGACAAATAGTACTATGTAAATTACCTGTTGGATACCCCTTAAATTTTTTGAGTTAGGTAGGTATTAACTAACCATCATCAAATCCTACCACCATAACGAATTTTATTTTAAACCAAAAATAATTTCAGTGACTCAACAATTTCCGATGCTCTCAAAATCTAACTTTAACTTACTATAAATGAACCAGGCTCAGTAATACCTTAATATATTGTGATTTACTCACGATGTGTGGAAACGGAAGCAAAATAACGAGTATGTTACGAAACTATTTCAGACGTCCCTCTGCAGACAAAATAAGCTGCAATGAATTATGTAAACTAGGTTGTTCCAAAAGCTTAGTGTGGACCTGAGGATTACGTAATGTAGTTTTCAACTAGATTTAGCTCGCTCTGTAATACGAGTTAGGTCACTACGTATTTACCTAATATTTGAATGTGATATACACATTAGCGTTATGAATACTTAGGCGCAATCCACACTAAAGCAGGGAAGTCAACATACCAATTAAGGCGCCGATACCCCAAAATAGGGTATTTTAAATTATGGATTACTCGCAAATCACAAGTAGGTACTTAGAATTTGGAAAAAATACATGTTATTTTACAGTTATTTATCTAGTGCTTTCGGCCGTTTTTTTCGATTGCTGATATTTTACTGTTTCAAATAAAATCCCAAACATCCGTCTAATAATAATTCAAATATCATGTTACTTGCAGTATACTTGGTTTTAGTTAATGAAAAACATATGAAAATAATTGTCTTTGAATAGCCGAGGGATTCCGGCCGTCATAAATTAAATTTTTTTAGTATTTAATTTTTAATTGAATTTTAAGTGGTTTCGATTCGCGGGGCGCTCGCGAGTTCACAGTTTACTGCCGGCTGCCGCAGGGTCCGCGCGAAGTGAATAAAGCGCAGCCGAGCAAGCGTTAGCGTGCCTATTTCGGTCGGGATTCCTCGCTTTAAAATAGCGTGTTAATCCCTGCCTCTATACTAAATTTTAAAAACGTACATACCTCCGTTAGTAAAATTGATTCGTTTGTTGAAAATTTGATGTGGGCGATAGCGAGAATAATGTGTGTGTATCGTATAAAATTTCACGATTCAGCGTATTAAATGGAGCTTATTTAGCAAAACAGCACATTGAACTACTACCATTGTTCATAAAACCTAATTAATTTCAAGTTATATGATATTCAGTGAGATCCTCTTTACCACTTCATTTGTTAATCAAATTAGGCGGGTTAATTTAAGTATAACGTTACATAGCCGCAATTGAATCGATATTAGAATATTAATCTTAGTTCCATGATAATAATTAAAGGATAACGATCTTAGTAATCACTTCGTTTTGTAACCGTTATACACAAACGATCTTCTCCCCGGTCATGTTTCAACTGTAAACGAATCATTAATTATCTACAGACATTAAAAGCACCGACTCATTTCCAATCTCCGCAAAATTCCTTGGGCGTAATAAAGCTGAAATTATTCGCCTTGCAGTGCGGAGTGTAAATAACCTTTCCCCATCATTGTCATTCACGAGCCTGTTAATGGATCGTTAATTTGTGTAATGCGTCGCAGGCGGCGCGATTGATCAACATTGTCTCGTCACGACGTTGTTCGATGTAAAAGTTCGGCACACGATATGGGCGCATTGTACACTTATTACCAGCTCAAGTTTTCTGGAACACGTCAAACCAGCGAAGATAAAGTCACCGTGCGGATCACGTTAGGTACCTACATCAATCTTCGTGACATGACTCCAGTTGTTCGCCCAAATGGATTATAGGAAGCCCCGCCCGTCTAAGGTGAGTTTCGGATTTGCCACGTGTAAACATTATTTGAGAAAGTGAGCCGATGACACGGCCAACTTTTGAGGGAAAACAGGTGTTCCTTCCTGGGCCCTCGGGCACGCGATAAGTATACGAACAGGTGCCGGGGAAAGTTTGAGCCTGAGCGGATTATAGATTCGAAACAACAACTATTAAGCCCCCAGATAAATAAATCCATTTTTCTTTGTATGAGATGTGTATGGCGTATCAATCATGTCGGGGACGGAATTGGTATTAGAACTTTTTGTCCAGACTAATTTTGTTAAAATTGAGTTATTGCGATAATTTGTCATTGAAACTCGAATAGAAAAATAAATGATGTTGGAATAAGTGTTTTTTTGGGATAACTCATTTGAGAATATCTCTAAAACAATTCATCATTAGAATAGCATTAAAGGAGAATGACAAATTTAGGGATTTGCAGAAAGCCTTATCAAGACTGCATATTTGCTCATTACGCAGATTGAGCAAGTTTTGCCCAAATTGGGCAGGTTTTGGGTTCTACCAAACATGATTATCTACAATACACTATCATTTAAATTTACTGAGTAAAAGCAAAAGCATTGACGATTAACAAATTGTTCATTCTTTAATTTCCTAAAATACAGGGATTATAATATATTTATAGAAAATAACATATTAAACTTACATCGTCATTATCACTATAACTATTATGAAAGACGGGATTTTTACCATGTTCTTATTGGTCACGGAGTTACTCCGTGATCATGGTGTGTGCAAGTGCGCCGAAATATCGGGAACTCCAAAACAAATATATACATGTTAAAAATCCCGTCTTTCATAATAGTTATATTTATAGAAAAGGTACATAGTTTGTAAACGTTATTGCCGAAGATAACCGGACACATTTTTTTTATATTAGTATTTGAACAGCAATCAATAACTCAATTACTAAACTAGTATCAATTACAAGGTTGTATTGAATACACACCAATATTTCATTATCCATATTTGATTTACGATGAGATTTAACCGGGCCGTGCAGTAAACCACTGTATATTGGCAATTACTTATGCAGTTTGTCCACATTAATTGCAGGAGCATTACTTGTCTGTACTTATGTAATCAAACATTAGTCACACCGTAGTGTTAAACAAGCAATTTGCTTTACAAACATGAACCCTTGTAGTTATTTTACAGCCCATGTGTGAATCTGACTGGCAGGAAGTTCTTAAAGTTTCATCTGATACCTATAGGTAGGGTTGCGAACCCTACTATATAATATAGTATCCTACTATATTAAAGTATCAAATACTATGTTTCTAAAATAATGTATTGTAGGCGAAACTACTATATTCTGCCTATAGACCGATCCGCTCTACAAAGCCCGCGGATAGCGCGCGAAAACCGCGAAGGGGCGCGTAATTAGAGGTGTAAAGACGATTCGCACAAATCAAGGCGCAGATCAGCAACAAATATTCATTTGTAAAATAAATATTTTAATCATACTATTTTTTTTTTGCCATCTACTACTTATATTTTTTATTGTTTAACAGCTTCGAAAATATTTGATATATATGATAGAATATATTTGATAAAAAAAAAGTTGGTAACCCTACCTATAGGTATGAAAATGAAAATAATTTATTCAGTCTGTTCTGAGACAGCACTTGTGAACGTCAAAGATACGCCATCGGTTCACAAATCCTACATCGGGAGACCTTGTAACGAGAAGAACCGGGAAGAAACTCATCAAGGGCTATATTTTCTCAATATTTTATTTTACATAGAGTCGTCAAATTAATTACTTTAAAATATCTTATTGTTACCATTTTTAGGGTTTCGTAGTCAACAAGGAAACTTTATAGTTTCGCCATGTCCGTCTGTCCGTCTGTCTGTCCCCAGTCTAGCTCATAGACTGTTAGTACTAGAAAGCTGTAATTTGGCATGAATATACATATTTATCACGCCTACAAAGTGGTAAAGTAAAACGTCGATAAAAAAAATTGTTTAGGTTTCCTCCCCTTCACGTGAAGTGGGTAAGAACTTATGTATTTTTTTTCTTGTCTACCCCATAGTGTGGGATGCCGTTGGATAGCAATTTCAAAAATATTGTGGGTTTGTAAAGACAGTTTTTTGATTGAGACATCAGTTTGTGAATTATTAAGCTTTAAAGTGCAAAATTTTGTTAGAGTCAAGTCCCCCCCCCTGCCAGCCAAATGGTTGTTCTTGGATACGTGAAAAAACTCGAGATAGTATACATATGACTAAGTTAAAAGGAAAACGATCACGCTAAGTAGGCTTTACAAGTTTTCGAGATATAACACATTTTTGAAAACCGTAAATATAACTTTGTCATTCATACGAATACTATGAAAAACAAAGTTATTTTTTTCTGGCAAGAAATGACAGTGGTATTTTTGTTAGGTGTACGTAATCGGTACGTTAAGTGGGTACGAAACCCTTCATGAGCGACTCCGATTCGCACTTGGCACAGCCGAAACAACTAGGTGCAATAAGCTGTTTGAGCATGTATGTTCCTTGGGAAGTGTGGGGGAGCACCAAGAAAGGATTTTTGGTGCTTCCATACACTCCCCAAGGACCATACCTACCAAAAAGGGTTAAGAGGTCGTACATATTTCGATTTATGTTCAACCAACTTTTTCCAGCAATTATTTTAATAAGTAACGATATGTTTTTTTTGTAAATGTCGTTACCTGAGAAACGCTGGCAAGTTTATTGCGCTCGTTCTTCTTGTCAGTTAAAAAAGTCTTGAATAGGTAGTAGGAAAATATTGACGATTCTTATGTACTTACATGCTTGTTATGTCTATGTAAATAAATAAATATTTTGATTTTGATTTTGATTCTATAAAACCACTCGGGCTAGAAAAAACCTTATGAAGCCATTTTCTTCCATGGATGCAGTCGCCTATACTTAATTTAATTATTTTTTATAAACACTATTTTTAATAAGTACGAACATATTTAAAATAAAATCATCAATACGAACATTTTATTAGGGGGCCAACTACGAAACCGCGTAAAAAATATCAGTTGTTCCTACATAGAAAAGTGCAACAAATATTCAAATATTTTACATATTTTCGGATTATATAAAGCATCAAACTTCCGCATTAGACAAGGATAGCGCTACTCACTTATGACGTCACAAGTGAGTTGCGCCATACTCCCGTCATGAAAGTTTTTTTTTCACCTTTGTTAATCTATGTTATATCTTTGAATGTTACTATTAAATCCTTACTTTTTATCCTACTAATATTATAAATGTGAAAGTTTAGATGTTTGGATGTTTGGATGTTTGTTACTCAATCACGCCAAAACGGCCGAACGGATTTGGTTGAAATTTGGGATAAAGATATTTTGTAGCCTGGAGAGGAACATAGGCTACTTTTTATCCCGGAAAATATCACATTCCCGCCCGATAACGTCGCGTCGTGTAGTCCACGCGGGCGAAGCCGCGGGCGGAAAGCTAGTATATTATAAATGCGAAAATGCGAATCTGTCGGTCTGTGTGTTACACAATCACGCCTAAACTACGGAACCGATTTGGATAAAAGTTGGTACAGAGATAGTGTAGAGCCTGAGAAAGGACATAGGCTACTTTTTATGTGAACAAATGGCTGTAAGGAGTTGAAATAGGGGATGAAAGTTTGTATGGATATTACGTAATTTTTAAAGCTAGAAGCTTCAAAATTATTTTATAGGCTTTTGATTAGATAAATAAATACTAACGACATTCAAAGTTTGTAAAAAAAACTACCCTAAAGAGGGTGAAAACAGGGGTGAATTTTTTCGTGTGATGACGTCGGCAAAAAAGTTTACGGAACGGATTTTTATGACAGTTTTTTTGTTATACAGCTATTGGTCCTTGCCAACATTTAGCTATAATTTATTTTGAAGATCGCAATTTCTGATGTGGAACCATAGCAGTCCAGCCAAACTATGAGAGATATAAAAATACCGTTTTAAGGAAAATTGTTAAACGTGATGAGCACTTTCTATTGACGTACAAAGTTTGAAGGTCTGGTACACCTGATGTGGAACCCTAGCAGCCAGATTAAACTATATGAGATACAAACATAGCGTCTTAAGAAAAGTTGTTTAACGTCATGGACATTTTCTATTGACGGAAAAATATCGAAGGTCTGGTACTCCTGATTTGGAACCCTTGCAGCCCAGCTATATATTTAAGAGATTTACTCTTATAGTTAAGAGATACAAATACAGCATCTTTAGAGAAGTTGTTCAGCGTGATAAGTATTTTCTTTTGACATACAATATATACTAATATTATAAATCTGAAAGTGTGTTTGTTTGTATGTCCGTCTTTCACGTCAAAACGGAGCAACGGATCGACCTGTTTTTTTAGTATGTGAATATTTTAGGAGCTAGAGAGTGACAAAGGATAATTGATATCCCGGGAAAATATAACTTTCCCTCGAGATAACGTCGTGTAGTACAGGCGGGCGAAACCGCGAGTGGAAGGCTATGTGAAATATTTTTTTAATGTGTTAATATGTATCATAGCGCTAAACTAATACCTATATATAAAATAAATACACAAAAAAACGAAAAACTTTATTAGCTAAAAAAAATAAAAGTGCTGCCGAAAGTCACTTTCCACGCGAACGAAGTCGCGGGCACAGCTAGTATTTACATATTACTAACAGTCCGTTCCCCTATAGTAGTGTATAACTTTAATTTGATAAAAGGTTATGAATTAACAACGTTTCTTCTGAATAAGAATTAATAAGACTCTGTTATGAAGGCAAATACTTTTTATTAGAGCGTTTCGGAGGCAAATATTTATGTAGGTATAGCTTGAGCAGCAAACTTTGTCAACATGGATAACATCTTAGAAGTCAAAAGGATGGTTTCTTTTGCTCGGTCTATATTGGTCGCCGCATTAAGTTTGCTCTTTCATTAAAACTTGACCAAGTCTGTAATAAGTTCTCTTGAGTCGAATAAACGCAAGACAAGAGCATCAAGTTCTCTTACCATTTTATGCTTTTGAAATTCATTTTGTGCAGCGGTTTTCCTAAGAAAATTATATCTATACTAGCGACCCGCCCCGGCTTCGCACAGGTGCAATTTAGTTTTAATTATACGTATGAAGGAGGAACCCGTGGTGCAGTAGTTAGCTCGTTCGGCCTGCGATCGTTAAGGTTAAGCCTAGGATTACAGACCCAAATAGGCACGCACTACGTACACTTGCTCGGCCGCGCGCGATACACTTCGCGCGGACGCAGCTACAGCCGGCAGTGAACTGTAAAGTCGCGAGCGCCCGATTTGCGAATCGAAAATCACTTAAAACTCAATTAAAAATGAAATAATAAAAAAATTAAACTTATGATGGCCGGAATCCCTCCCCTATTCAAACACAATTATTTTCGTATATTTTTCATTAACTAAAACCAAGTATACCTGCTGCAATTAAAAGGATATTTGGATTAGGTACGATTAGACGGATGTTTGGGATTTTATTTGATACCTACAGTAAAATATCACTAGATAAATAACTTAAAATAATCCATAATTTAAAATTCTTTCGCAATCGTCGGTCACGAGATGGGTGAGCAAAAACTTTTCATCTCGAGCTCGTCCGTGCATTGGAAGGCCCGTCAAGCTGTTGGTCCCGTCTGCATTTGCAGTCGTTAATACCTACCAATCCGCACTCGGCACTCGTGCTGGGTCATGGGCATGGCCCATTCTCCTTATCCATCCATAAAAAAGACCAGTGCCCAGCAGCGGGGACATCAAATGGCTGATGATGATGACAGTATAAACATTCCTCTTGAATCACTCAGCCTAACGATGAAAAGCGCATCAACATCCGTTGCGTAGCACGACAGCAGGAAGCTTTTTAACAGTAGGTACTAACTTTTGCGCCGCGGCTTCGCATAACGCATTACGAAGGTATGCGTTCCCCGAATCACACGTGGAGAAGCCGAGGTTTAAAAAATTCTTCTTAGCCATTTCTTATAGATTATTATGTAGATGTCGAGATAATTTGTCTTATAAAAAATAGCACATACTTACTCTTAATTAAAGGTCTTCAGGTCTTGACTTTACAGAGCATATTTCCCTTTATTCCCAACTCGATACAATAAACGAGATGCATGAAAAATTAATGACGTCATTAGCCGAGAGCAACGTGATACTAATTAGCCTAGCATTTGTATAGTAAAATACCTTCACCGGCTCATTCAGCCAACATGAATATCTAATGTTGTAGTGCCGATACTTACCTCAGCACATGGTTTGGTTAGTGTGGTGTCACGTATATTTAAAGTTTCATTTAAATAAAACGACAAAATAAGATTTAGCGTAAAAATATATTAGGGACTATGAAATAATTTGTAATCAGGGTCGCGGGTAGGTCGAGATTGGTTTTTAAGTAACCGTAGTTGATTAGAATTACTCCCCTGCACGTTCGCCCAGTCCGTCGTTCCAGTCGGTCTTCGGAATCCGTGGGGGTTCCAGCCGGTCTTCAGAATCCGTAGGGGTGAACGAGGTCTCGGCGGTAGGTACGGAGGAGGTCTTAGAAGAAGATGTGTCTAGGCTTCACAGGGCAGCCCCAATTCGTACGGAGTTCCTGAAGAAGCCAAGGATCCTAATTAGTGTCAATACGGATAAAGTCCAGTACTGCCACTAATAACGCTTATTTGACAAATTATGTCTATTCAAGCATAAGCAAAGCCGAGGTAAGTGAGAAGGGAACAGAAAAGAACCAGGATGAAACGTACAGGGAGTGATTAAGCTTTTAAATTATACTGGGATGAAGTGGCAGTACGAAAGGAAATTCAGTAACGGTTACAAATTGGGCAGTAACTGATGGCACAATAATTATGATTAAAAACACTTTAAAAGTACAATACTTTTGAAATAATTAAAACCGTTAAATTGTGTTATTACGTTACGTTAAAACATTAAATTATTTCAGTGCGCGTCCTTGAGCGCTCGGAAGTGGACGCACGCATCGGGTGGCGCGTACGCAAATACCGTGTTTCGCAATGTCAACTACATTGAAGTGTTCCTCATGTAATGTCGTGATTTGTGAACTTCTTGCTTTTATCCAAAATAAGCAAGATGTCATGGATGAAAAGTCTCTGGTTACGTTATGCATATCAAGCTTTTCAAAAGAAGATATTGACTGCGCGAAGAGTTTGTTATTCACTGCCGTATCTCAGCGGAAAATAGCAAGAAGAAAAGTGATGAAATCGTATAAGGATTTGTATGATGTCATTGGAGTTTTTAAGGAAACCGATCCAGATGATTTACCGGTTTTTGTGGCTAAAGAATTGCAGAAGTTACCGCCATTGACGTTTGACCATATTGATGCGTCGAGATTGTTAAAAGATTTGCTCGTCCTGAAAAGTGAAGTGCAGAAAATAAAGGAAACGCATGCAACGCACCAAGAACTGCAAGTAATTAAAGATGAAATAGCAATCTTTAAACAAAATTTTGATACTTCTAAACAAGAAAATTTTGTAACGCAGAAAAGAGGCGGTGGTTGTAAAAACAGTTTTTGTCTCGATAGCGGGCCCATCGGGCTGCAACACATAACGTTGTCCCAACAGCCCGGGCCAGCAGACGGCGGCGGCGCCGGCGACACGAGCCTGCATTCTTGTTCTCGATCGCACGTAGGATCGACATCAACAAATAATAATATTATCAGCGCAGAGGCACCGTTGCCAATCGAATCGACCTCTAATGACTGTGAGCAAAATAAAATGCAATCTTCTACCCCGGTGATGAAGAAACCTATGACCTTAGCTGATATAGTGGCTGGTGGAAAAATATGTCAGTCGAGTGATAAGCCGATTGTACAGGAATGGAATGTTGTTGAGCGTAAACGCGCGAAGAACCGTTACGTTAGTACACAGGGTAAAGCCGCTATCGATTCGTCGGTGAAGTTTAAGGCGGCGGATATTAAAATTCCCCTGTTCATAAATAATGTGGACAAAGATGTAACTGAAAAAGATATCACTGAATATATATGTAACAAAACACAGATTAACGTAAACCTGCGAAAAGTGAACTCCAGAACACAAAAACAATATTGTTCTTACATTGTTTATGCCCCTAAAAACAAACTGTCATTGTTTTTAAACGATTCTTTGTGGCCAGAAGGAGTGACTTTTCGGCGTTTTGTTAGTTCCATGCATAACCGTAAACAAACGAGTGATGATTCTAGCAATAATAACAAAGATCACTGATGAATAATAACAGTACTAAATTTATTACTTTCAATTGTAAATCGCTGGTAAGGTCTATTGACTGCATACGCTCACTGTGCCAAACGGCAGACCTGATTGCGCTGCAAGAGACTTGTCTGCTGCCGCATGATATACCTCTTCTGGGCACGGTGCACCCTGATTTTGATTATACCGGTAAGTCAGCCGTTGATACCTCGGCGGGCATACTTCGTGGGCGTCCCTACGGCGGTGTCGCTATCCTATGGCGAAAAAGTGTTTTTCACTCTGTAACGTCAGTGCAGTGTTCTAGTGATCGGCTCATCGCTATTAAGATAAACACGGCGCAGTGTTCGTTTTTAGTGGTGTCTATTTACATGCCTACTGATGAACCTACGCACCTAGTGGATTTTGGACATTGTTTGGGTGAGTTGAACGCTATTATAGACAGTTGCGATGTTGAAAATGTGTATGTTCTAGGCGATTTCAATGCTCATCCGGGTAGACATTTTGGTGTAGAATTAGACAATTTTTGTGCTGACCAAAACTGGATATGTGTAGACGTAGAAATGCTGGGTGTGGACTCGGGTACCTACACATATTTAAGTGATAGTCATGGGACTACTAGTTGGCTTGACCATTGTGTGGTGACGGAGGCTACCAGACATACAGTTTTAAATGTATCAGTTAATTATAATACGTTTTGGTCTGACCATTATCCATTAGAATTGCAATGCAACCTTAATGTATTAAGAGCTAGTACTGTGTCACGTGATGCTGCTAGGAACAGAATTGTGTGGGGCGTTAGGGATCCCTCTCAGGTTAATTTGTATACTAAATATTGTAACTCAAAATTGAAACAGTTTGACTTTCCTGACATTTTTGTGAATTGTGCCGGTACTGAGTGTAATAATATTAATCATAGTAGTATTTTGTCGGACATGTATAATGAAATAATTGATGTATTTAATGAAGCTTCTATTTGTAGTTCTAATCAAATATTAGGTAAATTTAAAAATAAATATGTATGTGGATGGAATAAACATGTGAAAGCTGCACATGATGAGGCTCGTTTATGGTTTCAATACTGGGTTTTGTACAACAAACCACGGGATGGTTTTGTGTACAAAAAAATGTGCGAATCTAGAAGCACCTTTAAATCTAAGTTAAAATGGTGTCAGAACAATAAACAACAAATAAAAATGGACATCTTAGCAGCGCATCATTCTAACAAAGATTTTTCTAGTTTTTGGAAGCATACCAAAAAGTGTAGTCCAAGGTCAAGTGTCCCGGTCAGTGTTGGGGGATTAAGCGAGCCTTCTCTGATAGCTGAAATGTTCAAAGAACATTTTAGAGTGCAGTCACCTCCGGACCTAGCTGTTAATGTGAATGTATCCATACCACCGACTGTGAAGTGTCACGGTAAAATATCGGTCATGATTACGGCAAAGGATGTTAGGACTGTTTTAAGAAAAATGACTCGAGGCAAATCTCCCGGACATGATTACTTAAGCATTGAACATCTGCAATATGCAGGTCCACACTTGCCTCGAGTTCTAGCAATGTTTTTCTCCCTTTGTTTGAGTCATGGATACTTGCCAGACAGTATGTTAAAGACACTAGTTGTACCTATCGCTAAAAATAAAACTGGCGACACTGGTGATGAGTCTAATTACCGGCCAATATCACTTGCGACTGTAGTGTCTAAGGTGCTGGACAGGCTGCTTGACCAACAGTTGGGCAAACATGTCAAGCTTCATGATGCACAGTTTGGATTTAGACCAGGTTTGTCCACTGAGTCAGCTGTCCTATGCCTCAAGCAGACTGTGCAGTATTACACTACCAGAAATACGCCCGTATATGCCCTGTTTTTGGACTTATCACGTGCTTTTGACCTGGTCCAATATGATGTTCTTTGGAAAAAGCTGTATAAAGATTCTAGCCTGCCACGTGAATATGTATCACTTTTAAAGTACTGGTATGCAAACCAACAGAATTTTGTGAAATGGTCAGGAGAGCTCTCAGGTGTGTATAGGTTGGAAAGTGGGGTGAGGCAAGGTGGAATAAGCTCCCCAACTCTTTTTAATCTATACATGAATGAGTTGATCGTTGAGCTCAGCAGTGCCGGAGTTGGCTGTTCTATTGACGGTACCTTTGTCAATAACATAAGTTACGCTGACGATATGGTGCTGCTGTGCCCATCGGTCAGCGCTCTCAAAAAGCTCATTGGAATCTGTGAGCGATTTGCGGTGTCTCACGGTCTTAGGTACAACACATCCAAAAGTGAACTGTTAGTTTTTAAGGCTAATAATAAGTCATATAAAGTTCCCAACGTAAAGTTGAATGGAGATCCACTTAAGCATGTGCAAAGTTTTAAATACCTGGGACATTGGGTAACCGAGTCGCTCAAGGATGACCTTGACATTGAGCGGGAGCGTAGGGCGCTGTGTATTAGGGCTAATATGCTTTCCCGTAAGTTTGCACGATGTACTAAACAGGTTAAAATCACATTGTTTAGAAGTTATTGTCAGTCTCTGTACACGTGCAGCTTATGGATGAACTATACACAAGGAGCATACAGGGCCCTACGCACCCAATACAACAATGCCTTCAGAGGGCTGATGGGGCTGCGTCGACACTGTAGTGCGTCAGGGATGCTGGCTGCAGCGGAGGTAGGTAGCTTTTCAGCTATTATAAGAAAACGCATTGCGTCCCTCATGCAACGTGTGCGGGGCAGCTCTAACAGTCTCCTAAGGACAGTTGCGGAGCGGCTGGACGTGGATAGTGTTGTTATGCAACATTGGACACGCGTCCATCTGTTGAAGGACACCAAGCTGTCATATAATCATAATTTCTGTAACACTTACACTAACATAGGATAAGTCACAATTACTAACATTATGGGCACTCGCCTGAAATAAATGATTTTTATTTTATTTATTTTATTTATTATTTCCACTATATATAATAAATCATCACCTTCTATCGTTTATTCATTGCCTTTAAATGCTTAATATTGAACTGTAATGAATTTCTAAGCAAATGATGTAAAAATACTATAACTAAAAAAACAGCACATAAGCAGTTACAATACGAAAAACTAAAGCCGTTATAAGAAATAAAGATTATTTGCACAACTTACCCAGTATGGGATCGAATCGGTCACAAACACTTTCTAGTAGCGTAAAATCGTATAGTAATACGTTCACTTTAGAATCAACAAGACTAAAATTCGAGTTAAGTATAAATTGCAATGTTCGTGGCAGACGAAAGCAACGGGATCAGTGCGAGAGTGACACACGGGAGCTCGTAAACAAGATTTCGCAATGCCTGGCGAAGGAAACTTTCCGCCGATTCATGCACGCTCGCGAGCGCCTCACCTCACCCCCGCGGACACCTGCGGCGCGTGCGTTTCGATTCACCTAATGACTACAATATTTGATTTAAGTTTTAAGAATTTATTAAATATTAAGATTTATTTTATTTTTATCAAAAAACTAGTCTATACGTTATTATTTAAGTTTTATAATAATTATAACAAGTAAACTTTTATGATTTAGTATGCAAAATTAAAGATACATAAAATAACGAATGTTACAGTACCCCTCCTCTTAGAGAAGGATTTTGCGTCTCATAAAATCCGTTATCACTAAAGTTTTTTTTTTCCGAAAGCAAAACTAAGCCCTCTCCAAAGTTTACCAGGTTAGGTTAGGGTACCAGACTTATCGATAAAATACATTATTTATTTGTTAGCTTTAGGTCTTTGATATGCCACGCTCCGATATCATTGCCGGACATATCCTCTAGAATATAAACCAAAGGAGACCTCTTATGTTTAACACGACACTTTGCAAACTTTGGTGCAAGTTTTTTAGTAAAACGAGCATCCTTGTCACTTTGGAAGTAGCATCGTTTCCAAACTACATCTCCGACACTAAACTCTGCGTTCTTCCTTCTCAAATTATATCGCTGGGTATTTTTCACATGAGCATGCCAGAGCGCTAATTGGACTTTGTCAAAAATACTGGCAAGGTGACCTAAGTTTTCTGCATATATGTCGCGCGGAAGAAAAATTATTTCATTAGGGTTATCATTTTCCACATAATGAGACCCATCTGTAACTAACTCCCTTCCGTGAACCAAAAATGCTGGAGTAAAACCAGTAGTCTCATTGACAGAGGTATTCATAGCAAATTGTATTTTAGCAAGATTCACATCCCATGTGCGGTGGTCATCATTAACAAACGTAGAAATCGCTGTCACTATAGTTTTGTTGTATCTTTCCACTGTGTTAATCTGAGGAGTATACTTTGGAGTAAAGTGAATGCTAGGGATACTATACTTTTTAAACAAGCTACTCATTTCTTTACTAGTGAATTGGACCCCATTATCCAATATAACAGTCTGAGGTATGCCATGAACCAAAAAAACGTCATTTTCCAGATGCCTAGACACCAAATCAGCGGTTGCTCTTCGTAAGGGAAAACATAAGGCAATATTTTGAAAAACAACACGTCACGACGAAAATGTAACAGTGCTGCTTTCGAGAAAGTGGCAGAGGACCTACCAAGTCAATAGATATAGCTTGGAAAGGTCGACTGCATTCTTTAGGTCTTCCCATCGTACCCAAAGTACCATGAGTTGGTAATTTATATGCTAAACATGTTTCACAATTAGAAATAAACTCAGCCACATCAGCATACATCTTAGGCCAGTAGTAGCGAAGCAGCAATCTCTTATATGTTTTAAATATACCGAAATGGCCAGAGGTAGGCTCCGAGTGGTTTTCCTTTAATATGTCAAGACGCTGCTCCTCTGGGACCACTAACTTCCAGTCGAATTCAGAGGTAAGAACGCATTTATTCTTCATCAGACGGTACAAAGATCCATTCTCGACACGGTAATTAGGAAAACTTGTTGGCGATTCCAGAGACCCGTTGAATATGTTTAAGTACCACCTGTCCTGGGTCACAGGAATAGTACCAGGATTAGATATTGCCGCAAGATTAGGCACACGAGAAAGAGAATCTGGAACAACGTTTTCCTTACCGCGTCGATGTCTAATATCAAAATTAAATGCCGATAAACGAACACCCCATCTGGCTAGCCTACCAGTCGGGTTTGAAAGCGAGAGGAACCATTTAATAGCGGAATGGTCAGTGTAAACAGTAAAGCGCTTGCCATTTTCTAAATAGCATCGCCAATGCTCCAGAGCTACTAAGACAGCAAGGGTTTCACGTTCAGTTACGCTATAGTTACGTTCAGGACCGGAAAGGGACCGGCTCATGTAGGCAACAGGATGCTCGATGCCATCAACGGTCTGGCAGAGCATGGCTCCTACTCCAAAATCACTTGCATCAGTGTGAACTTCAAATGGTTCGTTGAAGTTAGGGCAAGTCAGAATTGGAGCATTAACCAGCAACGACTTGAGAGTAGTGAAAGCCTTGTCAGCGTCGGGCGACCACTCAAAGGGCGGTGAATTCTTTTTGGTAGAAGTCAACTTGTTTAAAGGTGCTGCAATTGTACTGAAATTTTTAATAAATCTTCTGTACCAAGAGGTTGTGCCAAGAAAACGCTTTACCTCCTTGCGATTACCAGGGGTCGGGTAGTTAAGTACCGCCTCTACCTTTTCTGGATCCGTACGAAGACCTTGTGCGTCAACGACGTATCCCAGGTAACGCAGCTGACTGCGAAAGAACTGGCATTTACTAAGATTAACAGTTAGATTAGCCTTGACTAATTTTTCTAAAACGCGATGAAGCAAGGATACGTGTTCCTCGAATGATGAACTCAGGATTATGACGTCATCGAGGTACGCGAATACCTTTAGTTCAAACTCAGGACCAAAGAGAGTATCTACCAGACGCTGCTGAGTGGCTGGAGCGTTTGACAGACCGAAGGCAGTTACCTTGAACTGTAAAGTTCCGCGACCTGGAACGTAAAATGCGGTCTTCTCACGATCTTCTTTTTTAATGGGTATCTGCCAGAACGATTTAGACAAATCTATACTGGATAGGTACCTTGCATCTCTTAAATTGTCAAGGATTTCCGAAACATATGGAATACAGTAAGCATCTTTTTTAGTTACGGAGTTAAGCTTCCTTGAGTCCAAGCAGAATCGTGGCTTGCCATCCTTCTTTCCTACAACTAGCACCGGTGATGACCACGGGCTCTCGCATGGTTCAATGACGTCTAGAGCTAACATCTCGTCAACCTGATCCGTGACGATTCTTTGTTTTTCTGGTGACATTCGATAGTATCTCTGACGAATGGGTTCCGCATCTCCAGTATCGATAGCGTGAGTTATAGCATCAGTTCTACCCAAGCCAATTTCCTCAAAAGAAATCGCCTTAAACTTGTCAACAATACTATCAGCAATCGATTTCTCATCAGCACCTAAGTTATCATAGCTTTGAAGGAAAATTTGTGGTTCAAGGGATAAGTTAAGAAGACCAGGATCATCAGCCACAAAACAACTAGCATCTTTCAAATATTTTGGAAGGATATTGAACCTATCCCAAAAATCTACGCCAAGAATCATCGCTGATTCCACTTCCGGGATAACATGCATTTTAATAATATGTTCCTTGTTATAAAACACTATAGGTAAGCTCATATAACCTTTCGACTTAAGTTTCTGCCCACCAGCCGCATGTACATTTATTTTTTCGTCATCGAACAAAGTAAACCCCAGCTTTAACAAGGCTTCATGAGAACCCCTGCCTAAAATACTGACTACGGAACCAGAATCCAGCAAGCCATAGCAGTTTAGATTACTGTTATTGTTTATATTTACTTTAACATATGGTCGAGGATCATTACTCGGTTTAGTAGTGAAAATTGAAGCAATGTTATATGAAGAGAAAAAATTCTTAACTGTCAACAGCCAGTCCTCCCAATCCGAGCTATCGAAAAAACTGACTGATGGTTTGCTACAACTTTCACCTAATCGTTTTTTTTATTATTAGAAGAGCTTGCTACGTTACAATTTGGACATTCCGTAGAACGCACGTTTTTTCTCCCACACTTAAAACAGAAGACATCGCGAGGAGCAGTGCATTCCTTCATGGAATGAGTATCTACGCGGCAACGATAGCAAAACTTAGTATTTGAAACTGCAAAAAACCTTAGAGGAACCAGCTTCAGTTTTAGAAAAATTGCCAGGAAAAGATTTAGGATATGAAACAAAATTCTTTGACGCAAACCTATCAGGTGCATTATAAGCAAACTCAGGAGCAAATGCAGTAGATGATGAGGAAGCGGGTTCCTTAAAGTTGGCAGACCGAGTCTTAATTTGCTCAAAGTGCCTGCATATTTGCTGTAGTTGCTCTGTCGTAGTGATGTTCGGGCAATTAGCTATTACATCATCATAGCAAGGACGTATATTATGATATATAATTTCGAGCTGATCTTTCTCAGCCATAGGTGTGCTCAGTCTGGAAAACATACCCTTCATTATCGACAGATAAACAATAATGTTCTCCGATTCCCCTTGAGTGCGATTACGAATTGCACTTACCATCCTATAATCATAATTAAAGACGTCAAAATCTTCGCGAAGTTTAGTTATTAAATCATTCCAGCACTTAATATTATCTTTAACCGCCCGAAACCAATGAAGAGCATCACCCGAAAATATTTCATAAGCTAGAGACATCAACTTGTCTTCAGAAAGATTTTTTGACGACCGAAATTCCTCAAGTCTTTGAATAAATGACCGAACACAAGTTTTACCATCATATTTAAGCTTTGAAATATCAGAAGATAGGCCACGGTCACAGCTCACACATATATTTAGGTTACCTAAGCCTGATGTAGTTTTAGACATATCATCAGCAATATAAAAGGTATCAGGACTGATGTCACTCCCAGATTTGGACATCTTCGAAAACTGTGCAAAATAATCATCAAACTGGGACTTAATAGTTTTCCAAAGCGAAAGAGATTCAGGCAAATCGGGTTGCTCGACACGTCGTATCCTATGATAAAGGTGGTTTATTAATGACTGCATACGGTTGCTAAGTCCTTCGTCAGGCACTGACCCTAAATTATCTAAATTCGATTTAACTTTTTTTAATGACTCCGTAATACCCCGAACATCCTCAGAAAATTCCAGACACGAATCGGCAATGTCATGAGAGGGATAAATTTGAGTCAGTTTACACACCTGGCGCCGTAACTCCAAAACAGTACCGGCCGGTATTTCACCTCTTATCGTAACTTCATATTGCAATTCTGCCTTTTGCAGATGAAGAAATTTTATTAAATAGGACATTCTGTTACGCGTACACAAAACTGGATATGTTGTGCAATAAAAATAAAAAAAAAACAAAAAATATAACAACTAATCTAAGACAAAAACTATACCTACTACAATAAGCCAACAGTCACAATTTCCGTTCTGTCACAATAATCAGCTTTGATCAAGAACGATGAAGTATTATGGTTAAAAATAAAAAAAAAAACAAAGTAAAAGTACAAAAAATCAAACAAATAAAGAGAAAAAACAAAATTTAAATTATGTGCATAAAACAAATTCTATTCAATTAACAGTAATTGTTTCATAAAAATAATGACTATAATTCACGCAGAAACTAATAATAGCATTATAAACAACAGCACACAATTTAAATGATCTACTATCATCGTTTACAAACGTAACATGCACACAGCCAACACCAGATAAAATAAAAGCAAAACAAAAAACTACTTACAACGAAAACCAATCTCTAAACCTTTAAACTATAAGAGTGGGCGCCATTTGTCACGTATATTTAAAGTTTCATTTAAATAAAACGACAAAATAAGATTTAGCGTAAAAATATATTAGGGACTATGAAATAATTTGTAATCAGGGTCGCGGGTAGGTCGAGATTGGTTTTTAAGTAACCGTAGTTGATTAGAATTACTCCCCTGCACGTTCGCCCAGTCCGTCGTTCCAGTCGGTCTTCGGAATCCGTGGGGGTTCCAGCCGGTCTTCAGAATCCGTAGGGGTGAACGAGGTCTCGGCGGTAGGTACGGAGGAGGTCTTAGAAGAAGATGTGTCTAGGCTTCACAGGGCAGCCCCAATTCGTACGGAGTTCCTGAAGAAGCCAAGGATCCTAATTAGTGTCAATACGGATAAAGTCCAGTACTGCCACTAATAACGCTTATTTGACAAATTATGTCTATTCAAGCATAAGCAAAGCCGAGGTAAGTGAGAAGGGAACAGAAAAGAACCAGGATGAAACGTACAGGGAGTGATTAAGCTTTTAAATTATACTGGGATGAAGTGGCAGTACGAAAGGAAATTCAGTAACGGTTACAAATTGGGCAGTAACTGATGGCACAATAATTATGATTAAAAACACTTTAAAAGTACAATACTTTTGAAATAATTAAAACCGTTAAATTGTGTTATTACGTTACGTTAAAACATTAAATTATTTCCACTATATATAATAAATCATCACCTTCTATCGTTTATTCATTGCCTTTAAATGCTTAATATTGAACTGTAATGAATTTCTAAGCAAATGATGTAAAAATACTATAACTAAAAAAACAGCACATAAGCAGTTACAATACGAAAAACTAAAGCCGTTATAAGAAATAAAGATTATTTGCACAACTTACCCAGTATGGGATCGAATCGGTCACAAACACTTTCTAGTAGCGTAAAATCGTATAGTAATACGTTCACTTTAGAATCAACAAGACTAAAATTCGAGTTAAGTATAAATTGCAATGTTCGTGGCAGACGAAAGCAACGGGATCAGTGCGAGAGTGACACACGGGAGCTCGTAAACAAGATTTCGCAATGCCTGGCGAAGGAAACTTTCCGCCGATTCATGCACGCTCGCGAGCGCCTCACCTCACCCCCGCGGACACCTGCGGCGCGTGCGTTTCGATTCACCTAATGACTACAATATTTGATTTAAGTTTTAAGAATTTATTAAATATTAAGATTTATTTTATTTTTATCAAAAAACTAGTCTATACGTTATTATTTAAGTTTTATAATAATTATAACAAGTAAACTTTTATGATTTAGTATGCAAAATTAAAGATACATAAAATAACGAATGTTACAGTGGGTTTATCGACCTTTTAATTTTCTGTTCTTTAGAGTTTAATAAACCTGAACATACCTTTACTGTTATTTAGAAATATTTAATATGTAAAATAATCTGTAAGGTTTGTTAAATGAAATTTGAGTCAGATAACGCGTGTGGTAAGATAAAAATATGTAGTTTAAAAAACAAAAAACACACACTTTTATAGGAACAGACTAAAAAGTACAAAATAACCTCGTCGTTTTTTGCGGAAGTAAACTACATATATTTCGTTTTTAACCGACTTCTAATTCACAATACAAAATAACCGTCTATTCAGTAACTGAAATTAAAAAGCGTGGTGCGCGTTGTCAGTATTAAGTACCTACTTGAATGCATGCTTTGCAAAAGGCGCACCACGCTTTTTAATTTCAGTTACTGAACAGACGGTTATTTTGTATTGTGAATTAGAAGTCGGTTAAAAACGAAATATATGTAGCTTACTTCCGCAAAAAACGACGAGGTTATTTTGTACTTTTTAGTCTGTTCCTATAAAAGTGTGTGTTTTTTGTTTTTTAAACTACATATTTATTTTTTACTTTTTAGTTTAATAAATGGCAAGCTATGGATGGATGGTAATCGATTTCACAGTCCATTCATGTGTCTGCCCACCCCGTAAACATTATAACTCAAAGGCGTGATTGTATTTATTTAGTTTTACAAATTCAAGTAGAGTCTATTAGTTACCAGATGCGCGAGCCGAACCCTTACTTCCTCCCAGCTCCATCATCAGAGCATCACCACCAAGTGTAACGAATAGGTCTCATCAGAACGAAACAAATGAGCCCAAACTCGAGGGGTTTCCTAGTGGTCATTAAGGAGTGCCACTGACTTCGTCCCTGCTCCATCATCAAGGGTATCAATAGGTCTCATCAGAACGAAACAAATGAGCCCAAACTCGAGGGGTTTCCTAGTGGTCATTAAGGAGTGCCACTGACTTCCTCCCTGCTCCATCATCAGACTCTCACCACCAAGTGATATGATAAATGATAAAATGATAAAAATCTTTATTACTGTTATGTGCATACATTACAAGAGTGACAAGAGTCCCCTTTTAAGCTAATTTGCCCGTGTCAAGGGGCCCCGCTCTTCAATAACAATGCCTTATTTATCTAATAACAGTTTGTATACTTACAACTAGTTTTAATTCTTATTACATACCTATCAATTTTTTTTCCATTTCTCTAATAATATGTGCACCTGTGTGTGAATGCGTACGAGTGTGTATGTGTATGTGTGTGTGTGTGTGTGTATGTGTGTGTGTGTACGTATACGTGTGAGTATGTGTTTGGCTGTTTTGTGTGTTTATAACCCATACTAAGTTGTTCTTTCAAGTTTCGCGTTTCAAGTGTAGCGTCTTTCTTTCAAGTTTCAAGTGTAGCGATTAGGTCTCATTAGAACGAAACAAATGAGCCTATCTCGAGGGGTTTCCTAGTGGTCATTAAGGAGTGCCACTGACTTCCTCCCTGCTCCATCTTCAGACCCTCATCACCAAGTGTAGCGAATGGTCACATCAGAACGAAACAAATGAGCCTGAACTCGAAGGGTTTCCTATTGGCCATTAAGGAGTGCCACTGGCTTTCTCCCCGCTCCATCATCAGACCCTCACCACCGAATGTAACGGATAGGTCTCATCAGGACAAAACAAATGAGCCCAAACTCAAACGGTTTCGAGGTGGTCATTAAGGAGTGCACTGGCTTCTTCCCAGCTCCATCATCAGACCCTCGCCACCAAGTGGTGCGAATAGGTCTCGTCTGAACGAAACAAATGAGCCCAAACTCGAGGGGTTTCCTAGTGGTCATTAAGAAGTGCCACTGGCTTCCTCTCTGCTCCATCATCAGACCCTCACCACCAAGTGTAACGAATAGGTCTCATCAGAACGAATCAAATGAGCCAGAACTCGAGGTGTTTCTTATTGTTCATTAAGGAGTGGCACAGGCTTCCTCCCTGCTCCATCATCAGACCTTCACCGCCAAGTGCAGCTAATAAGTCTCATCAGAACGGAACAAAGGAGCCCAAATTCGACGGGTTTCCTAGTGGTCATTAAGAAGTGCCACTGGCTTCCTCCCTGCTCCATCATCAGACCCTCACCATCAAGTGTAGCGAATAGATCTCATCAGAACAAAACAAATGAACCTAAGCTCGAGGGGTTTCCTAGCAGCCATTGAAGAGTTCTATTGCTCACCTCTTGACTCCATCATCAGATCAGCTCGATGGTAGCAAATTATTGTATTGTCATCGGATTTATATAGACTTGCAAAGTTTCAAATCAATACGACAATTAGAAGTAGGTTAAAATTGAATTCCAAGATTTTCTTACATTGTGACTTAGTTACAAGTGAAGCTAATAAAAGTGTGGTAAAAAGTAAGTGTAATCTCTACTTATACATAACTAGCTATCCACCCGCGGCTTCACCCGCGTGGACTACATAACGTTATCCCGCGGGCATGTGATATTTTTCCGGGATCAAAAGTAGCTCTTCAGGCTACAAAGTATGATATCTATGTCCCAAATTTCAGCCAAATCCGTTCAGCCGTTTTGGCGTGATTGAGTAACAAACATACAAACATCCAAACATCAAACATCAAACATCCAAAAATCCAAACTTTCACATTTATAATATTAGTAGGATTTAAAAATGAAATAACACGACTGGCAACCAAACTAAAAAGTAAAAAACAAAGTTTTATTGCATTCCGGGTACCATGCAGTGGAACACTTATATTTAAAGGTCCCCCGAGGCCCCGACTGCAATGAGAGCTTGTTTTTTATTTACTTTTTAGTTGTAATTTGGCAGCCGTGATTTTAATTTTATTTATTATTAATTTTTAATTTATTCCTTTTAGTGACTGTGTATACAAATTATATATTTTTGAGATTTACTCGTCGAGGCCTTCCATTTGACACCCAATACGTATTGCTATAACTAATGAAATAAAAAACATTTAATTTCTTTAATGGAGCCACACGAACGCCATATTGTATATTAAAAAAAAATCCGTTAAGACATTCAAATGTTGGAATATAAAGAAACTCACATACACACATACTTACATGCCTACACCTTAAAAACAATACACTTCTTTTTTTTGACAGTCGCGTAATTACATTGACATTAAAATATCATAGTCCGTGTCAGATATCTCGGCGCGCGACTGGGGCGCTTCTGGCGCTAGTTACAGTAGGTATATTTTTCTGTACTTATTAGTATAATATTCGATTTCGATCGCGTGCAGATATATGGCGCGCACTCTAACTACTAACTATATATCTCACGGTGACATGTCCCTTGAAGTCATTAAAATGTACCTAAATCTCATTTTGACTTGGTGATATTTAACAAAACAGAATGTACTAACTAACAACACAAGCCCTGTTATTCTCAAAGGTGACGTTACAATGGAAGAGAACGACAAAGTCCGGCCACATTTTTATTTTCACAGAAAATATAATATGATTGATATACCTACCTACACACAAACGAATTATTAAAAGGCAAATCGTCAGTAGCAAATTAAAATATTTAAATGATACCATAGGTAAATACTAATTTGAAGCTCGTACTGAACTTCAAAGGGCTTTTCGGGGGCATGTTTGTGATGCAAACAAGCGTAAATCACGCGGCAAAGTGATAGATGGAAAATTATTTTGGGGGAAAAAAAAATTCAAAAGATCCAATTAAGCCGAGCACTCGAAAGGGTTTGCAGGGGATAGAAGGAGTGACTGGCGAATTTAGTTGACGTTAAAAACCCGACGAATTTACAGCTTGAGCCATAACGGAGGGAATAAATTAAAGACCGGTTACACTGGACGCGCTATCGGCTGATCTTGAAGGCGGAATAGGCCGAACCTTTTTGCTTTTAATGGCGAAGTGTTGATGAAAATCAGGATTAACAGTAGAGGAGCGTATTACGATCTTAACATGCTATTGTCGTATGTTTAATTGTTAATTAAATATTAGTCAAATTACATTTTGAAGTCTAATATATACTTAATGTAATAAAGCTGCAGAAATCGGTTGTTTAAACGACGTGTTAATCTTTGGAACTAACCGTCGGATTTAGGCCTAGAAAAAGATTCGATCACAGAGAATGATACAATATTATGATATAAAAATAAAGGTCATGGGAGTTAAAATCAAGTATGAAATGTTAATACCGTGAGCAGGCCCCCTACAAGGTGGACCGACGATCTGGTCAAGGTCGCGGGAAGCCGGTGGATGCGGACAGCGCAGGACCGATCGTTGTGGAGACCCTTGGGGGAGGCCTATGCCCAGCAGTGGGCGTCGTTCGGCTGACATGATGATGATGAAGTTCATTAACGAATAACGGATTGCAAACTTTAATTCTATAACAATCATCTCATCATCATCAGCATTTTTAATGTCTCCTCTGCTGCGTCACAGGCCTTCCTTATGGATGGATACAGATAAACCATTCCAACACTGTGGTAAAACAACTCCAGTTACAACAGGTTGTGTGTGCAATTGTGCATGGGTCTTTAGAAAAAAAACGATCGGAAATAATCAAAACACTATTGAAATCAGCTTTAGAGCTTACAACGTTTTTCTTGCGAAAACATGAGGATAAGAGATGTTGGAGTAAAAATAACATTAAAGAGATTTTCTTTACTTATCCTGCCTTTATTCAAACAGAAAGCTGTTACCACAAATAACATTAATAAAATTTTTGGTCTAAGTATGATTACTTCACCGATGACAGACTTCCATTGGCTGAAGGTAGAAAATGGGTCTTAAATTATATTATTTATATCTATCTAACTAATATTATAATTGCGAAAGATTGGTTGGTGATATATATCATGATTTATATCCATTGATATATATCCTCACACCCTGCACCGATGGTAGTGTACCATTGCCGATGGTACACAACGAGGGTCAAGTGGTCACCGGGGGCGTATTCTGACGAATTTAATTTACTGACGGTACCCCTCGAGTTTTGTGCCGAAGCGGACTTAATTATTATCACGGTTAAGAGTTCTGATAAGATTAAAATGTTCGTATAGGTATTTATCATATTCGTTTTATGTTATGAACACTTTTTGATTCTCCCTTTGATTAAAGTTACCGCATGTTAACTAAGCACTAAGCATGTTAACGTGTACTGTGCCAGATTAGCGTTTTAGCAAACTTTTTTTTATCAATTTTGATTAAAATAATATTCAGGGCAGAATACAAAATAAACATTGAGTCATAGTTTGAAAGGTATGTTAAATAGGTATTATCTTATTTACAAATATTGCAAATTTACGTGATTGTACATGGTAAAAAATTAAAAAAATAGGCAGTCCCCGATACAAAAAAACTCTAAATACTTTGTAAAAAAAAACTCTCTGTCGGGGGACCCTCGGGCACGAAACCAGCGGCCAGCGGGGCGACGGGCGGCGGGCGGACGGGAGCGAACAAATTCTGCATTCATTGCGTGCTCGCAACAGGAGCTCTATTTTTTAATCACTCGTATGACACCGAGTTTCCGCATGCGACATAAGTCGCACTCGTCTTCCAAGTCGCATGACGCTGATTTTCCGTATTTTTGAATCGTTCGTTTCCAGTGCTGCCAACATAATACGAAATGTCGGGTTTTATCCGTTTAACGCAGAATTTAGAAAAACCGGTAACTTCCGCAACGAAAACGGAACGTAATATTTATGTTTAGAAAAACTTTTTTTGCTTTTATAGTTTTTGGAAATGACTGTAAATCAATGTCACAATCACAACGTAAGAAAAAACTTTTGTGATTGTGAATTGTGAATTTGTGTTGCAATTTTTAAGTTTTTCGTTCTTATAGTATATTTTGTGCTTAAAGTTTTGTGACTATGTCGTCAAAACAATAAATTGTTTTTAACTAACAAAACGAAAAGATTTGCTTGTTTTCACAAACTTTACAAGAACAAGTAACGTGAGATGTGACACACGCATTGATTTTGACAGTTATTATATCGCTCGCCTGTCTGCAACGAGTGGGTAGGGGCACTCGTTGCGGTCGAGCGATTCAAAAATACGGAATTTCAGATTCCGAACGAAAATCAGTAGAAATTGAGCGCTCGTCTCGACCCGAGTGATTAAAAAATAGAGCTCGCATTAAAGGATGTTGTACGTTGACTGTTTTTGTGTTCCCAATGGAAATAAATCAATTGCATTTTATTAAAGGCTTGGATTAAAAGTTTCGGTTATTTCGCGCAGGTGAAAGAGTGGAAAGGAGCTCTATTTTTGAATCACTCGTATGACACCGAGTTGCCGCATGCGACATAAGTCGCATGACGCAGATTTTCCGTATTTTTGAATCGTTCGTTTCCAGTGCTGCCAACATAATACGATAGGTCGGGTTTTATCCGTTTCACGCAGAATTTAGAAAAAACCGGTAACTTCCGCAACGAAAACGGAACGTAATATTTTTTTAAAAAACTTTTTTGACTGTCAATCAATGTCACAACATAAGAAAAAACTGTTGTGAATTGTGAATTTGTGTTGCACTTGCACCGCTTTTTTGAGTTGTTCCTTCTTAAAGTATATTTTGTGCTTTTAGTTTTGTGACTATATCGTCAAAACAATAAATTGTTTTTTACTAACAAAACGAAAAGATTTGCTTGTTTTCACAAACTTGACAAGAACAAGTAACGTGAGATGTGACACACGCATTGATTTTGACAGTTATTTTATCGCTCGCCTGTCTGCAACGAGTGGGTAGGGGCACTCGTTGCGGTCGAGCGATTCAAAACTACGGAATTTCAGATTCCGAACGAAAATCAGTAGAAATCGAGCGCTCGTCTCGACCCGATTGATTCAAAAATAGAGCTCCTTATGTCTTACCAAATAAGTCAATGTGACGCACCAACTAGTGATGTGCCGTTCCCGGAAATATTGGAAACATTGGGAATATTCCCAGAAACGTTCCCGGCAATATTCCCAAAAGTGGAAATTTTGGGGAAAATTGCTTATAATGTATTTCAATCTTTTTTTGTTTTGTGCTAACCGTTCCATTGGCAAAAATTACTCAGCAAAATGAATATGCCAAACTTAATATCACTTCTATGGCGAAAGTTTCCAATTTTCCCGGGAATATTCCCAGTAAATTTCCAATGTTTCCGGGAATATTCCCAATACCTATTTAGTAAAAAAGTTTTTTTTTTGTAATATTTTTAATAATAATCAATACTAATATTTATAAAGAGGAAAGATTTGATTGTTTGTTTGTTTGTTTGCATCGAATAGTTGTGATATGTGAAATGTTGTAATATAATATTAAACTTTTATAATAATTTACAGCTTGATTAACGTATATTCCCCACATGTGTATTTATTTATTTTATTTTCTCTTTATTAACTACATTTTATTATTTATTTAAAAAAGAACAAGATAATAATCAGTCACAATCGCAGACTTATTATTATGGCATATTCACACGGCAAAAAGTCTCAAGACCTTTATCTTTATCGGTCCTGCGCTGCCCGCATCCAGCGGCTTCCCGCGACCTTGACCAGATCGTCGGTCCATCTTGTAGAGGGCCTGCATACGGAACGTCTCGTCCGGTTCGCGGTCACCATTCGAGAACCTTTCCGCCCCAACGGCCATCGGTTCTCCGCGCTATGTGCCCACCGACTGCCACTTCAACTGAGCAATCCTTCGAGCGATGTCGGTCGTTTTAGTTCTCCTGCGGATCTCATCATTTCTGATTCGATCGAGCAGGGAAATACCAAGCATTGCTCTCTCCATTGCTCGCTTGGTGACCTTGAGCCTTCTTATGAGACCCCCATAGTAAAAGACCCCGTCTCGCTTCCATAAGTCATAACTGGCAACACACACTGGTCAAAGACTTTAGTCTTGAGACATTGAGGAATACTATCGGGTATGCAAATGAAACTACTATCAGATATATCTCGCTCAACTGTAAAGGCTACGAATTATGAAATCCAGTCTTGTCATAAATCATAAATAATTTATTGCTATTGTCGAGAGTCCCTTGTTGAGCAAATTAATCTGCTACTTTCAATGCTACTCAAACACTGGTTTTTTTATTCACTGCAAAGCGGAGTCCTTTCCAACTGACTCTTACTTTCCAGGGTGTATTCTTGCCGATAACTGAACATCTGCAACTTCTTGGCCAGAACTCACCATCCAACCTGAATTTTGGCGAGTACATCGATTCCATTGCAAAGTGTGCTGCTAAGAAACTGGGCGTCTTCTCTAGAGCTCTAAACGGTACTTCACGCCGGACGGACCAACTGCTTTTGATATACAAATCGCAGATTCGTCCGTGCATGGTGTACTGTTGTCACTTATAGAATCGTTCTGCTAAGTATCAGCTAGACTTCTGGAATTGATTGAAAACCGTGTCAGGAGGTTCATTGGAAACTCAGCGTTGGCTACGGTGCCGGCGGAACTCCAGAATGTCAGTCACCAACCCAAAGTTGCGTGTCTATCGGTATTTTATAGAATACGCTTTTGGGAGTGTGCGAGAGAACTGCCCGACCTTTTTCTTTCAGCCCCTTTCCACCATCGGGGAACCTGACGCTGGCTATCTTATCATTATTATGTTGTTGACACTCTACTTGTCCGCACCAAGCGCTTCGCAGTTTCGTTTCTTATGCGAACCGCTAAAGAATGGAATGTGCTGCCTGCTTATGGTGATCTCCGATAACTACAAGCTTGAACACTTCAAGGCCAGAGTGAACAGGCATCTTGGGTAAACATCCATCATCTTAAACCACATCCTATGATTAAACAAGATGGTGGTCAAATGCCTGCCCAGATAAAAAAAAGATCTTATCAAATATTCTATTATTAAATATCGAGGGTAGTAATATCTGCACATTGATGAAATAAACGCTGGCCAACAGCTTATAAGAAGTTAAATAAATTCGATTCGCCTGTACAAAGGTCATGGGTTCCAGTCCCATCGGAGCTAGTTGTAAGACGGGACGACTCCAAATTTCACGTTTGCACCTGTAGTTTGATAAATCTCCAAGAAGTTAAAAGGACTTGATTAACATTTTTAGTCACTTAGCATCTGTTAATATTTTCTTCGATGTGATTCCTTGACTTCCTTGGCTATGGGGATCTATAATAATCGATGCTGCAAAGTATGTTGGCTTAAGACGTAACTTTGCTCAATTAACAAATTAAACTATGTAGTTTAACATTCAGTAGTCTTGTTCTATGTTTTAATAGAGATTAAGAGAAGTATAATCGCAGGCAAAAACTAGTAAGTAGTTGCGCAACCGTGGGAGTAAAAAGGAAATATAAATATGACAGAAAATTTTGCCATACTTGAAATTAATTAGTCTGGGAACATTGGGAATATTCCCGGGAACTTTGGGAATATTCCCGTAAATTTACAAAGAGTAAATTACTTGGAAATGGGAATATTCCCAGCGGCACATCACTAGCACCAACTGATGCACAATTCGCCCGCCTCGCCATCGCTCGGCCGTCACCATTTTCGTGTCCGGTGCCTAACATCTAATAATACTCTAATAACACCCCTTTTTTGTGGTCCCCCAACCAAGAGAGATTTTTTTACTATGTAGAGTTTTTAATTTTTATTTTTATTTCATGCTTTTTAAATTACACACATGTTTTTGTGAGCAAATACTCATTATGCGTGTAAAGTCCCTATTCCAACTAACTAAAAAAGCTGATGACGTTGAAACGTCTGAACAGATCTTCACAAATTTTAACTAAGAACCATCTCGATCACGTCAGCTTTCAAACAAAACAAACCGCATCAAAATCGATCCATTGGTTCAGGAGCTACGATGCCTCAGACAGATACACAGACAAATACACAGACAGATACCTACACAGACATGTCAAACTTGAAGTCGGGGTTTAAAAACTTGATGTTGTAGTCATGTTAAGGTTTTTACTAACATCGCAGCTGAACAAAGTGCTAAAAAGTTTTTCATTTAATTATGAGACCGATTTGGGGAAAGTTTCGCGCTGATGTTTTTCTTTGATGTCGTTTGTTTACATCGTAGTTTAATTGGGCGTCGGTCGCTAATTAAAACACAGCACACAAAATAATGTAGATGTAGGCTCGTTAAATTACCGTCATATTCAGAATCTGGTACTATTATATACCCTGCTCAGATATGTTTAATTTAAAGAAAGAAAGAAAGAAGACAGGAAAACATTTATTGGTCTCACACACATAATGATAAAATAATAAAAACAAACAAAAAGAAACGATTGTTTTATCATGTAAGTCATCTATATGCTTAGATGATTTAGACCGTATTGTATTGAGAAAGTACCATATATAATAGTACTTACCGTATTGTTAGGGTGTTCGAGAATACCCGTGAACCGGTGGCCAAAAAAATCTATTTATAAATGAATTTTTAATTTACTTTACGATTCATTGCAATGCGTGTCGGGTACAGCTGGTATGGAATAAAAATCTTGATAAAAAAATGTTGTGCGGAGTATGCCTTAGCCATGTCGTGTCGTCATGATGTGATGGTATATTTCGAAATAAGTGAAGTACTTATATGCATCCGTTGCTGCCGTAGGCGAGAAAAGCGAGCGCACAAATTGTGTTCCTTCCTACGTTTAAAAGCTTTGCTATTCGTGAATACTGCAAAGCGTATAGATAGATAGATATTATACGTATAAGATCTACTTATCAAATAGTTTTGCTTAGATGAAATATGAACTTTCTTTTAGCCGATTGTCAAGTAAAGTATGTTTAAGGTTTTTTAAGTACTGAGTTGATAGCTTCTTTGATTCTATGGAGACTGGTGAAATACTGTCCATTTGAAAATAGTTTACTTAAATTGTTTTACAAAATAAATTCATATTTCAAGTTCATTGTCATTTTTTAATGTCATATTACCTAGTAAAAATAAAACTCATGTAAAAAGAAAAGATTAGAATTACAATACTAAAAAGTAGTGATTGTATGCTCTTTGTGTTTTACGAAAAAGAAATTCGAATTGTGTATTTTTCGCTGGATTTTAGCTCTTGTGAAGGTTTGAACAAACAGGATTGAGATTGTTGTCCGGGCGAACAAGTCGTTTAACGAAAATGTCGACTTTTTTAGTCGGTTTTCAGACAATGAGGGGCGATAAATGCTTTGCTTCTATTTGTCTTTAGTGTCGGTGGGATTTTACAGGTTTTGAACGACTATATTGATAAATAGTGTGTAGGTACCTAATTACATGTCGAGTTGTATAAATTGTATTA
The DNA here is from genome assembly GCA_949710035.1 of Crambus lathoniellus. NCBI lineage: Eukaryota > Metazoa > Arthropoda > Insecta > Lepidoptera > Crambidae > Crambus > Crambus lathoniellus. The sequence continues at coordinate 14,993,440 of OX453307.1, forward strand.
TGTACAACTTACCTATAGGTAAGGTAAGATATCACAGAAAAATCCTTGAATTTATTTAACACTTTCTTGTTTATGAATTACATTTCTTTTTACTTACGTGTACCATAAAAACAACTCTATCTATAAAAGGTAAATAAATTGGGGAGATTGTGTGTTGCGTTTGTTCCGTCCATGAATTCTATGTTTACACGAAGACAAAAGGAAATTAGTCTAGTATTTTAGGCTTTATTAAAATTGTAAGAAAGACCTAGATAGCCATAGTCAATTCCTCTTAGGTAAAAGTAATACATTTTGAATTGTTAAATTATTTAATATCCCACATAATAACTTGAATTCATATAATATTCGAATCAGGTTGTTTCGTGTTTTAAAAGCATTCCATTGTTCGGAGCGTGCAACGTAGTTACGACGAGAAAATGGAATGGTGCATTTCACTTCCTCTGCCTTGGGCAGCAAATGAAATGGTTACACAAGGGTTTTACGTTTACATTGTTTTGGAGTAGATTACTAAGTATTCATACTTTTTTCTTTTCCAAACTTTTTAGGACAATCCCTTTTTTGCACTTACGATTAAGAAGGTGAGTGTAAACTAGAACATTTAATGGGCATATTTTTGCAGCGCTGCAAGAAAACACTAATACAGTGATTCGGTGTTCTGTTACACGAAAATGCTCTAGTATACACAGTATACAGTGCGGCATTTTTTCATGCCACCCGGAGGGAAAGTACTCTAAGCAATGGAGATAGCAAAATTCACACACAGGAACTAAAAATAAACGAAACTGCAATCAAATTTTTTCAAAATACAATTCTGACACCCAGGAATCAATCAGACCGGTTTTACTTAGAAAAACAAAACCCGACTTTTTTATATGCCATAAAAATTAAGGGTAGGGTAGGGTAAAAATGTAGTGTTTCAATTATATGGATCAAATCTCTCTAACAAACTGGCGTGATTAGCAGAGTACTCCTGTTGTTACCTTTTAACGTTACTGTTAAATAAGTCATCATAATTCTAAGTCAAAGCACAGACTATAATTATAATAGTACTAAGGTCAAAAGAAAATACCCTAGCAGTAATAGTTTGGTTGTTTTAAACTAAGCCATGGGATTGATTAGGTATTTATTTTATTTATTTTTTATTTTATTGGTTAAGGGAAACATACAGCACTATATAAGACATATTATTGAGAAGCATTATGATTGTTCAAAGACCAACACAGTTTCCACAAAGAGAAATTAATGCAGAACAAAAGTTGAGTATACACTAGACAATTTAACGAATTATATACCTACCTAAAAACTTTTTACAATCAAACATAGTGAGAATGATATAAACAATGACACGGTGATCAGCTATTACATATATATATACTATATATATATGTCACCGGAAAATTATAAATTTCCTAAAAAAATAACCAACTAACCCTATCACGTGTTCTACAGGACTTCATAAAGATAAAAGATAAAAATATTCTTTATTCACTTAGACATAATAAATATGTACTTATGAATCGTCAATATTTTCCTACCACCCATTCAAGACTTTTTTAACTGACAAGAAGAATGGGCGCAAGAAACTTGCCAGCGTTTCTTAGTTAGGTAACGACATTTACAAAAAAAAAACATATCGTTACTAATACAACAATTGCTTAGTATAAAAATACATCATATTAAACAGTGATTATGTTATGTTTTACATCATGACCATGCATTGCGGTCATTCAAATAATCGTCTACTTTATAGTATCCTTTGCTCATCAGCGACTCTTTAATGTAACATTTAAATTTATGCAATGGTAGTTCAATTATATGCTGTGGAACTTTATTAAAAAAGGCTATGCTTTTCCCCAGAAATGAGGCTCTGGATTTTTCTAGCCTAAACTTGGGAACGACAAGTTTATCTTTATTTCTTGTGTTAAAGCGATGAATATCGCTCTGCTATACAAATGTATCAAAATACTTTTTCACATAAATTATATTTTCATAGATGTAATGTCCTGCAACAGTTAAAATGTTTATTTCTTTAAATAGATCTCTTAAAGAATCTCTCGATCGGAGGTTGTAAATGGCGCGAATAGCCCTTTTTTGGAGCACGAATATACTTTGGATGTTAGCGGCTGAGCCCCACAACAAAAGGCCGTAGGACATAACACTATGAAAATAACTAAAATAGACTATTCTAGCCGTTTCAATATCGGTTAAGAGCCTTATTTTCTTAACTGCGAATGCAGCCGAACTGAGTCTACTCGCCAAGGCTTCGATATGAGGATCCCATTGTAGTCGCGAGTCTAATATAATACCTAGAAATTTTGTATTGTTAATGAATTCGACCGTATCGCCGTCTAGTCTAATATGAAAATCAACTTGTCTTACATTAGGTAACGAAAATTTTAAACACTTAGTTTTCTTTGAGTTTAATGATAAATTATTACTATTAAACCAATGTGACACTTTTGAAAGAGCACTATTTACTTCGTCAGAACAGTCATCACCTCTATCTACTTTAAAGACTAGAGATGTATCATCGGCAAATAGCACCGTCTCACATAAATTCTTCGCGTAGTAAGGATGGTCATTTATGTATATTAAAAACAACAGCGGGCCCAATATTGATCCTTGGGGTACGCCCATAGTAATGGGAGCTCCGGTAGACTCAGTTTTATTAATAACTACCTTCTGAGTTCTTTCATACAGATATGAATGCATAAGGCTTACTGACAATTCAGAAACACCATAATGTTTTAACTTCCTTAATAGTGTTTGGTGATCAACACAATCGAATGCCTTGGAAAGGTCACAAAAAATAGCGATTACATCCTGCTTGTCCTCCCAGGCATCAAGTACATGTTTTAGAAATGCAACCCCAGCATCAGTTGTACTTTTACCTTTTGAAAAACCAAACTGTTTCTCATGCAGTATACTATTTAATTTAAAATATTCTAAAAGTTGAGCATAAATTAATTTCTCAAATATTTTACTTATTGCTGGTAGTATGGATATAGGTCTAAAATTTTCTGGGTCACTTTTGTCACCAGCTTCCGTAAATATATAATTTTCCTAGGCGGTTCTTGTTATTTTCCGGTGACATATATACCTACTTATTAGATATATCATAGGTAGTATATATATTTTAAGCGAACTAACCTTAAATGGTTTGCATAATTCTATCTTTTAATTCATATAACTTCAACATCGCGATAACAGCAGAAAGGAACAATACCTAGTTGACAGGTAAAAAAGAACACCAAACCGATCCAATCGTTCATTTCCACGTAAGACTTTGCTTCTTTTTAACGTTAAGTAAAAACGCTCGCTCTTTTTCACCATAAGATTAATTCAAATCTGTCTGTAGTATGTCAAGATTCATAATGTACGTTTGAACCCCAAAACTTTTCAAAGAATTTCATTTACGTATCTAAAATATACCGGATAATCTGATGGACATGAAAATAAATATGCCATTTCGTCGTACAAAAAGGTTGTGTTGTAACATCAATCATAGAGCATTCCCGTCGTCACTTACGATATAAATAAATCATTGAACGGCTCGATCGCGACCGTATTGATGTATTCAGGGCAACGGCCCTGGTTGTAGGCACGATTCTTAGCAGTGAAAGGAAACATTGTAGTCATCACTACAGCAGCGGCTTAGAATTTTATGAATCGAACTGTCGCGGATGTTGCTGTTTGATATTTGTTTTTCTGTCATGTGCCCTTATAATACACTGAAACAATTTGCTGAAGTGTTATTAGTAAATATTAAACATTACATTAAAAAGGTTTAAGTGATTGGCCTTGTCGTTCAGATCGTTATGATCATAAGTTTCATTGGGCTATGCATTACTGCCTCCCTGCCTCTTTCTTTGGAACGTCCTTTTTTAGTTTTCACGTTTCAAAGAAAGGGCAAAGAGACCTTAATATAAGATTTTATTTCTTTACAAGTTACTGAAACCGCAATCTTTATAATGCAACAGTTTCTCAGTACTTTTATCAAATTCTCACTAATTATGGTTACAGAATTTGTAGTTCTAATTTGGACATACGATCTTCCTGAAACTATAGCAGACCAATTCTCAATGCTGGCTTTCAAATTTCTGCGAGAATTCGGCCCAATAATTCCTTAGTTGGGTTACTCAGTTGCGGTACTTCTGTATTAGCTGGCTATCGGCTCCTAACTCGCAGAACTATTCAACTGCAGCGTGATGTCAGTAACTATTCATTTTGAACTGGCACGAATGCCGAATTAAGCCTGGGGTACACGGGTAGGGTAAACGGTGTAGTAGTACGGTAGAGTATAACTTATAAGTAGTACTACAAACTTATCAACACGGTAGTAATTTTTGGAAATACAAAAATTACACAAGCTGACAGCCGACAGTTGAATTGCAAGGCTCCTCCATCGCCGCTGTCACCGGGTCAAATAACGTTGTAGCACTCTATTTTACTTTACCCGTGTATACCCGGCATTATAGATTGGGAAAACTCCCGATGCTTTACGCTTGTCAAAGTTTCAAATAACTGATTATGCAGTGATTTTAGTGTAGCACTTCTGGCTCTGGGGGTTGGAATGAGTGAATGGTACCTAACTTTGGGGCTGCGTAACAATGAAAATGTCACTTTATGAAATGGGCTGGCTGTTGATTAATGGATTTAGTGGAGAGCTGCGAGGGCTACTCGCATGTTTATTTATTTTAGCGAGCTATGACAGGGGTGGTAATATTGTAAACATTGCTAGTGTAGTTTTTTGCGCCCTTACCTACAAAATCTGGCTGTTCTATTTTTTATTGATTTCTTTCTTTAAGACAATGACGAATTTATTAATGTTTAAAGCGTATATGTATAAGTAAGTATATGTTATGAGTTTAACACATTTTATATGTTTTTCAAATTAGGTACTTTCTCTGTTATTAAGATACCTTTATCTTGTATCTATTGTTTATAACAAAATGCCTAATAGTTATAACTTTTTTTTCTTTTTAAAAGGAATCACTACAATACATTGTAAAGAAATGAGAAACTAGACTCGAATGATGAGTTTTCTTTATCAAGAACGAAGTTATTAAAATTATTATAAAATAAGTAGGTACCTAAGTACAACATAAGCTAAACTCCAAGTTATTGATCAACATAGAATCTGTTTGTTCCTATCTCCTCTAGGATCTGAACAAACATCTAAACAAATAGGTAATAATGTACACACATTTATGTATTAGGTACACACACAGGTATACACGTGTAGGTATACACGAAACACGATACTAACGTACCTACTAAATAACATACAATATTATTATAAAATAATGTTTAATATACCTATCCTGTTACACATAATTTGATGGAAGTATTACTACAATGTGATAAAGAGGTTTATGTTATTAAAAAGTTAAAAGCATTAATAACATAATCTGAGTAAATACTTTTAACAAATTTTATCTGACCTAAAAATTAAACAATAAGAATTTTACGTTGTGATACGGGATTTGACAGAAAACGTTAGGGCCATTTATTTTAGTATTGTTGGAGCAAAATTTAAGTAGTTAATAGGTATTCTAAGACAGTAGATGGATACAAGCCATGGACTGTGAAAGGACATAATTATAATAGACATAAAACTTCTTCATTGTAGCTAAAGTGCTCGTCAGATAAGTCTGCGCGCGGTAAAAATCGAATACTAATCTTTTCTATAACATTAGAACAAAAACATGCACTGTAACTAGCGCCAAAAACGCGCCAGTCACGCGCAGAGTTATCTGAAACACACTCTAGTCGAAGGATTTTTTTCTGGGATCAAAACTAATGTACTCGTTTTATTATTATTTTTAAACTTCTGTACTAATCAATTCCATTTAAACAATGTTTATTGTAACTTGATAGAAAAAGCTAAACTACAATCAAATAGATCATCTGAATCGCAGAACAAGGGTCTCCCGTTAGGGTCGTATATTATGGTCGGGGATTCACTCCGCTCTTATTGATATAATTTAATCACGATTCGAGATAGAACAGCAACAATAAATGTACCGCGACACGATAACAATGCGATAGACGGTTTATGAAGCGGCTTGATAAATGGCGCGACTCCACAGAAGGCGGACGTGGGAATTTATGCATAGCCGTCATCGGCAGGATTACAAAGGCTATCGCGTCTACCGTATTTATGGGATGCTCTTTTTAGACAAGCTTTTGCGACTGTATAGTGACCAAACTTATCTCATTTTTGGAACTAAAAAATCTTTCATACTGCTGCTGATTTTGACAGCTAATTTTGAATTGAGAGTGGCCTATATCAACGACATTTTACGGGATATCGCTGAAATGATGCGCTGACCATTTGATTGCTGTGGTGATTTTTGATAGTCTGATGAAGCATCAACTTACAAGTTAAGAATAATACTGAAGGGGTCCTGGAACGCAGGTATAATTCCTAATTTATGCATAGCCGTATGTATCGGCAGGATTACAAAGGCTATCGCGTCTACCGTATTTAACTTTATGAAATGCTCTTTTTAGACGAGCTTTTGCGTCTGTTAGATACGTTTTAGGGGTTATCGTTGTTACGGATGTGTTACGGGGTGCTACATTATTACGTTGTTACGCCAAAGTAGTTTTTGAAAGTTTATCGAAATATCAACATGACGGCGATCATACTAAAGAGGTCCTGAAAAGCGTAAGGTGTAATTCTTGCAAAATCGTGTCTTTTTATAAATCAATTTGATAAAAATATTTATAAGAATTTTTCGGTGATGTGTTAATCTTGTGTATATGTTACCATCCAAACTCGGTTTTAGGACAAACTAGTTTTTCCCATTCCAAACTAGTTCATCGCGTTGACATTTCAGAGAGCTAGTTTGCTTCAGAAGTCCAGTAGAACACGTGATAGGTACGAAATTTAAAGCAATTGCGAAGCGCAGCGAAGTGATCGCCTTAAATTTCGTGGTTATTTTTTTGAGTCGTATTCTACAGGACTTCCGAGGCAAACTCGCACTCCTAAAATCGGGTTTGGCCGACAACATAATATACCTATAAACGAAAAGTGACTGACTGATCTATCAACGCACAACTCAAACTACTGGACGTATCGAGCTGAAATTTGGCACGCAGGTGGGTATTTATAGCTACATAGAGATAGAAAATTGATTGAAATGAAAAGGCGTTGGAAGGATTTTGTAAAATTCAACCTCTAAAGGGATGACACGAAGTACGTTAGTACTATTATATATTCTGTGACAAAGTTATGCGTTTCCCAAATCGCACGCGGGCGAAGCTGCGGGCAAAGGCTAGTCGAGGACCTAACACAAAAATATTTAAAATTCCTCCTATAAGTAACGTATTTACATAATGGCAAAAATAGCTACTATAGTCGACTAGTAAAGGGTGAGCGAGTACCTAGCGCAAAATTAAAAACGTTCAGTAAATATTTTCTGGGGTTGCCTTCAATGAAATTGTATTTCAATAACGCGGTCCATCCATTGAGGGTGATGTTTAAATAGGCTGCTAATCCTACCAATATTGAAATATCTGCGACAATATTCAGGCGGGAAGCCGTGATCCGGTTTTTATTAAAACACCGTTTTATACGAGCAACGACTGAAAAAATATTGTCTGGAGAAATTTATGACACCGTTAACTGCCATATTTCGTATCAAACGCTCCATGTGAAAATTGATACTTACTTTGAAATTTTATTGGCGTCTTAGCTTTTATTATAACGATTTGGAAGCGTTTGTCGTTGAAGAATTTATATCTTATTTGTATTAATCGGTTATTATTTTCAGAATTCTCATCGTCATTAGTAACTTCTTATTTTTTCAATAATTTTCACAATGGTCGGTTAAGGGATGGGTTAAGGGGTGGGCAAAAACTTTTCATCTCGAGCTCCTCCGTACTTCGGAAGGCACGGTAAGCCGTAGATCCCGGTTGCATTTGCAGTCGTTAATACCCACCAATCTGCACTGGGCCCGCGTGGTGGGTCATCATGGCCCATTCTCCTTATCCATCCATAAGGAAGGCCAGTGCTCTAGCAGTGGGGACATTAAATAGCTGATGATGATTATCCCACTTTTACAATAAAATATATACCTAATAACGAATGTTTTAGTGACTTTAAATCTTTGAACTTAAATCGTTTTTTCGTAGTTCTATTGTAATTATTATATTAATAGCTTAGGTATCTAAATGAACATTTGTTCGGAACACTTATATAAATAACACGGATTATTACACAAATAAAATTCACAACTGCTTCCTTTTAACTTACGTAACACATCCAAGAAAAACAACACTTACAAAACACGTAGTGTAATTTTAGACGAGTAATTTGGATTACACAAATTGTTCAGAATGGTTTTCTAACCAGCTTTTAATTGCTTTGGGAGTTTATCGGTGGCGTGGTTCGGGGAGCACGTACTACGCACATTTCTTTCCTCGTAAGTGAGAAACTAACTGTGAGTTAGAGGAGAATGCATAATTTTTCCGAAAGACGGGCGTGATTCCCTTTATGTTACGAACTAACAAGTATTAATGGCTTCCATCGCACCTCCGGGATTCTGTCATTTGAGCAATTAGGAGCCGGTCGTTTAGTAAATTGTACCAGTTCTGTTATGATGGATGCCTTTTTCATTATGAGTGCGAACTTTATTTGATCGCTGTTATTCGTCTGTGACAAAGTTCCGCGCGGAACGGAGGTTATCCTGTTATTTAGTTATATTAAAAAAGTGAAATATTACAACGGTACGGCGGCGCACCTAGGGAAGTTCGTATACTTCTACGTTTATAAGAAAATTATGAAATTGAATTATGAGATCTGACTTCATTATGTTTGTTAGAAAAGTTTCATTTGTCAAAAGATGTTTGCCGTTCAAATTCATAAACACAAAAAAATAAGCAACATTTAGTACAGATAAGTACCTATATGGAAATGGAAATGGTAACTCAAATTGACTACAAAATTTTACTGTAGTGTTTTCATTTTCTCAATGTTTATTCGAACATGTACCTACCTTGTCCAGGATACGGCGAAGGAATAACAAACCCCAGTCTCGCCAGGTAAGCCGACTGCACTTCAAGGAAACGGCTGCAGACCAGCTTAGGGGAAGTAAGACATGATCTGAATCTCTTGTACCACCTACCCATATGCGATTTTCGATTTAAACATTTCTTTGTGATTTCAAAATGAAGCTGCACTAAACAATGCAGCTTTACTATTGGACAAACGAATGCTGTCGACCATAAATAACCAAGCCTTGGTTTTCCTTTTCACAACTACTTGTCGCTAAATTGCTGAGACAGGACTCTTAAGGTGCCCTCACACTGCTGCTGCTTATATAGGTATATATAAGGCTTGTCACCTTAAGTGTTTACAAACATTATCTAACACTAACTACATTTAAAAACTTTTTTTAGTTCAAAGTCGCGTGTATATATAAATTCCACGCAGACGAAGTCGCGGGCGGAGCGCTATTATAGTATTATTTTGTAAAAATAATACCTATCTTGAATTAAAAAAATACATTAAAAAGATACCATTTGCATCTCAATCCACAAAAGTACAGCAGCAAGAAAGTGATTATTTTAATGGTGGACTGGGCGGTTTTAAAATGTTGCTTTTATCGTTATTGCGATGGACACGAAATCATACCTTTAGTAAATAATTTGATGTTGATGAGTCTTTTAAATATTCGCTTTATATTACACTAGCTTCCGCCCGCGACTTCGTCCGCGTTGACATTCGAGAAAATACTTAGGGGACCAATTACCAGGATAAAAAGTATTCTATGTTTTAATTTCATAAAAATCCTATCAGCCGTTTTTACGTGATTAGGCGGGTCCTTCCTCACCAAGCGAGCAGCCTCGCGCGAGGCAGAACGTTTACCACGTGCGGCGGGCCTCGCACGAGGCTGCTCACTTGGTGAGGGAGGATCCGCCTAATCACGTAAAAACGGCTGATCGGATTTTTATAAAATTAAAACATAGAATACTTTTTATCCTGGTTATTGGTCCTCTAAGTATTTTCTAGAATGTCAACGCGGACGAAGTCGCGGGCGGAAGCTAGTAAATAATAAGTGTCTGTTTCACAATCAAAAAGTTAGTTCTGAGTAGCTTAGGTACCAAGAACTTGTTAGGTACCAAGAACTTTTAGGGTACTTAAGATGGTTTAGGTTTCTATACCCTATTTACCCCCTGGGTTTGATTTTCGGAAAACTACGAAGTGGGTTGCCTATTTGTTTTAAGAAGTAAGCCTACAAAGTTTCAAGTTGAAATGTCTATTTTACCCCCTGATTTTTCATTCAAAATTTCACCCCTATTTCAACCTTTTAGGGGTTGAATCATGTTTAGCGTGTTAAACATCAAAATAAATGCCATTTTTGCAATCGTCATCCCATAAAACCTCAATAACGACATCCATATCGATTTTTAGGTTTATTTATCCCATTTAACCTCTAAGGGGTTGATTTTCGAAAAAATACGATTTATGTGTTTGCTTATTTGTTTTACTTTCCGACCATAAGCCTAAATAATAAATTTAATAAAGGACTTTCCAGATACAACATTTCATCCCCCTTTTCACCCCTACGGGGGTGGAATTGTCAAAAACGCTGACACAGGAAAATATTAATTTTCAATTGCCAGCCTAAATACAAAATTTGAAGATCCTAACTTCAAAACTGACGGACTTTCATACACATATTCATCCCCTATTTAGCCCCCTGGGTTTGATTTTCGGAAAACTACGAAATGGGTTGTCTATTTGTTTTAAGAAGTAAGCCTACAAAGTTTCACGTTGAAATGTCTATTTTACCCCTGATTTTTCATTCAAAATTCCACCCCTATTTCAACCTTTTAGGGGTTGAATCATGTTCAGCGTGTTGAACATCAAAATAAATGCCATTTTTGCAATCGTCATTCCATAAAACCTCAATAACGACATCCATATCGATTTTTAGGTTTATTTATCCCATTTAACCTCTAAGGGGTTGATTTTCGAAAAAATACGTAATACTTATGTGTTTGCTTATTTGTTTTATTTTCCGACCATTAGCCTTATTAATAAATTAAATGAAGGACTTTCCAGATACAACATTTCATCCCCCTTTTCACCCCTTCGGGGGCGGAATTGTCAAAAACGCTGACACAGGTAAATATTAATTTTCAATTGCCAGCCTAAATACAAAATTTGAAGATCCTAACTTCAAAACTGACGGACTTTCATACAAACAACCATCCCCGATTTCACCCCCTTAGTGGTAGAATTTCCAAAAATCCTTTCTTAGTGGATGCCTACACTGTATAACGTATCTATGTGCAAAATTTGAAGTCTCTAGGTTCAGCGGTTTGGGCTGTGCGTTGATATCTCAGTCAGTCAGTCAGTCAGTCAGTCAGTCAGTCAGTCAGTCAGTCAGGACTTTGAATTTTATATATATAGATGTAGCTAAAAACACTTTAATGAAGCCTAATAAGGTACTTTAGCAGAGGTTTGAAACATTTTCAGGATCTGTGTTTACGAAATTTTGATTTGCCGAGCTACATTATTAAACCATAACAAATATGACTTTATTGAAATTTTTACTTTTTTGCATTCACAATGCAATTTTTATTATTGGAAAATTGAAAATGAAGTATTTTAGAAACAATCGACCAGTCTCACAACAATGAACCGTTGGTCGTGGTTTCGGGTTGTGAGACGGGTCGATTTTTTCTAAAATACTTCATTTTAAACTTTCCAAATACGACTTTGTTTAAATTATTCTAGTTTTTTAAATATAATTTGCATAAGAATTATACCTATGCATTTACTTCGAATTATTTATTTATAACTTTTTTGTAATGTTATTTTAATAGTACAATTACTAAATACTTACAAAAAGCTGCTTGGATTTGCACTCCGCCCTCTCGGGAATCGTCAAACAATGTGAAAGATCAAAACGTACCGAACATAGTAAAAGAAAAGGTCCTGGAAAAGCGGCGTCTTAGAAGAGTCTGGCACTGCAGTCGTCATCCAGCGGATAAAAGGGACTTTAACAAAGCAGCCGCTAGTCTTAAACAGCTCTTGGTAAACATAGAAAATGAAACATTACAGCAACACCTACAAAGTTTGACTCCCACTGCCTCAGTTAAAAACGAATATTCACTCTGGAAAACGTTGAAATCCCGCGATAAGCCGCAAGTTGCTCAACATCCACTTAAAAATGCAAATGGTACGTGGGCCAAAACGGACCAAGAAAGAGCGGAAGCATATGGGTCATTCTTGAGCAGCGTATTTACGCCTAATACTGAGATGAGCAACGAAAGCATTGACCGTGAGGTTGTGAAATTCCTTGAAAGCGACCTTCAGCTCAGTCTCCCTATTCGATGCTGTACACCTGCAGAAGTTCGTCGAACAATAATGGATCTAGAACTCAAAAAAGCCCCCGGATTTGACCTTATCACCGCAGAGGTGTTGCGTAACCTGCCGCAGAAAGCTATAGTTTTCATTACATCATTGTTCAACGCTGTGTTACGAGTTGCTTATTTTCCAAGTATATGGAAAGTCTCGCAAATAACTATGATTCCAAAGCCAGGAAAGCCACCGCACTTGACATCATCATATAGACCGATAAGCCTCCTACCTGTTTTATCAAAAGTGCTTGAGAAAATCATTTTGTCACGCCTCAATGAAATATTGACAGAAAGTGCAATTATCCCAGAGCACCAGTTTGGATTTAGACGGCGCCATTCAACCATTGAGCAAGTCCACAGGGTCTGCGAGTACATAAGAAACACCTTGGAAGATAAGAAGTACTGCTCTGCAGTGTTCTTAGACGTTCAGCAGGCTTTTGATAAAGTTTGGCACAACGGCTTGCTTTACAAACTCAAAAAACTATTACCGAACACCATGTACCTCCTATTGAAGTCCTATTTAGACAGCAGAATCTTTTATGTCAAAATCAATAACACTACATCCGATTTTTATGACATAAAAGCAGGAGTTCCTCAAGGATCTGTGCTGGGCCCCTCGCTGTATCTCATCTACACAGCTGATGTTCCAGAGTCGGATAATGTCATTACAGCCACTTTTGCTGATGACACAGCCATACTGTCACATGACACAGACCCCGAAGTAGCATCAAGGAATCTTCAAGAACACTTGAATAATGTCCATTCCTGGATGCAGTCTTGGAGAATTAAAGCTAGTGGCACCAAGTCGAATCACATCACATTCACTTTGAGAAAAGAAGATTGCCCTCCTGTTAGGCTTGGTCAAGAGGTCCTGCCGCATAACGCTTGCGTTAAATACCTTGGTTTCTACCTTGACAGAAAGCAAACCTGGAAAGCACACATTCAGAAGAAGCGTGATGAGCTAAACTACAGACTAAGATCTCTGGATTGGCTTATGGGTAGAGGCTCTCGACTGTCGGTTGACAACAAGGTCCTGATTTATAAAGCCATACTAAAACCTATATGGACTTACGGCATACAGCTGTGGGGTTCTGCGAAAACGTCGAACATAGAAATTCTGCAAAGATTCCAGAACAGTGTGCTCAAAACAATAGTTAATGCCCCATGGTTCACGAGAATGGAAGAAGTTCATGAGTATCTTAATATTCCAACAGTCAAACAGCAAATAGCCGATAGCATTAGTTCGTATAAAGATCGAATCAGTAATCATAAGAACAAACTGGCCCAGAGTCTTATTGAACCATTGCAGACAAGACGTCTGAAGAGACTGCATACTTGGGACAACATACAATAACCTTACCAGTTAGCAAAACATAAAGGCAGCCTGACAGTGGAAAGGCATGCCTCCACGCCTGCATTAAAAACAAAACAACTGCTTATGGTCCAAAGACCGATCGCATGTTAGCAAACAAATATGAAAAAAAAAAAAAAAATACTTACTAGTTGGAAGGTGGGTCAACTTTGTCAGGACACAAGTTACGTCAAGTAGGGGTCCTAATCGAACGCGGCGCGTTCAAGTGAGGGGATATTTCAGTACTTATAATAATAATTGTGAAAGTAAAATTCTAACTCATTATTACTGTTAGAATGATTTTTTTAAACATAGAAAATGACGTAACTAGCAATCACAAACATATTTTGTTTCTAAGAAAATGTCAATGTCTTTTCATTACCACACTTTTATTAGCTTCACTTGTAACCAAGTCACAATGTAAGAAAATCTTGGAATTCAATTTTAACCTACTTCTAATTGTCGTATTGATTTGAAATTTTGCAAGTCTATAAGAATCCGATGACAATACAATAATTTGCTACCATCGGGCTGATCTGATGATGGAGTCAAGAGGTGGGCAATAGAACTCTTCAATGGCTGCTAGGAAACCCCTCGAGTTTAGGCTCATTTGTTTTGTTCTGATGAGACCTATTAGCTGCACTTGGTGGTGAGGGTCTGATGATGGAGCAGGGAGAAAGCCAGTGGAACTCCTTAATGACCACTAGGAAACACCTCGAGTTCTGGCTCATTTGTTTCGTTCTGATGAGACCTATTCGTTACACTTGGTAATGAGGGTTTGATGCTGAAGCTGGGAGGAAGCCAGTGAAACTCCTTAATGACCTCAAGAAAACCCCTCGAGTTTGGGCTCATTTGTTTCGTTCTGATGAGATCTAATCGCTACACTTAGTGGTGAGGGTCTGATGATGGAGCAGGGAGAAAGCCAGTGGCACTCCTTAATGGCCAATAGGAAACCCTTCAAATTCTGGCTCATTTGTTTCGTTCTGATGTGACCTATTCGCTACACTTGGTGGTGAGGCTCTGATGATGGAGCAGGGAGGAAGCCAGTGGCACTCTTAATGACCACTAGGAAACCCCTCGAGATGGGCTCATTTGTTTCATTCTGATGAGACCTAATCGCTACACTTGGTGGTGAGAGTCTGATGATGGAGCAGGAAGGAAGTCAATGGCACTCCTTAATGAGCACAAGGAAACCCCTCGAGTTTGGGCTCATTTGTTTCGTTCTGATGAGACCTATTCGCTACACTTGGTGGTGAGGGTCCGATGATGGAGCAGGGAGGAAGTAAGGGTTCGGTTCGCGCATCTGGTAACTAATAGACTCTACTTGAATTTGTAAAACTAAATACATACAATCACGCCTTTGAGTTATAATGTTTACGGGGTGGGTAGACACATGAATGGACTGTGAAATTGATTACCATCCATCCAGCTTGCTTTTTATTAAAGTAAAAATAAATATGTAGTTTAAAAAACTAAAAAACACACACTTTTATAAGGAACAGACTAAAAAGTACAAAATAACCGTCTATTCAGTAACTGAAATTAAAAAGCGTGGTGCGCCCTTTGCAAAGCATGCATTTAAGTACTTAATATTGGTAACGTGCACCACGTTTTTTAATTTCAGTTACTAATTAGACGGTTATTTTGTACTTTTTAGTCTGTTCCTTATAAAGTGTGTTTTTTAGTTTTTTAAACTACATATTTTGGTTAGAAAAACTTCTTTTGCGAGCATCGCAGCCTCGTTTCGTTGAAATATGATCTTACGCAATGCCAATAATGTGTGTATAAACTTGACGTAGATTAATTGGACATTACAACAGTGATAGGCAACAATGTAACTACGAACTATACTAGTTTGTGGCTTTCATATATTTTATAATAGCGAATGAGAGTCAAAATACTTCATGTTAGACACCTTGTTAATGCCTACTGCTAATTTAAAACTATGATTTTAAGTTTCACTAGTATACCTATCTGATTTTAATATCAAAACGTAACCAAGGGCATCGCCTGGGGAAGGCAGGGGGGCAACTGCCCCCCGAGCCTAGGGGCTCAAAATTAACACAAATATATAGTACTATGAAAAGAAACTGAAAAGAAAAATGAAGAGAAAACTGTTTTCTAATACACTTCGACTTCCGGAGGACCAACCATGCATAACCCTATAAGGTTTCTATAATTTTTTTTCGGATTGATTTTATTTGTTATATTTTTACTTTTCCGACATTGCTCGACTCGATTGAATTTGCTCAACTTGCAGAGTCTTTCGTGATCGGTAATAGTCTACTACCTTCCGAAAACTGAACCACATTCTCAATCCCTTAGTGACAAGTTTCAAAACCTAGTACAGTCTGTCAAATATAGCTTGATTAAAATGACGCTCATTCGTGCAAAGCCAAATAGTAGTTTATGTGACTGTCGCAGGCTCGTTTTTTAAACTCCCACTCGTGTTTTAATACCGAGTTATGTGCAGTCTCATACACTACTTTATCTATACTCATTACATTTATTATATATTTCAAAAATAAAGCAAATCAATATTAATTATAAAATGTGAATTGGTGCCAAACCGCACTCATAGGAGTCTATATGCTCTATTCCTTCTAAATTCAAAATTTAAATTTTAAAAACGTTTCTGATTGTTGCCGGCTAAAGAAGAGCTTGAAAAAGTTGGAAGTCAGGGCCGGTAAATCCTACGGTTGCCATGAAGACTGTAAATTTAAGACATATAAGTGTTTTATAATGAGTGACAGCTGTATCCGGGTGTTGCATAATGGTTATTATGAAACACCCGGATACAGCAGCTTTATTTTTAAAAGTTGACTATGGCATAAAGTGTATCAGTATACGTTCAGGCATGAGTTCATAATTCGAAAATTATAACATGAGTGAAGATAAAGTTCTTTATGAAATTGGAATAAGGCTCAAGAAGAACAGCATCAGACATTTTTTAATGTAGCTTTTGCTAGAAAATTCGACCCTATTCCTTGTGCAGAAGCAACGTTATGCTTTGCACGAATGAGCTGTCATTTTAATCAAGCTAAGTATATATTACAGACTATAACAATAATTCGGAATCCTGTCACTTTTATTATTTTATTTTTCGTAGTAGATCCATTAGTCACCTATCGATATATGTAAATTTACCTTTAATTCGTTAGAACATTAAAAGTTTTCGTTTAATGTTCTAACGAATTAAAGGTAAATTCACGTATAGTATACAGGGTGGTATTTTTTTTATGCCTGGAGGAAAACCAATCGAAATAATAATAAAATTCACACAAAGGCAAAATCCCTTTATTTTTGAAATAGTATAATTGAAGGTATCATGAAATAATTCTATCCAGTATTACAATAACTTTTACGAATTATATCTGTAATATCATCATTTAATATAATTAATATCATGTTCCGATAGATACCTATAAAAGTATCAATTTCAATAGCTAGTCACATTGTCTGAAATATTATTTATTTATCATAACTTATACTCTCCAAACAAATAAGTTTATAGTAAAAAATTCATTTTTATGACAATCTTTTTGCTGACTGTACTTTAAGGCGATACTCGGAAAAAATGTGCTGAAGCGAGATAGCAATGAGAAAACGACGCGCGCGGGAGCGAGACCGATTTTGCAGATTAGGCAAAAAAAACACAAAATCACTTCGTATTAAAAAACTACAGCGATTTTAAAAAAAAATGCTTCTATACGATCCACAATATTATTGGTGTCCACTAATTAAACCAATTTCCAATTGTGTAAGTAACCCCATTTAAGAATAATCTTCACTTTTCGTATTTTTTAGAGGTCTTTTCGAAAAGAAAAAGTGTCGAGGCAAAATCATAAAATCGTGTTTTTGAAACTATACGAATCTAGATAAAGGTATGAAGAAATATATATCTTATTACCAGATTTGTAACAGCTGTAACCGTCCTATAGTTTTAAATCAAAAAGTCCATATTTTTCCGAGTAGCGCCTTAATATTATATTGTCATCTAAACCAAACTTGCTTACACAATTTCAGCTCAATCGGACACTGGAAAGTGGGTCAAATTGAGCTTGCAAGATTTGACCCGAACGGACATACCTACATGCATACATACACTGCAAGTTTTATTTAATTAACCTTGTAAATTGAGAATCAACTTACACAATCGCTAACAAGTTCGCCAGTAAATCGTATGTTTGTTTCTTTATGCCAAAGCCTGAGGTTAGAAGATTTGTAGCCGCGTTTGATGTTTGCGCAAAAGTAAATTAGTAAGTTAGCTTGTCGGTCTCTGGCAAATACCTTGTTAATTGAAGATAAGCTTACAATGAGAATTAATTGGATTAATCAACTTGTCACAGTTCATCAACGTGTCATCAGGAGCTCATGTGTGGAGACTAATATTGCGAGATTTAGTTGACTTTAGATCATTTAAAACTTCGATACTTCGACGTGCTCGCGCTTTAATTAATGTCATTGAGTCGAATAATGCAAACTTAAACTTATAGACACCCTAAAACATAGACACAAAATGCAAAGCCTTAACAGAAGCGGCACGGCTGCCAAACAACACGGACCTGAAAAAAAGACGGACGTAAACCAAAAATCATCATATTCAAGTCATACAATTTCGTTTGTTGTTCATGACCCTACACTCACACATATACACCTAGGTCCGTTAACCCGCCGCCTTTTACCTTAGACACAGTTTATATATAAACATAGCATATATATATGTCGGAGCGTGAGCGCAGTGCTGCCCTCTTGGACAGCACGATCGATTACTTTAATTTAAATTATAACGACATCTATCGAGTTATTTTGTAACTATCGACTAAAATTATTAGCGTCATCTATTTTGCTGCTTGTAACTATTAGTTGAGTCAGTTTAAACGTTGCGGAAAGCACTTGAGTGAGTTGGATACAGAGAGATGGCAGCTTTGGACCAAGTGAGTTAAATTGGTCGATCCTCTACACATTTTGGTGCAGGGGCAAGATAAAACAGTCTGAAAAGGGACCCACAGGGGTTGGACGTTGAGGCGGTAGTGGGGCCCGCAAGGGCCACTTTTCTGTATCGAATTTGCTGCGTTTAAAGATTCATCCGTGTATATCACTTGAATCGTTGTTTTATTTGTGCCATATCTATTGTGATTGAAGAATAAGACGTTTGTTATTGAAGAAGAGACTATTATTTTGAGGATCCCTCGTCACAATCATCCTGACAACGAGACCAGACCAGGCACCCGAACCCAGCGACGTTATCAGAAGTGCGATGCAGCCCGTGCCACAGATGAAAAGTGGATTGAAAACGAAATACCCGTATTTCTGTTACTCGACATTCTGTTACTGAACGTGTGATGAAAAAGGCGACCTGCCGTTCCACTAGCGGCATTTCATTTGCAAGAAGAGAATTGTGAAAATCATCTTTTCCTGGTGATCAGCGGTACGCTGAAAGGAAGTTCATCGGCAAGACTGGACCAGTCTGGACCTGGACCAGGTTTCATGTGCTGGCGTAACCTGGCTGGAGCATAAGGATTTGTTCATCGATAGGTTTGTCTGTATCTAGACAAACGGAGGTACTCTCATATTTTTCTTATTTTGTGAAGCCGAAAGAAAGTAAATCTTATTTCTTTGCGAGTAATTCGTTGTAATAATAGTTCCTAACGGAAACAAGAATGTTTTATGATTTTACTGTCAACTACCTACATCAAAACTCAGCGGCAAACATTTTTCTAATTTTACTAACGTACAGAGTGTTTAGTAAATTCGCATACTATTGCGTTTGAGAAAGATTTTGACAGATGGATTGTACTTTGTTGTAAAGAAATAAGATCTAGATAGTAACGTTTGCACATTGACAAATTTACACTCGGGGTACAGATACCATATGAGATAGTGTCATCATTGTAACTCTTGATATAAAGTTGGTGCCTATAACATGACCTATCAGATACTCAGATAGTAAGATTGCTTGGCAGAGATCGCTGATCGCTGATGGCCGTCTAATTTTACCGTTTTTCGTAAATTGTTTATGTCATGTATTTTCTGTCTATGTGTGTGCAATAAGGTGCTATCTTATCTTATCTATCCCATGACGTAATGGTAGAGATCGAGAGGTCTTAGTCTGATGTAGAGTCCGATGTAGAGTCTGATGTAGAGTCAGATGTAGAGTCCGATGTAGAGTCCGATGTAGAGTCTGATGTAGAGTCTGATGTAGAGTCTGATGTAGAGTCTGATGTAGAGTCAAATATAGAGTCAAATGTAGAGTCGAATATAGAGTCACATGTAGAGTGACATGTAAAGTCGAATGTAGAGCCAAATTCAGAGTCACGAGTAGAGTCAAATCCAGAGTTGCCAAGATCACAATGTTTCCAAAGTAGAGTTGGTGGCTATACGGAAGGTTTTACTTCATGAGTCCTCACAAATGACCTATTTCAAATTACAGTGAAATGAAAGCGCAGCATGGTGGTGCAATGGTGCGATTCTGCGGCGATGGCAGTGCGGCGGCGCGGTGGCGTAGTGGCGCAACAGACAAGTAGCCGGCACTGGTGGCGATAGTGTAGAGAGAGATCTACTGGCTCCGCATGTCATATGATCGCAATTTGGTGAGCAGTTTTCATTTTGTCATTATTTGTGCAAACAGCACCGAAATGCTCATTTCCGTTCATAGAACACTCTTTTGTACAGTTTTTGGCACTTTACTAGTACAAACCTAGTATTACAAAATGTGGGATTTGATTTAAATTGGATTAGTAACGATAAGAGTTCGTATTAGATTGACAGATGGGAACATGATTGTGATTTGGTTCAGAGGACTAAATATTTAGTTGGTGTTTTACCACATTATTAGTAACGAAGTGCTGTAGACGTGTTGGTTTTATTGCGTGGCTGAATGAGTCAGCACGTTGTTGTGGTACCATGATGGTAAAGAGGGTAGAGCGGAAGCACTGTAGTGTGTACAAAGAAAGATTATGTTTTGTTGTTGTTCCAAGCTGTCAGTCTAAAACGCGTTGTGACTATGTTCAGTAATAAAGAAGTAGTTGAGAAAAAACTCCTCCTTTTTCCTATACTTGCAGAATTGCATTGTGAATGCATTAAAAATAATTTAAAATCTAAGTAGTTGAGAGCTTTATTTTTCAAAAAGGCTTTAAGTAATAACATTATTTACAAGCAGTTATCAGCTGCTACGTGACAGATTTATTTGAGTATTGAGCTTTGTTGGACTGATACCAAAAGCACTGAGTTTTGTGATCGCTGGTTATGTTGTGGAGTGCTAGTAAAGCACAAAATATTACGATCACTGGATAAGTCATTGAAAGTTACTGTAGACTGTAGAGTTCTGACAGACACGTTATGGTGAATTTAGTACAAACTCCGCCAAGATAAAGTGGAAATGGATTTTCATGAGTAAACTTATGAAGAGAATTAATTTGTGTAAAATGATATTTTTAACGTTTGCCCTAAAATAGTTTTGAAGTTGTTAAAACTAAGTTTTGACAGATTAACGAATAGCTCAGAAATATGCCTCAAAGTGATGTATCCTCAGAATTAAATGTTTGTGATGTTGAATCGGGTGTGGACAGTGCCGGTGAAGGCCTGTCTAACTATGTGCAAACACTTACTGACATGGCTACTTATTTGGTAATCCGCACGCTTCAGTCGTAGTCGTAACTGCGATTCGATAGGGTTGTACAGGGCGCGGTGCGGCTGAGGCTGTGGCAATCTAGCGTCTCATGGGAGACTATGTCATTACGATGACCATGTACATTGAGTGTACCGATTCCAATGTGGGGATCCGTCTCATGGGAGACTATGTCATTATGATATGAGCATGTACATTGAGTGTACCGATTCCAATGTGGGAATCCGTCTCATGGGAGACTATGTCATTATGAGATGACCATGTATGTTGAGCATACCGATTCCAATGTGGGAATCCGTCTCATGGGAGACTATGTCATTACGATGACCATGTACATTGAGTGTACCGATTCCATGTGGGAATCCTTGCCACCTAATGTGTGGCTACTGTTAGTGATGTGTGTTGCTTATATGACTTTGATTATAATATTGTGATTACTGTAACTTACTATGAGGCATACTTTCTTCCTTATCTATAGTGTACCTACTAACCATTTAGTCAGGTTAAGCCGAGCGGAATTAGCTCCATTGAAGTAATTTTGTTCCAGATACACATGAGGACATGTGACACGTCAGAATGGCCGTGTCGGAGCGTGAGCGCAGTGCTGCCCTCTTGGACAGCACGATCGATTACTTTAATTTAAATTATAACGACATCTATCGAGTTATTTTGTAACTATCGACTAAAATTATTAGCGTCATCTATTTTGCTGCTTGTAACTATTAGTTGAGTCAGTTTAAACGTTGCGGAAAGCACTTGAGTGAGTTGGATACAGAGAGATGGCAGCTTTGGACCAAGTGAGTTAAATTGGTCGATCCTCTACACATTTTGGTGCAGGGGCAAGATAAAACAGTCTGAAAAGGGACCCACAGGGGTTGGACGTTGAGGCGGTAGTGGGGCCCGCAAGGGCCACTTTTCTGTATCGAATTTGCTGCGTTTAAAGATTCATCCGTGTATATCACTTGAATCGTTGTTTTATTTGTGCCATATCTATTGTGATTGAAGAATAAGACGTTTGTTATTGAAGAAGAGACTATTATTTTGAGGATCCCTCGTCACAATCATCCTGACAACGAGACCAGACCAGGCAACCGACCCCAGCGACGTTATATATATATACTGTGCCACAGACCCTGCGTGACAGCGCCAAATCATGCACACACCTAAACGGGCGGCCATATAGCATTGATGTTTTTTTCAGGTCCGTGCCTAACAACTGCTGAAGTGAAGCTGTTGCAAATATAAGTGCCTTTAAGCTAAAGTATTTAATTTATTATTTATTTAAATATAGTGCGTCACGCTCGCACAGATCATTTGAGACAGCGGTCATCGCATCTGTGCGAGCGTGACGCACTATATATTTACGCGGCAGCAAACAGGGACAGGTAAACAGGTCATTGTACGAGTTTCTTCGTGCTCCGCGACCGTAGTGTATCAAACGTCATGCACCAGAGTGCAGTCCCGCACGACTGTACTTTTTATATTTGCAGGTAAAAAACGTAGTTTGATACGAGTGACTCCTCTTACAAGCTTTTTATTAACTTGCCATGTTGGTTAGTTAGTTGTGGAGCTGAAATTTTGTACTTATACAGGTTTGGTTCA
This sequence comes from Crambus lathoniellus, assembly GCA_949710035.1. NCBI lineage: Eukaryota > Metazoa > Arthropoda > Insecta > Lepidoptera > Crambidae > Crambus > Crambus lathoniellus. The sequence continues at coordinate 15,016,404 of OX453307.1, forward strand.
GATGACAATACAATATTAAAGTACAGTCAGCAAAAAAGCTTGTCATAAAAAATGAAATTTTTACTAAAAACTTATTTTTGACTTCATGTTTTGTGTTACGTCAACGAACGAGGTTCAATCAATTTCAAATTATCGTATAACATGTTTTCAGCATTAAGTGATTGCTTTATCAGTTTCGATACCTACACACAACCTCGTACAAAGTCTACGAGCCACACAATCCATAGATCCACCACCACTTGGGAATTGGTGGACGTGGCCAATATCGTCGCGACATCGCCGCCGAGATAAATCCTTGTATACAAAATTGTCGCTGTCGCCGATATCGTATTTTATGATGGGTACGAAGGCAACATGAATTTCAAATCGTACAAAATTGACCGCGATCCCTACCCGACACGACTTCGCATAACAACTCGCTAGAACACACCCAAATCCTTTGACCCGCGGACAATGAGTGTGACATTGTGCTATTATTATATTTTATTTTCCCCCACGGCTCCTTATTATTTTTATACTTTTCTTTTTATCGGGGTTATCGGCAATAAAAAGCGGAATGTGTCTGCCTGATTGAACCTTCTCGCATTTTATTTCCCAAAACAATGTTACGCGCAATCACGGATTTCGACATTTTTATCTACGTTTAATAGCTAATAAATGTACAAGTAGGTATATTGTTATTTTAATTACTGATGTGTTGTGCTTAAATATAGTTAATTATTATAAAAAAATATCTATTGGTCTATCAGTAAACTGGTGACCTAAAGATTTTGTTTTAAAGTTGTGATTAAAACAAAAACATAATGAGCTGGATATGGTCCTGACACTTTTATCTTGGAATAATGAAGACAAATTTGCATTGCAAGCCGTCATTAGTAAATAATATACTACTTAGAACTCATATGGCACATGAAGTTTGACTTATTGTTTTCCTTTTTGAAAATATTGAGCGGTTTTTGGCAATTTTTGAAAGCGTGATTTGGCAATTGGGCGTTTGGTCTCTCCATTGACGTAAATATCATTGCAGAGATGCAAAAAGTTAATGGGACGCTAAGTATGCACGTTTGTACGAAAAAAGCCCAGTGGCTCCTATTTTGTTTTGAGAAGTGTAGTAGGGCAGGCGTACCGGTTTTGGCCACTGTACCGGTTTTGGCCACTTTTTGCTCTAAAAGTTTTCTAAACAACTTTTAGCCATTTCTGATAAAGGCAATTAAAATAAGGTATTTTAAGGTAATAATAACAACCGCTAGAATTCCTTATGTCATAAGATTTTTTTTCAATAAATTCCATTTTCTGTTTGAAAAAATGTTTTGTAAGAAAATTTTAAGAAATTTGTTTTGGTTGAAATACTTTATAAACCTTTGTTTTTTACAATTAAATTGTTGTTTTGCAATTGACTGGTTTCTGGCGCATTAGCATATATTGATTTTACCTGGGTTTGGTTTTGATTTTTCGCAATACTTACAAAAGTTTAACTATCAGTAAGTGGCCAAAACCGGTACATTTGGCACCTCTCACACATTTTGTATTATATACAAAAAACTATTTAACTTTTTAAAAATTTAAAAATGTACCTTTAAAGCTAGATAAATTATCTATAATTTAAGATATAATTTGTGTCTTAAATACCTAAGACCATCTAGTACTTAGTGCTTAAAAGTCAAAAATTCCTTAAAGTGGCCACAAAGGGTACCTCTGCCCTATATTGAGATACCACTACCAAATATGGATATTATTCTGTATGATATAAGTACATACTTCAAGTAAGCCTTGGCTAATAAATAGGTTAACGATGAGATACTTTATTTTACGACGTAACGGCCCGTGCAGAGTAAAATAAGCATAGTTTATGAGTAATACAGAGCAGGCTCGCCGCGGGGAAGTTAGTTGCATTTTGCATAAAATCAATATAGCTTCATAGTAGGTAGGGCGCCGCCGGTAATGTTATATTAGAATAGTTAGTATGATGAAGTACCTACTTTAAAACTTACAATTCCAATATAATGCAGCACAATCATTGTTTACTTGTGTTTGTAAGTCTGAATTATTTTCTATTAGTCCGTAACAGTCCGTATAAGTTTGCTAATAAAAAAAATGTAAAACTTATTTATCAAATTACTATGTACTAGCTTTCCCTCGTTTCCGTGGACTACACGAACACGACGTTATCCCGCGGGAATGTAATATTTTTCCGGGATAAAAAGTAGCCTATGTTCCTCTCCAGGCTACAAAGTATCTGTGTCCCAAACTTCATCCAAATCCGTTCAGTCGTTTTAACCTAATGAAATATGTTATTACAACCGGCAATAACGCATAATAAAAATTGCTTATTACGTCGCGTGTTTACCTACTTCCTATATCCTACATGTGAAAGCACAGTGTGAAAGTTTAGATGTTTTGATATTTGTTGCTCATTCACACCAAAACGGCTGTATGAATTTGGCTGAAATTTGGGACACAGATACTTTGTAGCCTGGAGAGGAACTTACTCAGGCTACTTTATATTCCGGAAAAATATCACATTCCGACGGGATAATGTCGTTTAGTCCACGTGGGCGAACCCGCGGGCGGAAAGCTATTTAATTTATAATTTAGTAGTAGCCGTTAATATACCAGCTGTAAATACAAAAGATTAAGCCATATTTAATTTAGTTAAACTAGGTGTTCAAGTAAAGTACCTAATTGCTCATCCCTATAAAAAAAGCTTGGAATAAAGTGCGGAAATTGTGATAAGATTAAAATTGTGGCCAGCTTTTGCGCTACAGCACTGCAGTTAACGCCTGAAAAAAAGACATATTTTGTTAGAAAAATAGCATTTCAAAAGCGTAAAATATTCTCACGAGCCGTGACTTTTGTTGCGCTGAAATTACGAGCTAGTGCAGTGCCAGATTACAATGAATTTATATAAGAAATTTTTCATAACACGGTAAACATTTACGCGTGAATATATTTTTCAGGAATTTGTGCTTCCTTCAAATTTTCCTTGGTGGTCGCTTTAAAAGTATTGTTCACTCAAAACTTCATAGATTTATTCTTAATATCTTTACCTACACTTCCATTAATTCATTTTTAAGTAGTTTTATATTAGGCAAAAGTTTTTAACCTGGGTATGGTACGGCCGGCCCAGTAGTGGTAACATATTTTTTTTTAATTTTTTTTATTTAATATAAGTACAATGTAAAACATACAATTTAAAACAACAGTGACAAAAACCCGATTAGGTTTGTCCAGTCACTGCGTATTCGTCATATTAGATAGTTAATTAAGGTATACAACTAAGCAGTATGAAAAAAGTATACAATTTGCTTCATTCTTATGCAATTAAAAAAAGTAAAAGAAATCCTTTAAGATCTAAAGAAAAAAAAATATAGTTATTACAATATTTAATCGTCCTGTCAAGTTAGACCCTATCCAAGAACACCAATGGTTTGCGTAAGTAATTCTGATTAGTAAGATTTGTTAATAATAATAAATAGATTTAAAAAAAAAAAGAAGTAAGGTAAGGTCCAACTGGCAGGTTAGCCAATTATGCTTTGAAATTACGATGTTGTTTTCATGTCAACTCTACATTACCGACTATTTCGTATTATGCTCTCCAAAAAATGCGATATCAAAATGACATCAACTTGTCATCAACTTTTGCGTATTATGCTCAACTTTTCAAAGTGATATCAACTTGATATCAATTTTTATGCGTATTATGATCAACTTTTTGACATACACCGGTATCGCGTAAACGTCAAAAATGTGATACAGATGTGATATAGACTTAACAAGTTTGGGAGGTGGTTTTTCTGTATCAATTTTCCGTATTTTCTTTATAAAACGTGTAAAATGGCTCGTTTCGGTTTGTTCATGGACTATTTAGAGCGTGCTCACGCCGAGGATATGCGTAGGTTGAGAAAAAAACGCAAAATGCTAAGAGAATTGTGTGATGCATTTGACCTTCCCGACAAGGCGTTTGAAGATAGGTATCGCCTCACTAAACCCCTTGCACGGGGATTAGTAGACGAATTAAAACCTTTCCTAAAGTCGTCACGTAGAAAAGACACAATTAGCGCTGAGACTAAGGTATGTACTCTCTAAGGTTGCGAACCACCAATACTTTTTATACGTTAAATTAATTTTCTGGCTGGATCTACGTGTTTATTACTAACTATGACTTGTTGCAGGTGCTCACTGCGTTGGCGTTTTACGCAAGTGGTTCCTATCAGAGGATAGTCGGTGAAGGTGCGCATATTTCGGTATCTCAACCTACAGTGTCCAATATAATCCGGGAAGTAACAAACGCCCTCAATTCTCCCGAAATATTACATAAGTATATAAAATTCCCACTTACACGTGAGGAAAGAGAAAAAGTGAAGAGAGAGTAAGTTGTGCTTATTGTAACTTAAGTATTGTGTAAACTTAATAAATAAATACTTAATAAATTATATTGTACAACTTTCTTATTTTTAGATTTTATAATGAATGTGGTATTCCGGGAATAATTGGTTGTGTAGATGGGACACATATTGCAATTATAAGACCCGTACACAATGAGGAGAGGTTTTATAATCGAAAACAATATCACTCTCTCAACGTGCAAATTGTAAGTATGAGACTAGTATTATTTATATTATCAGTGGTATGGCGGTATGGGGCTGTAATTTAATTACGTGAGGCCCAAGGGGGCGGGAGGTCCGGGAAAAAAAGCACCAAATATCACAAGGGGGAGGGGTTTATTAAAATATAATATTTACTTATTTTCGAAACCGAAACACATTTTGTTTTTATAATGTTGCGAAATTGCGTATAACTGATAACGCCAAACACCTTAATTTAATTTTAGTCTATGAATACATACGAGGATTTTTATCGGTTGTAGATTCGCAGTGTGGCTTTTAAATTTTCCCGCCATCGCGCCAACTAAAGAATTTACAAAAAAAAACGTGATCTTATTTTAGGTGGGGGGGATTAGTACAAAACCTCACTACGAATCACGCATCACTAGGGGGGAGAGGGGGTCTAAAAAGTTGCTTTTTGTCACAATAACACACACTCTTGCAAGATTTGTAATTTTTAATCAATTGCCCTACCGGGATCGGAACCCATGACCTTTTTTGTCACACAACTCAGCCATTCTACTTCCGCTGCCGCTGAGCTATTAGTATCGTTAATGATTAAGAGGCCTTAGTTTTATGTCTTATAGTTATCTATAACCGATTATTAATTTGTTACAGATTTGTGACTCGGATCTTAATATTTTAAGTGTGGATGCAAGTTACCCTGGAGCAACAAATGATGCAGCAGTGTGGCAAATGCATCCTCTTTATAATTATTTATTAGAGTGTCGTCGTAATGGAGAAACAGTATGGGTTCTTGGTTAGTAAATAAAATATCAAATACGATTCAAAGTCAAAGTCAATAAATTTTTATTCATATAGATTAAATAAAATTAATGCTTATGAATCGTCCAACATTTTTTTACTTACCACCTGTTATGGACATCTTTTAACTGAGAAGAAAAACAGGCGAAATAAACTCATCAGCTTTAACAGATTATATCCTTGCATCTATTTCATATTTACAATTTCTTATTGGTCAAACAATTTAAATGAAGTTACAACTCGGGTTACAATGCTGTTCACTCGCGTCGCGCGCGCATCTATCAACCGAGGAGTGCTCAATCGACTGAATCACAGAATATAGGTAGGTACATTGAAATGCTCGAATCCAAGAAAATATTCAAATCGAAATTAAAGTTTTGTCAAAATCATCAATCAAAAAGAATAATTAAGATGAATATTTTGGCCACAAAACATTAAAATAAGGATTTTCGGGGATTTTGGAAGCATACACAAAAACTAAATTCTAAATCTAGCATTACGGTGAGTGTGAACGGCGTAAATAACCCGAAGGACATATCAAATATGTTGGGTACTAATTAAACTGCCTTCTTTTTAAGGCGCTACTCGGAAAAAGTATGGACTCTTTGATATAAAACTATAGGACGGTTACAGTTGTTATAAATCTGGTAATAAGATATATATTTCTTCATACCTTTATCTGGAATCGTATAGTTTCAGAAACACGATTTTATGATTTTGGCTTGACACTTTTTATTTTCGAAAATACCTCAAAAAAAATAAGAAATATCAAGATTATTCTTAAATGGGGATACATATACTATTGAAAATTGGTTTAATTAGTGGACACTAATAAAATTTAGGATCGTATAAAAGCATTTTTTTAAAATCGCTATAGTTATTGAATAGGAAGTGATTTTGTGTTTTTTTTGCGTAATCGGCAAAATCGGTCTCGCTCCCGCGCGCGTCGTTTTCTCATTGCTATCTCGCTTTAGCATAATTTTTCCGAGTAACGCCTTAATAGCATTATGCGCCTTAAAAAATCTGCATTGCATTCTAAATTTAAGTCAGCCGCTATTAATGCGCGTCTGAATAATACTGTCTTGACCACTAGTTATCTTCTATGTGAGCCACTATAAATCTAACTCATCATGGTGGTTATTATTTAGCATCTAAATTTGTAACACACATTCAAGTAGTAAACTTCTAAAATATTAATTATATGACACTAAAATAATAACATATTAGCTTCTAATTTTATAACTCAGTGCGTTTAAAATATAACTCGTCATACATTAATTAAACGTCAAATTGGTAAAAATCTTAAAATAAGTCGCCTTGGTAGGGTTTTTTTAGGAGGTGGGAGGGGGAGGGGAGGATCAAGGGACCCCCCTCTTCAAGTTCCACCTGCCCGAAATGCGTAGTTTTCGAGATATGAGCGATAGAAGTTAGTAAGAAAATCGTTACAAATCGCCTCAATAGGAGATTTTTGGGAGGGAGGAGGAGGGGGAAGGGGAGGTGACCCTCCTCTTCTAACCTCACCTACCAGAGTTGCGTAGTTTTAGAGTAATGAGCGATAGAAGTTTAGTATGAAAATCGCTGCCGCAATTTATTTCCGAGATAATCGACTTTCAAAATTCGCTCGAGAGTACGCATAAAGTCGTTTCTGGCGCTTCGCCGGCCGCTACCGCAGCACACTCGCTTCGCTCGCTCGGCTCGCGCGCTGGGTTCATGTCAACCTAATGCCCCCAGTACACGATGGCCGATCATGGTCGGCGACCATGACCAATACATCGTACATTGACACTTTTGAACGAACAAGTTTAAAAAGGTTCTTTCAAAAGTGTCAATGTACGATGTATGGTCGGCCATCCTGTACTGGGGGCTTAACACGCTCATCGCTACGCTCCTCGCACCTATCACGTGACTTACGGTCTACGGTTTCTAAGTCCCAGCCCCATAGTGCCCCATTCGGTGCAGAATGAAAATTACCACGATGGAAATAATAGTCTACACACGTTACTATCCGACAGCCGATTTGGTCTGCTCACAACGCAAAAAATCGCAAAAATCTGCTATTGCGGAACACCTTATCCACTCGGGGCCAAATCACTGGATTGAGTTTTAGCCAAGGAATTTATAATACAACCTTATAAATTCCTTGGTTTTAGCTGAGCTGGTCAGGTTGGTAACTCGTCGGTTCATGAACCGAATGACGATCTCTGATTGGTGCAAATGGCCCGTCGCTGTCATATCGCGCACTCGCGCCAAATTTAAAAGAGGCTATTTTCACGATATTAGAATTATGATGTATCATTTTACATGCTAAGTTATAATATAAGATGTTGCTTATTAAAGCTTTAAATTACAGTATTTGAGGAACTTGTGTCGATGCTGTAAAACTTAAAATAATGTTAAGTTACAAAATCCTGATGTATGTAGAATGGCTGAGTTAGTAAATTACGTGTCAAGTCATTAATCAGAAGGACAAGTTAAAATAATTGTTGATTTGCCGCTTTGTTTGAAATATTTAGTGGGCGTTGTAAAAAAGATGAATTAGTTTATTAGGGGCTATTATATTTTCCCGTGGCTTGGTTATAAAAAATAGTAGATTGTATTACAAGGGAGCAAAATAATATATTTACGGCGAGGGCGCTATTTTGAATCCTGAACGCAGCGAGGGATTCAATATACGCCGCCCGAGGTGAAATAGTAGATTGTATTACAAGGGAGCAAAATAACATATTTACGGCGAGGGCCCAGAGCGCAGTGAAGGATTCTAGAGTAGAATCTCGAGCGCAGCGAGGGATTCTAAAGTAGAATCCTGAACGCAGCGAGGGATTCAATATACGCCGCCCGAGGTGAAATAGTAGATTGTATTACAAGGGAGCAAAATAACATATTTACGGCGAGGGCGCTATTTTGAATCCAGAGCGCAGTGAAGGATTCTAGAGTAGAATCCTGAACGCAGCGAGGGATTCAATATACGTCGCCCGAGATGAAAATAATTTTGCGGCCGAGTAATACACTCTACTTTTCATTTCGAATATAAGGAAAGTAAATACACTCTGCTTTTCATCCCCCTCTATAAGAAAAGCAATAAAGACAACTAAAACTATCTAGAAAAGTAAAAGAAAGGTGGCGGGCTCTTCGCTTTCTCTGTTTTTTCTATAATAGGGATATAAAAAAATTAAAGATTTGAAATAACAAAAAAATAAATTTAGAAAAAAAATTTTTTTTGAATAATAAAAAAAATTTTGAACAAAAAAAAATTTTTTTATGTGTCTATCAGATGCCTCCTAACTATCTCCGGAGTACCATAAGGGGTTGAAAATTTTGTTAGATTTTAGCTACGCTACGAGACGAGACGCACCGTTTTTGAGATATTCTTGTTTTTATAAAATTCTTTTTTTTTTAATTTTGCAAGTCCCGTCCCCATACAAAATTAGTTGAAAACTTTTTCATTGCCGATGAAGTAACTCTATGGTTGACTGTAGGTAACCAAATTCAGTTCTATTCTTAAAATTCATTTCCACCCTAGGGTGAAACGGATAGTTTTGGACCCGCTGCTCAGTTTAAATATACATCACTTTCCGAATCTGAGAGATGAAAATAATTTTGCGGCCGAGTAATACACTCTGCTTTTCATCCCCCTCTATAAGAAAAGCAGTAAAGACAACTCAAACTACCTACCTTTCTTTGACGTTCGGATACATCATAGCGCTAGTCGGGCAAGAAAAAAAATTTGAGTTTAGAAATAAGTAAAAATTTAAATAAAAAAAATATATGTCCATCAGATTCCTTATAAGTATCTCTGGGGATGCCGTAGGGGGGTTGAAAATTTTGTTAGATTTTAGCTACGACTCACCGTTTACGAGATATTCTCAATTTTATAAAATTCCGTTTTTGAAAATTTCTCGGTCCCGAAAAAAGTCCCGGCCCCATACAAAATCAGTTGAATTTATTTTTTAAGTACTGTACAGCCTTTGCTACACTCCAACCAATGTTCTAAATTCAAATCTCATCGTTTTGGACCCTATTAGCAAGCTGTTCAAAATTCAAATCTCATTTATACCCTCTTGTCATAACAGGTAAACAATGAAAAGTTTTGGACCCTGTTATTAGATAAACAATCATTGCTTTTCGAATCGATGGGATGAAAAGAAATTTAATCACGTGGACAATTAAAAATTCTGTGGCTGTACTTATAATTTCCCAAATATGTTTAAAAGTGCCACTTTCAGGTGGAGTCCCCATTGAAAGGTAGTGAGTCTAGGGATGTGGAGGCCGTGGTGCTGGGGGTGCCAGACCGAAGCAAGTCGCTCTAATTATAAAAGTATGACTCGCGGCAAGTCCCCCAGACATGACGGACCTCAGCATCGAACACTTTCAATATGCGGGGCCGCACCTCTCGAGGCTATTGGGATTGCTCTTCACACTTTGTATCAGGCAATGCTATTTACCTAACGAGCTTATGAAGATGGTGGTAGTGCCTATAGCTAAAAGCAAAACAGGAGATATATCCGAAAAGAATAACTACCGCTCGATTTCATTAGCCACCACCACATCCAAGGTGCTTGATGGTCTGATTGCGCGACAGCTTAAACTATATCTTCACCTCAATGACGCTCAGTTTGGCTTTGTTGCGGGACTATCAACTGAAAGCGCTATTATACATCAACAAGCTAGTGTTTCACACTCGTAATAGTTCTAGAAACAAGACTTAATTCGTTATAGTATCAAAGTTGGAACTAGAGCCACAATGTCTCACATGGGAAGCAAAATGCTAGTTCATAATGTTCAGACGACATCAGTAGAACGGGAAGAGACCCGCGGGGATGCTTGTGTATCTATGAGGGTCTCTTATCAAAATGCTACTTTGTTGTAAAAGGCATGATTGTGTGTTAAAATTGACAGTAAAACAGACATTGGATTGCAAATATAATTAATTAGAACATGTTTTATTGTAGACTTTTTACGAATTTGTACTTGACTATGTTGTGTAAATACTTAAAAAGAGATTAACATTTAATCATTTTGTCTAAGTGATTCAGAGTAAAGCGATCTTTTAGAACAGTATACTGTCATTCTCAGCAGGCCTTTTTTTTTTTTTTTTTTTTTTTTCCTCCCGGGGGAAAATGCCATCGCATACCCCCCCGCCCGGGGAGACGAGAGGGTTATGTAGGATTCTCAGCAGGCCTGTTTTTTGAGCGTCCATACAAATATCTGACTAGTTTGTAATATTTTCGAGCGGGTTTTTTTTTTGGGACTACGTCTAGCAATTGCCTTTTATGAATTGGTATTATATACACATAATTTGGTAAAAGAACACTCAAAATACTTTTTTCTAAGTTGTTTTCCTAATTTCCGTTCGCTGTCCGGTACCCAGAATCAAGCTTTGTAGCACTAGTAGAGTAAGTAATTCCCATCACTACCGCAACGTCGTCTTTCTTTAGTTAGTGCCGAGGCAGGCAACCGACACGGTCCTGTGTCACCTGTTCCGCTGGCGAGCTACGACTGTAAATACCTAATTTCTGTTCGCATGGTTTACTACTATTCTAATTTCCGTTCGCTCTTTTAATTAATGTTTGAAATGCATACAAATTTAGCTAGTTAGATTATTATATGCAGAAATTCGTTGTTGACCTCATGCTTGAACCAATATACCGTATTCCTTACCATTCAAATTTTATCTCATAAATACCGTCGTGGTCCTAATTTACGTCACCCGGTTCCGTCACGCTAAATGTGACAGAAATGATAAAATACCACGCTAAACGTGACGGAAATGATAAAATACCTAATAATATACAAATGTTCCTTGACTCCCAAAATTGTTCATTAAGTTATTTTGTAGACTGGACAATTACGTGTAAGGTTTATTTTATATTGTTAAGTATTCATTTTCTGTTTGAATCATATAACACTAAGATATATAATTTTTATTAAGCTATTTTCTAATTTCCGTCACGCCTAAAACTTTGTTAGTTCATACATCCAAAACCAGACACTACATTGAAGTGCCAAATACATAATTTTCTTCGGTTTAACGTCTTTTCTTAATTTAATTGCCGGTTTAGAGAATTAATAATTGAAAAATAAAAATCTTGATGGAAATTAGAACACCTTGTCGTGAGAATGATCGTATAATATATAAGTAGTAAATAAAAAATAATTGCGAGTTATAGGTGTTTATTTCATTGCAGATGTATTATAAAACTGCCTTTTCAGCTTGGGTTTGTTTTTTGCTAGTGGAGATAAATTGCGTTAATGTTGTAACAGTCTAACAATAAAAAATTGTACGCTCAAGTTTTTTTAAACCTTATATAAGTATATGGTATGGGCAACTCATAAACGAAATAAGTCGACGACATTTGAGAAAGCTATCTTCATACCTTTTTGCATATGCAATGTATGAGAGCTTCTCTCATGAATTTTGAAACCGTAAATTTATAGATATTCATATCAAGTCCAAGCGGGGAATGCCAATAAAACATGGGTTTATTTATCGTTTATTCTTTGCACCTATCTGTTTGATTCGAATTTTTGGCAAAAATGTGAAAATTTGTAAGTATATCGCTATTTAGTTTGAATTTCTCATCGAAAACATTATTTCGCAATTTAATCGTAATATTGTATTGTTAGTCGCTCTTTGTGTCATGTTAGGTTTTTTCGGTACCTATCTATGTTTTTCTATTTTATTTTAGCATAGTTAAGTACTTATAAATAAATATTTTTTTTAAGATAATATGTTCCATTTTACCTCAAACATGTTTATTTTAGTACCTATCGGACGTGACGTTTATTTTAAATTTGGGTTGTTTTGTTAATATTTGTAGAAAATCATCATACATCCACATTTTTGAGGCTTTGTTTATCACTACTGCCACTTTTTTTTTACAAAAAAATTTCATTAAATTTATTTTGCAATACATTGGTACATGTAATACGCATGTCCATCTATAATGGGACAAACTACCGACCTTAGGCTTTATGTGTTTTTGTAATTAGTTAAGTTGTTGTGATGTCCCAAATAAATGGTTTTTCTTTCTTCTTTCTTCTTTCTAATATATACTTATGTATATCAGTGATTCGTAAAAGGGAAATATTAAATTAAACCACAAAAAATATTAAGTTGCACACTACGTTCAACAATACTACTAGATGACGCCCCACTAACTAAAACAAAACGCTAATATGGCACCAACAGACTTTTTTTTTGACTAAACGAAGAAAAAAGTTACAAATAAAAAAAGACAGGAAACGATAAGATCGCACCCTTGAAGTGAACTCTAATTCATTCGGCCGTTTTTGACACACCAACCGGTTTTAGGTACCTATTGTTGATCGAAGGTTGCACACCTAAAACACTGAAATGCACACAAAATGTAGTTTAGTGTACATATCAGTATTTTTAGGAGTGCATTGGGTAGGTTAGCTAGACTGGTGATTAATAAATTACAGTGCAAACACGATAATAATTTTCTCATGCAATGGCAATGCTTACACCGAAGCTTACACCACAGGAACCATTTTGTCAAGCAACGACATAATTATTTTGTAGGTGCGTTGCTTCTGTTAAAGCTGATGAGAGTTTTTTTTGCCAGTTTTTCTTGTTAGTTAAAAGATGTCCGTAACGGGGTGTAGGTAAAAACATTTTGGACGATTCATAGGCATTAATTTTATTTAATCTATATGAATAAAAAAAATTGACTTTGACTTTAGAACATAGAAAGATTTTTCTTTTGTTCTGTGGTTTACACATAGCATAGGTATTACTATTATAATTATTTTTAGCCGGAATTGTCCCACTGCAAGAGAAAGGCCTCTTCACCTTCTTTTTATTTCAATCGGTTTTATGTTGTATTAATATATTATACCTACATGAATATTACCTACTAGATATTTTACGTACTGACCCACTTGAAGATGTTACACCTGTCTTATCTCACGAGCAGTAACGATTAAAATAAAATTATAATAAGTATGTCAACATAATACAATATGTGAATACACAGACACAAACTAAATAATTAAATGACGCATAGTACGAAGGTTTACACAATGAGTTACTCATAATGGTTGACTTCCGAGCATCGCGGCCGATCGCAGCCGCGCGCGATCGATCGCGTGCGACTGACGCGCGCGGCTGATGCGACAATAGTCAGTGTATGAAAATGTATGGCGCCGCTTCCGAGGTATGCGACAGACGCGTGCGGCCGACGACAGACGTCGGCCGCACGCGGCCGTAACTATAATGAAAACTTCTTTGTATTGTATAGATACTCACATAACAAGGCTAAAATCCATATTGTTTCTGACTTCACGCTTAAAAAAAGAAATTTCAGTCTCTTAAATCTCGGTGGGGTCGAAAACGCTTCGTACCGCCACAATGTCTGGTTTAGTATGAGGTCTAAAACGCCGCGTACCGCACCAATAGAAAGAATAGCTAATTCAGTGCCGCAGTGAGCGTGTTACAGAAAAGGGCGTTTGCGCACTACACTGAATTTTACCGTCCGGCGATCCGTTTTTTACGGACCGGCGGCGTGGCATGAAAAACACGGATGATTGGCTTGTGCAGTTGTCCGTCTTTTTACTCGCCGGGGCAGCGCAGTGATTACCCCCTCCCCCGCCCCACCCGCTCATGAATATCACGTTTTCAGTTCAATATCACAGTTGTTTCAAAGCCGAAACTACACGAAATAAATAAATTCATACTTTGCATTATAAATAATTTATGATTAAAATACAACCATCCGTTTTTTTCCGGACGGCAAAATTCAGTGTATCTCGGAACGGAAAAAAACGGACCGGAATGGGGAAAAGTAAAATGTCGGACGGTAAAATTCCATGTAGTTCACTAGCGCGCATATACATTCTATGGCCTGCTATATCGGACCGTAACAAATCAGACTGCCGGACGGTAACATTCAGTGTAGTGCACAAACGCCCAAAAGGAGAGTTTATAAAAATCATCTCAATCCAGCGTTCACACATGAATTTTCTAACAGTGACAGACAACCATAAATGGGCGATTTTCTGAAAGCTCAGTCACTAGATGGCGCTGTCGCACCTATGCAGTTAGAAGGAACGGAACGTTATAAATTTTACTTCGACGCGACTTTTTTACGTAAAACGGAACGTCAGACAGATGTTATTTATTTACCAAAATCTTTAAATTTACCTATTTCGTTTCTGTTCCTTAAAGTAGTACTTATTTAATATATTATTAGTTTCCTTTGGGTTTTTAAAAAGCAATTTATTTAAATATGTTTCATACCAAAATATACCATAGACATGTACATACTTATTCAACGCCATCTAGTGAAGCAATTGGAAGCTTTTTTTTTTAAATGGCCTCTCAGAAAATCGCTCATTAGAGATTAAAATAAGGAAGATGACAGAAAAGTGAGTATCTATACAACACAAAGAAGTTTTCATTATAGTTACGGCCGCGTGCGGCCGACGTCTGTCGTCGGCCGCACGCGTCTGTCGCATACCTCGGAAGCGGCGCCATACATTTTCATACACTGACTATTGTCGCATCAGCCGCACGCGTCAGTCGCACGCGATCGATCGCGCGCGGCTGCGATCGGCCGCGATGCTCGGAAGTCTACCTTGCAGGTATAATTTGGTTATTACAAAGTGGTAATCATATTAAAGGGTGTCTCAAAAGTACGTATAGGATTTGAATTTCGCGCTATTTCCGAAAAATACAAGATGGCGCGTTGAAGTTTGACATGCGTCATCTTGACACATGTAAAACTAATCGTGGAGCGTTTCACAATAAAACATCGCATAGAAGTTATACAAATATTTAACGAAAATACACTATCAATATTACAAACACTCGTCGAAAGGTCGAAAAATCTCGTAATTTCAAGAAGAGGTGATGTCAAATGATGGCCACCGAGATCTTGCCATCTGATGCCACTGGATTTCTTTCTTTGGGGCTAAGTCAAAGATAAAGTCTACGCCAACGATCGGATCCACAAAACATAGACAATAATATATCTAGACAAAATATTCGCCGAGTTATTGGTGAAATAAGTACCGAAATGTGTGAAATTAGCAGCGAAGTGTGTGAAAGTGTCATGAAAAACTTGCACACAGCAAAAATGCCCGTGGCGGCCATCTAGCAGATATTCTATTCAGATAAAATTGTACAAGTCTCTTCTTTAAAATAAAATAAAACTACGAAGAAATTCCAATCCATTCGCGTTTTATTGAGACAAATCATTCTTTACCTACTTTTGGGACACCCGTTATTTACCAAAAAATAGATGATACTTAACAAGTCAAACATTTATTTATTCTAAATTCGCTTCCGACATATACCCCAAGAGCTATCTGATATTTTTGTAAAAAATTCAATAACAGGCCAAATTTTTGTAAACGGCCCTTAAATATAATTATTTTAAGAGACTATATTTTGGAATCCAACATAATATCGCATTGGAAGGTATAAAAAAAAAGTTATACCCCGAAAATGGTGCAATTCTTTCAGCAAATATGCTATCACCAATTTTATCGTTAACATGTGTTTATGTTAACCATATCTAAGCACCAAAGTCGAAATCCATAAAGATATAAAACGGGAAACTAATACTTTAGGAAGAAGTCGGTTGTTTCTGATAGCATTTTTAACATAGGTGTAATGCCAATTTGAGTTTACGTAGAGAGTTTTTTTTTAAGTTTATTTGTTTTTCATTTACAAATATAGGGGGATTATATACTTTTACGAAAGATAATAATAAATGTATTCAAATGGAAAGTGAATAACACTTATACCATTTTTGCTTATTTTTTATAGATTTTTTAAAGCTTTGTATTTGTTTTTTTTTAATGTCGCTGTCATAAATATTGGTGGATTACTAATGAATTATTTATTAAACTAGATAATCTAATTTTCAATGTTAAGAAATTACTGATATAGAATTATTGTTGAGTCTCCATAGAGCGAATTAGTTTGGCTCTCGGGCTAATAAACACGGAGCATTATTCAGAATTACAACAAATAAAAGTGATGTATTCACATCAATTACTTTGATAATGGATATGTGACACATGAAAGTAAATTACGAACCATGACTTAACTACAAATGTTTTTGTCACAAGCTAATAAATCACATTGCGAGTTAATGAAAATTCAGGATAAGCTCGAGGGTGGATTTTGATTTTTAATAATAAAAATTGCACTGTGAATGCAAGAAGATGTAAGAAGAGTTTTAACTAAAAAAATAATGTAAAATAGTGAATACACAATTTGATACTTCGGTCTTTTAAAACCGAAGCAAACTGCGCAGAGGTAATAAGTCAAAACAAACGCACCAACTTGCCCAAAATTACATGTTACGCGTCTTGCAACCACCCTTGATTTACAGATACAGACGTCGCCGTCGTTTCCACTTGTTCTGTGGTCGTTTCCATGTCATCTTGTTGCTGTTGCTGAGCTTCGAATATTAGCATAGCAGAAGCAGGAAGTCGAATTGTGATATTTCGGTCCCCTGTGTGTTCTCAGCGCTTTGTGCTAAATTAGGTCGTAGTGTTGTTGACTATTTGCATCTTATTTCATAGTTAGCATGGCTGAACTTTAAGCTGTGTACTCGAGAACTAATGTCCAGCTATATTGCAGCCATTTAAATATTAACGAAGTTAAATAAACTCAAATATTTCAACGAAATTTTTTCTAAGTTTGAAGTTAAATATTTTAGGAATCTTGCGCACTGATTACTAGTGCTATTTTCTAATCTTTAAACTGCATAGGTACTTACTCTATGTTTCATTATAATAGTAATAAAAAAAGGCTTTAAGTTCGCTAGCAACGTTGTGTTTGATTATTCAAATAAAAAAAAATACATCAAATACAAATGATCAAATAGTAGTTTATGTGACTGTCGCATAATACCGAGTTATGTGCAGTCTCGTACACTACTTTACACTCATACTACTACTACTACTACTACTCATAGTACTTTCTCATACACTCATTACATTTATCAAATATTTCAAAAATTAAGCAAAAAAATATTAATTATAAAATGTGGATTGGCGCCAAACCCCACTGATAGGAGTCTATACGGTCTATACCTTCTAAATTCAAAATTCTAATTTTAAAAATGTTTCTGATTCTTGCCGGCTAAAGAAGAGCTTGAAAGAGTTGGAAGTCAGGGCCATAGATGCCAGGGCCGGTAAATCCTACGGTTGCCATGGAGATTGTAAAATAAAATGGAGATTGTAATTAAGAAAAATAAGTGTTTTATAATGAGTGAAAGCTGTATCCGGTTGTATCATAATGACCATTATTAAACAGTTTTATTTTTTTTAATTGACTATGGCATAAAGTGTATCATTATACGTTTAGGCAAGAGTTCATAATTCGAATATTATAACATGAGTGTAGATAAATTAAATTTTAATAATTATTGAAGGTCCTATAAAAAGAACCGCTAGACACATTTTTTTATTATTTCATAAATTGTAATAGGTTGATTAGGCTTGATAAGGTTGCAAAGTACAAACCGAGCTATCTTTGTATTTGTTATCTATATTTTTTTTTAATAACTAAATATTACCATGACTACTCTGAAGGGCTTACGAATAAAACAGATTATTTATATAAAAATCATTTATTGTAACTTTACATGAACAGCTAACTGCAACGATCACTATACATTTCAGTAAGGAAACAAACAATCAATTTTCGCTAAATATTTGTTTGGGATTTCGTGTCTACCTTTGCTTAACTAGCCGATGAAATATTCAAGATGGTGTACGTTTAAGTACTTACAATTTTATCTATAAGAGATTTAATCGATGACCCCTGCCATGGGCAGGACAAGACTATGCGTCATGGCTTTGTAAATAAAAACTATAAGGGTTCCTAGTTGACTACGGAACCCTAAAAATGGCGTTTGTTATTTATGCGATCTGCACTTTTAATATACATACCTACAGGGTGGCCTATTTAGATCAATCAGTATGGGCAACTCTGAAACTATAAGACATACGAACAAAGGTCTGTTCTTAGGAACCAATCACTTACCGAAAATCTTATTTGAAGGAACTCCTGTTCCTTTCTCTAATAGTGTCAAAAATTTGGGAATTCTTTTCGATCAGACATTATCATGGTGTCCCCAGATAGCGGAGGTCAGTAGGCGTACTTTCGCTGCGGGCGGCGGGGTCGTTGCGGCGATTACGAAATTTTCTACCTACTGCCACTAAAATTACTCTTGCACAATCTTTACTTCTGCCTTTACTTGACTATGCAGATACATGCTATCCAGACCTTACGTCTGTACTTCTTAATAAGCTAGAGCGTATCCAAAATTTCTCAATACGATTCATATTTGGTCTTCGCAAATATGACCATGTCTCCCCAATACCGTCAAAAGCTTAAGTGGCTTCCGATACGACGTCGCAGGGATTTGCACATCCTTTCTCTTCTCTTCTCGTTGCTGTTCAATCCCAATACTCCTATTTACCTAAAAGAACGTTTCAAGTTCCTTTCTTTCTCTCACAATCACTGTCTCCGCTCCTCCGATAATCTCCGTCTTGTTACACCTCTCAACTCAACAAAATTTTATAGTCAATCGTTTACTCTGCAGGCTATTCGATTATGGAACTCCTTGCCTGACACAACTAGACGTGCACAGACCCTTAACTCCTTCAAGTCCCAGGTTAAGGAGTTCTTCCTATCCCAACTATCCCATAAGTCCTTCCCTTGAAAGTTCGTGCTTTGTTTGGTTCTCGGTTTCTGCTACTACACTTTCTTTGATCTTGCTGTACAGTATAATAATATGTATTGTATCAAAAGTATATTTATGTATTTTATCGTATTATATTATATTTTTATATTTATTTATTATTATGTATTGATTATGTATGTATTGATATATCATAGTAGTTAGGTATCTACTTTTTTTTTAAGAAATTTATTTTCCCATAGCTATTGCGCACAATCTGCCCTTATTATCTTCTTCAAACTCTGTAAAATACGGGTTGCCTGGAAGAAATCGCTGTTAAGCGATAAGGCCGCCCCTTTGTTCACAATTTTTTATGTTACTGTATTTCTTGTATGTTTGTTGTTTCTTTTTGTGTGCAAATAAAGAATTAATCAATCAATCAATCAATCAAGTCATCGATTTAAGTGACAAGAAAAACTGCATTCATAGATTTAAACAAACGAGTTTAATTTTGTATAGAAAAAATGGTTACCATTTTTAAAAATCTATTTTAAATAAATAATAAATTTATTAATATTGGACGTTGGAAGTTGGAATCAACGACGGGTATTACCACATACACTCAGACCCGGGAAAATATTGAAAAGTTCGTTTTTAAGATTTACCCGATCAGGAATCGAACCCAGGTCCTCTAGAGATAGCCACACCTTAAAAACCGGTGCGTACACCACTCGGCCACGGGGGTCGTCAAACTCTTACTTGCCCACTGACCGATCTAAATGGGCCACCCGGTAAAATATTTTTGCTGTAAAGTAACTACTACTAATAATATGTCTGTCATGTCAGCCGAACGACGCCCACGGCTGGGCATCAGAGCAATTATATATAATCCTACTATAGAACCAGGTACTTACATACAATCAGAGGTAACTTCGGTAAATCACCTCTTACTTCTTTTCGTGTGGCTGGGGCAAGCTGGGGGCCGATTCTCAGGCAATCGAAAAAAGTTCACTTTTATAGCTCGAAATTCAAATAGTTTACGAAGATAACACATTTTGTGTATTGACAGAATTTCACAATCGAAAAAGTTCGATCGAAAACCAGTCGAACGCTACGAGTGCTACAGACCAATCGATGTTCGTATACGAACTTAGCTGTCAAAATGGGACAGCTTAGTTTGTTTGAAACATTCTAACTTTTCAATAGAAACCACAAACAAAATGTTCGACATACGAATTACCACACTGAAAAAGTTCGAATGCCTGAGAATCGGGCCCCTGGGGGCCGATTCTCAGGCAATCGAGAAAAGTTCACATTTATAGCTCGAAATTCAAATATAACACAGTTTTTGTATTGTCAGAAATTCACAATCGAAAAAGTTCGATCGAAAACCAGTCGAACGCTACGAATGGTAAAAACCAATAGATGTTCGTATACGAACTTAGCTGTCAAAATGAATTTGTTGACATGTGAGACAGCTTAGTTTGTTTGAAACGTTCTAATTTTTCAATAGAAACCACAAACAAAATGTTCGACATACGAATTACCACACTGAAAAAGTTCGAATGCCTGAGAATCGGGCCCCTGGTGTCTCACCATAGTCACCATTCACACGCAGTCCCAGAATCCTTAATAATTGCTTATGCATGGTACTTTCCTAGTATAATACATAACCAAATAGTAAATGGGTCTGTGCGTGATTGGCGAGGCACCAGTCACACGAAAAGAAGTAAGAAGTGGTTAACCGAATTTGTCCCTGAATGTACAGTCACGAGCAATAATATGTAAACAACATACTATGTCAACATATTGCAATACTAAATGACTTCTGTGATACTGATAGTTTTCTTTCGAAAAGCTTCAATGTGACAAAGTTCTATGTTGTATACATATTATTGCTCGTGACTGTACATACGTATGTATTCTTCATTACATTATTGAATATATTCTATGCCTACTGGACTGCTTAGACTGTTCAAACATTTTGACAGTTACAACGTGATATAGTTGTAATAAACTTATTAGGTACGTAGAAAATATCTTACAAAAACGTTACCGCCTTTATTTTATAAGTTCTTCGTTGTTCACATAACAAAGAAATTTATTGTAAACTTACTAACAGATAGACAAAACATAATATACATGTAATGTAGTTACCATATACAGCTATATGTACCAAGTGTCTCAATAAAACCCATAACGCAAGGGGTCAGCAATTAATACCCATGTTGCGACAGTTTGATTGAGGGCAGTGTTGCTCGGATATGTGTGTATACTTACTACTGTATAATTAAAGAGCTCTCACACTGATCATAATTAAATTAAGTTATTTTGCCACTGATATAGATTCCGAATATTAATAATCGGTCTTTACGTTTACGTTTAGATATGTCGTGATCAGATCATTAAATATGCCATTTCATGAAATTGTCGTATTTCATGAAATTATTAAAATCCGCTGGTTATATTCTTAAAGCGACATAAAACAGAATACAAATAAAAAAAATTATGTCACGGAAAATGCATGGAAACCTTTCATTAATGTCCTCAAGTTAAATGGATCAAAATAACATGAAACGTTGAAATTTCAATGATATTGTCATTTTAAACTGGTCATTTCATGAAATACGATTTAATGAAAGTTGATTTGTTTATTTGATATTTGAGCAATATTATGTGTTTCAATAGCTAGGGGTTGAGAGAGAGAAATATTGTTTTTGATTCATTGGTAAATTTTGTTATTATATATCTATGCATCACTATGTATGCCTCAAATAGAATTGGGATAAGAAAAGGATGATCATGAAGATTCATCAGTTAATTTTGTTATTATGTATCTATCGCTGTAACGATTTCTGAATGTTATGTTTGAATAACTGCGCCGCGCGGTTTACCCACGTAGTTCCTTTTCCCGTAGGATATAGGATAAAATGTAGCCTATGACACTCAGGAGTAGAGATGGGCATTTGTTCCTATTTATTCCCAATCACGTATTTCTTCCCATTAATTCCCATTTTTACCGGGAAAAAATTTAAATAATTTGGTTTCAACAACAAATGACGTTTATGATAGATTTTTGTTTATTATAGTTAGTTAGTTTTTTTCTTTTGTTCTATATAATTTATTTATTGTTAGAAGACGACAAGGTCTCTTTTACTACATAAATTTTCACCTATTTTCTGTTGATAACTGAAAGATGCCGCCGTCGTTCTAAATCTATCAAACGCGTCATTTGTTGTTTGAAACCAAATAGTTTTATTTTTTCTTAGTAAAAATGGGAATTGAAGGGAAAAAATACTTGATTGGGAATACATAGGAAGAAATGCCCATTTCTACTCAGGAGTAAGGTACGTAGCCAATGTAACTGTCTACCGGTGAATGGATTTTCAAAATCGGTTGAGTAACTCCAGAGATTATTTAATAGAAATATACATAGTCAGAACCTCTGAGTATTTTCGGTCGGTACACACGATCATTTTTCAAGCAACACTGCCATTAACTATAACCGAACAAAGTTATAAAGCTTGACACTATCATGTATATGACTTACGTAAAGCTATTTTATATATTACAAAGCACGCCATATTGTCTTTATTGCGGATATGAGTTATTTACAAACCTTTCGTATATTCTGTTCTAAGGCCATTTTTTATTATAAAGAATTTTCACTGACAATCGGGTTATTGATATGATAATACTATGGTAAATATTATGTTAAATTTCATGGAAAAAAAGCTATTAAGATTATCGGAAGACTAGTCAATTATTACGAAATAAAGGTTTAAATAAATTAAATTAATAACCGGTTTAAAAGTTGTTTACAATTGCGGTAGGTTCATATAACTTTTCTCTTAACTGTATCTAAGATATGTAAATATAGATAGGTTGTCATAATGTTTTCATATGTTGTCCAAAGATTCAATTCAAACATATGGTTTCCCATTTTAGTTTGGCATGGCTATGTGTAAACTCCATATAACGTCAATAACTTTAAGCATGAGCTACAACTACACCTCAATACTTATTAATGGATATGGCACATTATACATACAAAACTATCAGTCTTTTAAATTGAGAAATAGACCTAATAAATATATTTACAACACGTTTCCATAAAAAATAAATTACATAACAATCAACAAATGAAATCTTCGATGTGTGTACAACGGCATTATAATTTGCTAATCGTTTAAGTACGATGATATTTTTTATTTACACAATTATCAGCTGTTTTCTATAATACATAAGTACAGCTTCTAGCTGCAATTTACAAGGTATACCTTTAAAGTTTAGCACATAACTTAGCTACATTGGCACTATGATATGGTACAAATGTTGGCGTACAGTATTTGTCAGCTGACGATAAAGAACGATGCTGCGGTGACTAGAAACGCGCCGGTAGTGGCAGCAGAGCCAGAAGATTGTGTTGATTCATAATCTGGGTACGAAAATCAATATTATGATAATTTTCTATTAATAGTACACGATACTACTACCCTTACAAATGTGAAGACTAATGTCGTCATAAGAAATAGGAAATATATTTGTTATGTATTTTTATTTACTTAAATACTCATGAAAGAATCATTTCAAAATAGTCCCTATAATATTATTATTATATTCCTTATACCAATGAGTTTGTTTTCCGAAAGGAATTCTTATTTGAAAGGAGGGTTTAGTCAAAGTAAAAAAAAACAATCTCACCAGAATCTTTAAGTTCTTCGAACTCGTAGTCTCCAATAACTCTATTTTCCGCAGAGCTATCGCGAAACCGATTTTTATGTTTTCCTGTGAACAATTCAAACGAACCTATAATCAAAATTACATCGCACAAACCACCCACGAACAATGGAAACAATAAAAATCTATTAGTTTTTTGATGACTGACCAGAGCCTTGCGAGCCTCAACGAAACATATGACGCCATAAAGAATAGAAAAGCCAAATCTATAACAATACGAGAGCATTGGAAGTCAAAGCCGAAACAAAATCGCTTTTCTCACAATAATATTACTAACGACCCAATTGTACGGAAGCATCGGGTCTCGGCGGCAAAACCAATAAATACAAAATCCAGATCGACCTTTTCCGGTCGCCTGCAAGCCGATGAATGTATAAAAGCGCAAGGCTCCAACTTTTCACTGCTATTGCTTTTCTAATCGCGGTTTACGTGCCAAAATTGAATCCTCCCCGAATTTTCCAGCAGGTACGTAGCTATTGAGTTGATCGTGAAAAATTAATCTGGAATTCCGGAATTGATCGGATAGGAAAAGGGTTTCATTGGAAACTTTAGGGCGCTGTTTATACATTAATTATTTCGATGTCTGAATCAGTTTTGGAAACCTAGAGAGACGGGCCATTTGGTGAACGTAATTATAGGATTACCTTTCTTCCTTTGTGGATGCGTGGGAATATAGTTGACTGTGGTGCTTACTGTCGATGGAGCGGGTATTTCTGCAACAAAAATACAAGATCAAATATGTTTACTACGGAACAAGCATTCTATCTGCAATTTCTGCTTGCTATTAAGCTCGAAGGTGATGTAATTACTTCGCGCAAAATACGGGTAAATGCACTAGCACTTTAAAAACTGTACTTAATCGTGTTACTTTATTTCCATCAGTTTTAATGTGTTTCGGCATTATGAAGTGTGTACAGTTTAGAATTAAAAAGCATGTCTAAACCGTAAATTTATTTGGAAACTCATTTCGTTATAGCTATTAAATATTGTTGTGGCAGAAACGGTGCTATAAGAATTTTAAATTTCAGTTATTGATAGCAATAACATTGGCGCCCCTTCGAGTTGTAAAGTGATACGATATTGTGATACTGAAGCGACGCTGGAAATAGGTTTCCGGGTCGTTTCCACCCTAGAGTATACATTTTCACGTTCTAAACTTTCCTATAATGTCAATTTCAAAGCGTGTCTTATTCTGTTCTTGGAGAATTTGGTAACAGAAATATACGAATTAAAGTCACCACAAAGATTAGCATTTTTTACTTTTATTACAATGCAACTTAAAAATAGTCGTAACGTAAAGATGATTAGAAGAACGATGATGATTTGACGAGAAGATGGCAAATGTTTTCTTTAGTTATCAATTGTTTTGTGAAACTAGTATGTATCTCAATACACAATCCTAACTTTGGATTACAGTATCACATTTTGGCGGTACCTACCTTGTTTTATACCTACATTGGAAAATATATAAGAAGTAGCTATAATGTATGGGACTTAAGAGCTATGATTAAATCTAAAAAGTCGGTAATATAAATGTGATACTGATACATACCATCGAGCCGAATGAGACCGTCAGTTTCTCCGAGAGAGTTCTTGGCGACGCATCGGTACGACGAGAAGTCCCTTGACGCCACTTTCCGTATCGTTAATTTCATTTTCCTGCTGTAACTGTCGTCGCTCAAAGATGTGACGTATTTATTTCCTGTTGGCAAAAATATGAGCTGTTCGTGATCCACTTATGTCCAGCTTGTGACGTAAATATGTTGTGGGGTGTAAAAAGTTCTATCTTTATTGTTGTTGAATGAAACGGAAACAAAACGGATGGTCTGGTAATCAATCTATGGGTATACGGAAAATAACAAGAAATTTATAAATTTACGGAAGTCCTGTAGAACACGTGATAGGTTAGAAATTTAAGACGATCGCGAAGCGCAGCGAAGCGATTGCCTTAAATTTCGTGGTATTTATTTTTTACGAAATTTATAAATTTATCGTTTTTATTATTTTCCGGTGACTTATACTTGTATATTTTGACGTACCTAATTTTATAAAATATAATTA
The DNA here is from genome assembly GCA_949710035.1 of Crambus lathoniellus. Taxonomy (NCBI): domain Eukaryota; kingdom Metazoa; phylum Arthropoda; class Insecta; order Lepidoptera; family Crambidae; genus Crambus; species Crambus lathoniellus. The sequence continues at coordinate 15,042,238 of OX453307.1, forward strand.
ATTTCCTCAAGTGCTCTTTGGGCAACTTTTTCACTATTATACACACCGGCAGCAAAATTTGGCCAACGTACAATTTTATTATAATATTTTCATTATTACCTGAAATAATCATATCGCCCCTGTCTGTAGTCCAGTAGTTGATGGAGGAAGGGTACGCCTCAGTGTGACACTCCAGTGTCACGTCCTGACCGATGTATGCAGCTTCTAGCTGATTCGGTATCGACAGCATCGGTGGAACTGTGGACAAATGTTAGCCACTACACTTTTTACCGAAAAAAAGAGAGAAAGGAGTGTATGAGGAGATGTCGGGTGCAAGAGAGACCCCAAACAAATTAGCCTAAGGAGAAGATGATGATGAGGACATTTATTGAATAACTACTTAGTCCCAAGGTTTTACCCACATGGGTAATGTACCTAAAGGACATATAGATACTATGTGCTGTTCCAGACTATTACCAATCTCTGTACTAAAGGACCATGCGAGTTATTTACCCAAGCAACAGATCACTTTTTTGATCAGGTACGGGGATTTTATACAGGGTTAATTTTTGAACACCATCCAAATTTTTAAGCTCGTCTCAGAATCTGTAACTGAACAACTTTCTCCTAGAAACATGGGCCGAAATATGACAAAAAAATTTTGACTCTTCATACAAATCAGACTGATCACGCGATCGATTTAGTATGGGAAGTCCAAAAATTTTTGTCGTCTTTCGACCCATGTTCCTAGAAGAAAGTTGTTCACTTATCGATTCTGAGACTAGCTTAAAAATTTGGATGGTGTTCAAAAATTAACCCTGTATAAATCGAATAAGGAAAAGGTACTTAATTAATATGGATATAACTTGGTACACTATGGTATTGGTATATGATGTACTAGCTCTCCGCCCGCGTGGAATTGAAATATTCATACAAACTCTGACTCCCTTTTTTACTCCCTAAGGTATATTTAAAAATATAATTCCTTTCCTTATTATAGTTATTTAATATTATAGGAATTTTCGAAAAATCATCTCCTAGTGCTCGCCTACGTGTCCCCGACAGCATCCTACAGTCCCCAAGGAACATACATGCCTAATTTTAGCTTTTTGCGTCCAGTAGATGTGCGTTGTCTGTCAGTCAGTCAGTAACGGAAGAGTTTTATATGTATTGGATGGAAAAAAATATAGAGATAAACATTAAACGTAACAAACAGATATAACAGATAAATATTCACAAAAGTAAATTTTATTGAGCAATACCTACGTTAATCATGCAACATTCTCAATCAATGTCTCGTAATAGGATTGCCAAACAGAAAAAGTACGCCGTGTATCACAAAAAAGGTAAAAAAGTTAAATCTAAATAAAGAAAAGGGAAGCTACGAAGCGAGAAATAGCTACATAATAACATTATCAGGAACGCCGCCATAAAGATTTGTCTTCGGCGCGTAAGTATAATGAAAACTGACAGTGCATTCATAAGGAAGTCTTGTTGGTTAATCGAGTGAAAGTTACGTGAACATTTCACGTATCCTATAAGAAATGGAGAGGAGTGTGAACGCGCTGAGATACGGAATGCGAATTAGGGGGAGCCTCATTGGTCGGAGCGGGGACGGCGTAGGCGAGCGATACCATCGGTTTTATCTCGTCCGTGCCGTATTCACGTCAGCATAATGCTCTAATTGGGCGCAATTACGGCCGATCTGGCGGAAGGCGCCGTCAGGTAGACACCGTGTCCTCGTAAATACTCGTTAACGACTGCGACCTCCAGAAAAATAATATTTCTGAACGCTGACTCCCAAAGAAACGGAGACGAGAAAATGCTCACGTACTTACTAAGGAAGAATTTGAGGGCGAGGTAACGGGCCGGCAGAAATGAGCGCTTTTTTCTTCTGGATGAGGAAGTAATATCGCGATAATTTGCGCGGCTGTCTTAAATGTCCTTAAAATATGGGCGTAAAGTAAGCCAACCTTTTATGGTGAATAGGTTAATTTACTTAATTTGTGCCTAATTGTTATTAGCGGTCGGGATTTTCTTATAATATTTTCGAGAGAGGAACAAGTCTGTGGAAACCTTTTATCGCAAAGTGTTTTTAGACTTTTAGTGCTATTATATCCATGAATATTTGAGAGGGCGATTATTGTATGTAGTATTGAGATATGTAGTTTATCTACACTCATGTTATAATATTCGAATTATGAACTGATACCAGAACATATTGACACACTTTATAACATAGACAACTTTAAAGGAACAAACAAAGCAACTTGTATCGTAATGATTTTAGATACAGCACCGCTGTCATTCACTAAATCAAACTTCTTTTTTTTTTAAATTTTCAATCTTCTTGGTGACCCCCTCACAGTACCTTATTTGAAACGTCGGAGCTTTTAGTTCAGTCTAATATATTATCATTGATGCATATGTGCTCATTTATTAACTACTAGCTTTCCGCCCGCGGCTTCGCCCGCGTGGACTACACGACGTTATCCCGCGGGAATGTGATATTTTTCCGAGATAAAAAAAGTAGCCTATGTTCCTCCCCAGGCTACAAAGTATCTGTGTCCCAAATTTCAGCCAAATCCGTTCAGCCGTTTTGGCGTGATTGAGTAACAAACATTCAAACATCCAAACATCCAAACATCCAAACATCCAAACATCTAAACATCTAAACATCCAAACATCTAAACATTCACATTTATAATATTAGTAGGATATAGTAGGATAATATTTTAATGATAATTGTTTAAATAAACGATTATCAGAGGATAATTTCATTCTCTGTATGATCCCTAATAATTAAAGCCTATTAAAACGCCACACCATCAACAGTTACCGTGAAAAAGGCTAAATAAATAACACAAATAGCGTTCTATCAAACGCGTTCAAACTGATTCAATTATTTACGATGATCTCGGATTTTATGTAAGCTGTCATGTTTTATATTCTGGTTGAAGGGACGTTTTCACTAAAGCACTCTCGAATAAAAGCGTTAATCGTGTTTTTAACGGTGCAATCACCATCAGATTTAACCTACCATTTTAACTGCGCTCGGCATATTCAGTTATAAAGCTTGTGACCACGTAATTAAAAATAATTTTACGGTCAACGGACGTTTTATTGGTTACAATTATTTCAATAGAATCGAAAATCCGTATTTATTTGCTTTCATTTAATCAGTTTTTATTTTACCTGCGTGAATTAAAGGTTACGTTTTGACTGGGTTAATCTCGACTCAATCGAATTCATATCGATTGAAATAATGTCAAAACAGTACTATGGAAACCATAACAACCGTTTTCAAAGTACCAAATTATCAGGATTTTTGAAGTTGATTCGACCCTAATGTGAACTAATTTGTCACGACGGAATCGAATCCACATCAGGATCGAAATAATGTCAAAACAGTACTATGGAAGCCATAGCCAAACCGTTTTCAAAGTTCCTAAATAACAGATTTTTGAAGTTGATCAATTCTAATGTGAACTCGATTCCATCAAGAGTAAGGGGGGCAGTTAGGACATTTGAATTTTCATCAGGTAGAGATAACTATTACGGTTATAAAAAGATTTTACCTAAGTTTTCATCTGGGTAAGTTATCATTACACATGACTTGGATTTTTCATGAATAGCTCATGCTTCAATTTTTTGTCAGTAGCCCATCTTTCTCTAAGGTATTATCTCGCCCAAATTCAACTGGCCCGCATTTTTATTTTCATTTTTATAAGTTACAGTTCTAACGTAACCTAACCATTTTGGTTGTTAAAATACAAATTACTATAAACTTAAGTTCATTTGGTTAGGTTAGGTTAGAACTGTGATCTATAAAAACAAAAACAAAAATGCGGGCCAGTTGAATTTGGGCGAGATAATTACCTAATAAATAAATAAATAAGTAAATATTGGACACCATCACATACATTGTTCGTATAGCGTCAAGAGTCAAATTTGTTTATTCAATTTAGATTATTATTTACAATACTTGTGAACGTCATAGAAGCTACGCCATCGGTTCGCAAACCCTACAGCGGGAGACCTTGGAGAAGAACCGGCAAGAAACTCCAAGGGTTGTTTTTTTCTTCCTGTTTTATTTCATACAGAGTCGTCAAATTGAAAAATTACCTTACAATGTTATGACTAAGGTCAGTTTCTATCACAATTACACAATGGGTTATGATAAATACAGTATAGGCGAACTAATGATCATAGCGGTGAACAATTTTCAATTACTCAGGAACTCTACTTAAAGCTTTAATATTAGTTAAAAAGAAAAGACAATTATACTACTTATATACTGCAAGTTGTGCCATACATGTTTTAAATGTAATTCTTAATAAAATGAAAAAAAAAACAAAAGAAAACACATTTTTAGGCAAGCAGATAAGAGCAGACCCATTCCCACTGGCAGCACCCGTTCCCGAGCATGACGCATGAACCAGCCATCGCTTCGCTCAACCATATTTTAGGGAACGTAACGACCCGCCTCACACGCCACCACCGTAGAAATGTTTTATTGAGCATGACATACGAAACTGTTGTAGCTTGAGCACTAGTATAATGGAAATTAGAAACAACGATGGGTATAACCACACACACCCAGACCCGAGGAAATGTTGAAAAGTTCATTTTCCATATAAGGGGACCGGGAATCGAACCCGGGACCTCTAGAGATAGCGGCACTTTTATTTTTTTTATTTTTACTAGACTAGGTCTCTCATAATGCATCAAATATTTTGGTGTAATTATGCAGACTAGAATACCTAGCAGTATTTTTTTAATTACAATTACATAATTTATTGATTTGATTTTGAAATAGATCCTTAGCAAAACTTACATTGTACCATCAGCACAACTCGTTTGCTTATCGAAGGCGGCACTCCGTTGGATGCGATGCAGAGGTAGGCTCCCATGTGGAGGCGAGACACTTTGGATATTGTCAGGTTTTCACCATCCACCACGTTCACTGGAACAAACAACTCTATTAAACCTACTCGTCGGACATACCGAAAGAATGTGAGTGTAATGTCACAGTATTCGTGATCCCAATACCCGGCTCACCAACGCACACAACACTCACGTCACCAAAGAATAAACAATAGTACCTACACTGGTACAGAAGCTTCACCCCGCTAAACCATTTAAATAAATAGCAACTCTAATAACAACGCAATAAAGTGGAATTCAGCTTGTACGGCGCTAATTACGAACGGCCAGACGTTTCATCTCTTTCTATCGCATATATTCTAGCTCTTTTGCGGATTTCATTTCTATGGATTTTGCACCGCCCGCCCGGGTGGGGGCGAGAGTAGGGCGCAAGTACATCGAGCGACAGACGCCTGATCCTGACGTCACTCCGCTCTGGGTACTCCGGCGACTACTGGTGGCGCCCTCTCCCGTGGCGTATGCGCTCGAGACTTGGTTCATACACTACAGTGAGAATAAAAATGTATCATGCGAAAGAGAAATCTTATTTGCCTAGCAAATGTGCCGTGAGAAATTTTGTCGACTCTTTTCAACGTTTTGTCGACTAATATGATCGTGATTTTGTTCCGTTCATATAAATCACTTAAAATAAGCGAGACAGCAACACGCGTTGTGACGAATGACAGTCGACTAAATTATCTCGTGGTGCGCGTGTTATGATATTATTTTTATCAAAACGTACCTAATATCCTTAAAATATTTTTTTTTTATTATTCTTTAATAGGCTGATGATGATGATTCTTTAATCAAGCACTGCTAGGACGTTGGCCTTCTATACGGATAATGAACATGGACAATACTTAATAGCTTTAGCTCTCGTCGTTACCAATGCTAAGATAAAATATAAGTATAAATTTTTATTCGTTGTAATATACAGACAAATGAATTAATTTTTCGTTAAGGTCTTTTCGATGGTTGTATATGAAAGAGATTGTTAATTTTCATCCAAGTAACGGAAAATTAATATTTGGTAAAGTGGAGATTAAAATTAAATTTTATTGTTACAGTTAGGACTGTAACATTTTTTATTTCTCAATTATTACGTGGGTCCTTTCGTTTGAACAAATTCAAAGAATCGACACGTTAGTAAGTTTAGATGATTATATAATCCGTCAGATAAGTTTTCTAAAACCTAAGTGAGCACCAGTTATATTGCAAACCTCTTAATAATTATTATCATCATCATCATCATCATATCAGCCGAACGACGCCACTGCTGGGCATAGGCCTCCCCCAAGGATCTCCACAACAATCGGTCCTGCGCTGCCCGCATCAAGCTGCTTCCTGCGACCTTGACCAGATCGTCAGTCCACCTTGTAGGGGGCCTGCCAACGGAACGTCGTCCGGTACGCGGTCGCCATTCGAGAACCTTTCCGCCCCAACGGCCATCGGTTCTCCGCGCTATGTGTCCCGCCAACTGCCACTTCAAAGATGAAATCCTTCGAGCGATGGCGGTTGTTTTAGTTTTCCTGCGGACCTCATCATTTCTGATTCGATCGAGCAGGGAAATACCAAGCATCGCTCTCTCCATTGCTCGCTGGGTAATTTTGAGCCTTCTTATGAGACCCATAGTAAAAGATCACGTCTCGCCTATAGGTCATTACTGGCAACACACACTAGTCAAAGACTTTCGTATGAGAAATTGAGGTATTTCGGACGCAACTATATGCCGGAGCTTCCCAAACGCTGCCCATCCGAGCTGGATTCGAAGAGAGATCTCTTTCTCAAAGTTGGACTTACTTAACTAGACCGTCTAAACATAGTGGTCAACAACTTCGAGTGTAATGTTCTCAACATTAACTGGAGCAGGTGCAGCATGGGCACTGGACATGATTTTCGTCTTATCCATGTTCATCTTAAGACCCACTCTTTGAGTTGACTTGACTCTTTGAGTTCTCAAAGAGTGGGTCTAATAATTATATCAACGATAAATGAAGAATATTATCATCTTTTTTTTTATTAAAACCTTAATAGAATTTTAAGTAAACAAAGCAACCCATCATGTTAGATAATCTATTACAGTGTTAGAGCTTTTTGTTCCGACATTGTCATGTAAGAAAGTAGAAAAGACATTAAATGGGACATTAATCAATAGAGGTGAAGACAGTAAAAGAAAAACATGGCAAAAGTCGTTAATTAAGCTAATAGCGCCTTTGTTGCCGGAGTTATACTGATATCCATTATATATTGTAGTACAGACAATAGGTCAAACACTCATAGATTTCCAAGAAAATTGAGGAGTACTCCAACTAATAGCAATAACGAAATCAACAACTCACAAAATTAATTGCAAATTTTCTGAAGATAATACTTTAATATACTGTATTCTACACCGTCTTATTGTATCATATTTTATTTATTCTTATTTTAAATTAAATTACTTACTTACTTTTAACCTAAACAATTTTATTACACTTGAAATGTTACTCAGACTTAACAAAGCTTTATAAAAGTTTTAATTCATTTAGAAGATTCATTCAGTCATTTTATCGACTTATGAAAAAAAGTACCAAACCAAGCTCAAAGTAGATAATAAACGCTGTCAAAGCATTTGAAATTATGCTGCGTCAGCGTAACATTTACATCGCCTTTCATTATGTTTCTATTATAGAATTAGTTGCGTTATTTACAATGTTTTGTGAGCTTTTATTTGAATAATCCTATTGTACAGTGAAACGGCAGCTGTTCAATTTTCATTGCGAGGCCGCTCGTTCCGCCGAAGTGCCGTCCGCATCGGTCACGTGATCTCGGCACCCGTACTTTCGCGCTTCAAAGATTTCCTTTCATCTGTTTTGTTTCTTTGCAAGCGTCAACATAATGACCGCCCGGAGAAAATGTTTCGACCGGATATTTATCACAGAAAATCTTTGTTACTGAGCGTCTACTCGCCATTTTCATTCAAAGGGAAATAGCCGTCGTGTAGGTATGTCCTTATTGATGTAGTACGTTTCCTGGTAAAATACGAAGTAAATTATTTTCGATATAAATTAGGAATAGTCAACAGAAAATTGGGCGAGATTAAACTGTACATTACATACATTAATTATTAATTTTTCGCGTGGATGAACTATTCAGGATTGCTTTTAATAGCACGCCCTCTTGAGACTGGCTTGTCGAAAATATCTGTAGATTAGTCGTGAAAGTTAAATGTTTCGATGCTCAGATGTTTTGAAATGAGCTAGTTGTAGATTAAGGCTATTGCGGCGATCAAACTCAGAATTTTCAATGTTTTTAAATTAAATTTCCTGACAAAGTATCATTGCTAGGCCTTTCAAAATATTATATGTGATAGATCTTTTCTTTATGAAGGGAAGTTACTAAAATTTATTTGAATCAAATAAATACAATGTACTAAAAAAAATATTTTCAAGACCCCTTTTTTCCGTCTTAAACTCAATTATCTCAATAACTAGTTGAGTAATCAAGCTAATTTTTTTTGTGTAAGTAGTTCTTAGTCATATCTAGGGAAGTTACTAAAAATTTTTTTTGTTATATTTATAGTCAATAACTAGTATCCCAAAATGCATCGTGCACCGTTTCGCAGCATAATTGTTCAGTCTCCGCCTGGTATTGGCGGCGTTTGGACGTGGAGACTGTATCGCTCCGATTGCGTCAAAATTGAAAAAAAAAACTCACACTAGGATCCTAATTTTTTTCAATGATGCTTATTTTGCTAGGAAATATTGAAATAGCGCTTCAGGATTGGGTATAGATGAGTACTTTGCCATTTATTGCATAACCATAGACCTATGTAACCTAGGACAAGTTATTTTACTCATTACCTAAAGCAAACATCAATAGTTTGAAATAAAAGTGACGGATAATATTGCCTAAGATACTTAAGAGCCCATAAAAGTTATACCTATTTGAGTACCAATATTTTGTTGTGTTGTAGGTACATAATTAGTCTAAGTTTCTAACTTCTACTACTGTATATTAAATTTATGTTCGTTTTAGGTTCCTCAAAATTGAAAATGTGAGAAAGTTAAGATAGGTAGGTGTAAAAAATTGCATCAAGAAATAAGAAATTCGCTTGTTGAAAAAGTTTTTTACAGAGACATAATGTAAAAGCAATTCTTGAAATAAAACCGATGTAAGAATTTTATATACCTAGTTGATCTAATATCACCATTACACTTTTTTGAGACTTTGAGAAATCCAGCTTCTTTCCTTTGAGTGAGGAACATAAACCGCACCATTTTGTGAAAATTTCAGGTTCAAAACATTTTTATTACTGATTATCTTATCCATTATTAGTACAAAATAGAGCATGCATACAATTTCTTGCAAGAAATGCTCTCGCGGTTTTGAAATTCGAAATTCGAAATCCCCACAACAATATCTAAAACCGATGGTTGAGGCGCCAGTAGCAATAAAAAAGAATGAAAAGTCTGTCAGCTGTATTGACAGTTTTAACTCTCAAATTTAACCACCACGTCAGATAAGTTTGCGGAGTTCTGTAAGGAGACTTGCATAGTCGGAGTAAAATTTTTGATACTCTAATGAAATATTGCATAGGTACAAGTACTTTCGAAGGAGGAATATTTATTTCATTATTTAAATTTCATTGCACAAAGTATAAACAAATGGCGGGCTAACTTTAAACTGACTAACATATTATATCAAAGATAATAAACTCATAAAAATAAATAATCTCGAAGAAGTTTTATATACACTCTCTGCCACAAATGTCATTTATTAAAAGTAGGTGGCTAAAACGTCAGTGATTAGATTACATACCCTTTGGAAGCGGCCATGGAAGAAATGACAGTTTTGTATAAATAGTACGAAACCAAACCGTTTCAGCTGCTCGACCCTGATGTTGTCAAAGCCAGCGGCTTTACCTTCTTTGAGCTTATCAAGGGCAAACTTGAGCTCTGTTTCTGTAAAAGCCTCGTCCAAGTGGTTAACCTCTTTACCAGGGTCTCGTGTAAATTTCTTCTGGAGACTTTTCGTGGAAGCTTTCCCATTTTGGAGTAAGTGGTGAGCGATCTGGTTTGTGGTCACATTGGAATGACGATCAGCGATTTTAGGATCATTTTTTAGTTTCCTTATAAAACACCATGCCTTCTTGCTTTTATGCGTCATATCTACGCCTTCGATAAGCTTGTTCCACTTTTCTCTCGTTGAAACAACGAGGCGAGAACAATATGGCTTCTAGCAATTCATTACCAAAATCGATGGTGTCCTGTGAGATGGGATCTAATTCATACTGGTCTTGGTATGTCATCCTATCATATTATATTTAAAAACATATGTTTGATGCTTGGGAGAGCAAGCGAGATGTAGTTGGTATTTATTGTGACCTCTCCAAAGCTTTCGATTGTGTTAATCACCAAACGCTTTTAAGGAAATTAAAACATTATGGTGTCTATGATAAATCGGTTAGCCTTATGCAATCATATCTATGTGAAAGAACACAGAAAGTAGTTATCAACAAAACTGAGTCTACTGGAGCCCCTATCAACATGGGCGTACCCCAGGGGTCAATACTGGTCCCTTTTGCTGTTTTTAATTTATATAAATGACCTTCCTTTTAAGGCAAAGAATTTATGCAAGACAGTGCTATTTGCTGATGACACTTCCTCTAGTCTTTAAAGTTGACAGAGGTAATAATTGTTCTGACGAAGTAAATAGTACTTTATCGAAAGTTGCGCATTGTTTTCATAGCAATAATCCATTCCTTTACCATGGTACCATTACACAGTACCATTGATGGTACTGTGGCAATTTCTTTTTGCCGTGGTACCATCAATTAATCTATCATTAAACTCGAAAAAAACAAAATGTGAAAAAAAATTCCCTGCTAAATATAAGACAGGTTGATATTCACATAAAATTGGATGACAATGTAGTAGAATTAATTAACAGTACTAAATTTTTAGATATAACATTAGATTATCGACTTCAATGGGACCCTCATATTGAAGCCTTGGCCGGTAGACTCAGTTCTGCGGCATTAATAACTGTTAAAGAAATAAGGCTCTTAACCGATATTGAAACGGCAAGGTTAATCTATTTTAGCTATTTTCAGAGTGTATTGTCCTACGGCCTATTACTTTGGGGTTCAGCATCTAACATCGAAAGTTTTTTGTGCTTCAGAAAAGAGCTATTCGCGCCATATACAAACTTCGGCCAAGATATTCTTTAAAACAAATCAACATATTAACTGTTGCAGGACCATACATATATGAGAATATGGTATATATGAAGAAGTATCTCAATACATTTGTAAAACGTAGCAATATACATCAATTCAAAATTAGAAATAAAAATAAGATTGCCGTTCCAAGGATTCGACTTGAAAAAACAAGAAGTTCGTTTTTGGGGAAAAGCGTAGCTAGTTTTAATAAAGTTCCACAGAATTTAGTAGAGCTGCCTTTGCACAAATTCAAAAGTCATGGCAAAAAATCGCTCATGGGCAAAGGATATTATAAAGTAGACGACTATTTGAAAGACCGTAATGCATGGATTTGATGTAACACATAACCTTAGCTGAACTAATGTAATATTATAATAAATAAATAAATAAATAAATAACTTCTTACATTCACACCAATTATCTAAGCCCCATTTTAATTTCATTACGAAACTGTATCATGGAAACTTGATAACGGATAAATATATACTTAAATACTTTTTGTTTGTAAATACATACTTAATATACATAGTAAACACCCAGACCAAGACAAATAGACATGTTCATGCATACAAATATTTGTCTTGTTCGGGAATCGAACCCGAGACCACTGGCGCAGAAGGTGGGTAGCCTACCCCTGCTCCAAATCGGTCGTAATGAAAAAGTTGTAAAAGTTAACGATATAAATCTTTGGAAATATCGTTACTCCAATTATTAAAGCTGATAAGTTTATTGCGCCTATTCTTCTTATCATTTAAAAAAGTCTTGAACGAAAATATTGACGATTCAAAAGAGCTTATTTCTTAAGTCAAGTTGAATAAAGATATTTTTTATTTTATTTTATTATTTTATCCTTCAGGTCGTAAGGCTTGGCACATAATTAGGTCCTCCGTATTGCACCACTTACTGTCTTCACGCACTGGTGATCTATGTGATCACTGGCAAAGATTAGATTAGGGTTTTAACCCCTTTTCCAGCGACCGCTGTTGAATGATGACGGAAGTTTTGGATCATGGATCAAAGATAGTAGGTATGTGTCCATCAACCAATTTTTCAACCTTCACTCCGTTGTCATCACTGGTTCTGTATCCCCAGTTCTCGCTATGGCTATTAAAATTACCAAGAACGAATCTAACCGGATGGGCGTTAAAGTTCGGCGGACAGCTGAAGTAATACGGTGCATTGGGAGGTTTGTAGACTGAAGTGACCGTACAGTTACTAAGTTCGGTAGTAAGGATCTCTATGTTACTGGTGTTAGTCTGATACACAGTGCGTACCTCTTTATCTGGCCTGGCGAATAAGCACTCCCATACTGTCGATGGGGGATTTCAGCCCCCATCGACAGTATGGACAGTTTCATCCCCTGAGTCACTTGTCAGGTATGCTTTAACGAGTGTGCATCTGAGTTGCATAACCTCATTCCGCCCTCTCCTTTAAACTCACGCTCAGAGAATTAAGTACTCCTTCATCATGCCTGGAATACCGCCGGTTTCTGTTTGCCCGAGTACTTACAACCCAAACCTCTTAAAGTTGCAAGTGAATAGGCATCTTCTGGGTGAATCTATTCACACAAAATTTTATTCAAGTACTATAACCAACCACATTATAAAACTGGCAAGTTTACATTAGTAAACAAAGTATCAATTATTTCAGTTGCGCTACATTTTGTTTAAACAAATTCGACGATCTCCGTGGCCGATTGGTGTACGCACCGGTTTTCTAGGTGCCACTATCTCTGAGGTCCCGGTTTCGATTCTCGGACGGGTAAATGTCGAAAACTAACTTTTAGATATTTTCTTGTATCTGGGTGTATACATGTGATCGTTGCTTCCAATTTTCAATGACACAAGTTATTGTATTATTTGATATTATCATTTTTGGTATTGGAATAATATGTATTTTATTTTATTTTTTTGTACTTAAACAATATTTTAATTTAAGTGTTTTTTTATATATTGATTTATATTATAGATTGATAGCGTGATTTCATATAAACGGTATACTTATTCAAATATTGATTAACTAAGTAGATTTATTTTGTAAAAAAGTATTGGATGATGGGCTAGTATGAGTTATTTATATTTTTTCATATTAAATTATAAGTTTTATTAATTTGATTGGAATAAATCTGAAAATGTACCTACTGGTTAGCGCAGTATACATTATTTATTTTTTTCAGTGTAATTTGTAGCAAATGTTGTAGTTTGTTGCCTGCGAAGATCATTTCGATTATGGATATATTATCGAAATGATCTAGAGATAGAAAATAAATATAAATAGCTGCTGCTGTGTTCTGCATTTTGAAGAATCGTTTGAAGTGACTATCCTTGTTAAAAAAAGCTTTTTTTAACCGACTTCAAAAAAAGGAGGAGGTTATTACTACATAGGTACGAATAATATCTAAGATCTACTTATCCTACAAACCGACGTTTACAATAAATATTCATAATAATTCTTCTTGTATTCTACATAATATAATTTCCTTAGTAAAAGCGCACATAGGTGATATTTTAGATGTAAATAGAATGCGCGCTGCATGCCGCGTCTACACGTATTTCTCAGTCTACGAGAGTGCCGCGGCCGGAGTCTTACCGATCCCAGCACCCCCTCGCTTGTGTAAGCAACGGCCATCGACGATATTTTTTTTACCTATGCTATATCCTTAAACTCGGTAAATAATAAACATGCCTAACCGTACCGTATCTCAGTAGTAGATGTAACTGGACACAAATAAGCAAAGTTCCTGGACAGCAAACGGGTGACGGACTTGAGACGTTTTTCATATGGCGTGTTACAATATCATAGCAATATTTAAACAGGAGAGAGTAGAAATAAAATATCTTTTAGTTTATTTACTAGCTTTTGTCCAGCTACATGATTCACGAACCGTCGGAAGCAAAATCGGATTCGGAGTCTATTTTATAGTGAGTGACAGAGACAGGGCATACATTCCGCTGTCGGGAGCGTTTCCGACGGTTCCTGAATCAGGGGGCAGTTTCATGTCCCTAGAGATCGAAATTTCAAAATCCTTTCTTAACAAACCTCTACATCAGAGTTAATATTGGGTCTGCCAAATTTCAGCCCGATCCGTTATTGCCGATAATCACTGCAGGAAGGAACTATATTGTATTATTGTTACTCACCAGATTTCCCGTTGCAGTTAAACTCCTGGTCGTCATCGCGGGGCGCCACATGAAACGGCTCGGAGTAGCTGGTGACGTAACCATGGTCACGTTGTAGCCCTCGCGCACCACCGACATGGTGGTGCGCGAGGTTGACGTCATGTGACGATGATCACTGGAGTGACTGTATTGTAGGTATTAGGTATTATAACCGATCGGATTCCCGTTGCAGTTGAACTCCTGGCCGTCTTCGCTGCGCCTCAAGACATACGGCTCAGGATGGCTGGTCGCGCGACACACCATGTTGGTTGACGTCATGTGTCGATGATCACTGGATGAACTGTATTATACTACGCGTCTCGTTCTCAATGATAGATAACCTGTAGTACTGTTAAGTATGTATCAACTCCACAACTTTTAGAGATTTAAATTTGAAAAAGTTCCCGTGCGCGGCCCGTTGCTAGCAGTCTTGCACCTCACGCGCGCCTCTAGCGGCTGTCATATTGTTTTGTTGTGCAATCAACTTTCGACGTTAGAGATTTTACTTATCAAAATAATATTATTAAAGTGAAGTTAAAAGTGTTGTAATTGTGTTTTTTCAACCATGCCAAAAAAGAGGTCACGTTCGCGATCTAAAGAAAGAGATCGGGACGATCGAAAAACTAGTAAAAAACTGAAGTCAATGCAGGAGCAAATTAATAACCTAACAAAGTGTATGACGGACTTTATTCAAAGCCAAAAGGAAAAGCTTACTACAGGTAAACGAAATCCGACCAATATGTGTGTTTTCTTTATGGAAAAATTACCAATATGAACGTTCCATACGAACATCATATTATGACGTTGGGCCGCTCCACACGAGCGCGCTCAGTTCTAAACGAACATTCCTTCTTTTTACAAGAGTACCTAGTTACTTTTAATGGTAGACATTTGAGCAGTTTCAATAAGAACAAGCTCTTCTATGTAGGTACAAAAAGTACCTACTTAATTTTAACAAATTGCATTATTGCAAATTGTGCACCATACATGCACCTATAAACTTACACTTTCTCACTCATTACTTACAGATGACCCGGAGACTAATAAAGAGAATATACCAGAGATATCTAATAAAGACTCTGAGAAATCTCCAAATACTAGTTATTCTCAAATAATTGATACGGATATAGCTGATAAAAATGATCAAGAGCCAATTCAAGCTCAACAAGACTGGGATCAGGAATTCCTTGAAATGATGGGAGAAAAATTGCCTTCCACATCTTCTACAACAAACATTGATGAAACAATCCAAAAACAATGGACTCAGTGGATGACAAAAGGCTTGACGGAGGAGACTAGAAAGGATCTACTTAAAAAATACTCTAGAAAAGGAACTTTTCGCACTGAGGCACCCAAGGTCAACTTGGAAGTAGTGAGTCATTTGACAGAAATAGCCAAAAAGAGGGATCAACATTTCACCGATACCCAGAACTGTGTGGGAACAAGTCTGATATCACTCGGGGCAGCAATCTCATTGTTGATTGAAAATCCTGAAGATGGAGTAGACCACATGCAGCTTATGAAATATCTATGGGACTCTGGAAAAATGTTAACAGACATATTTCATCAACACTCGGTCGCAAGAAAGTCTTTTATCACTCCAAATCTTGACAAAGACATTAAATCTACCCTTGAAGCGACAGACTCGGATGAATGGCTTTATGGTGCAAAGCTAAATGACCAAGTAAAGGATGCCAAGAATATTAAGAAGGCTTCTGCTTCACTAAAAGCATCAGAAAAACCACCGGCTAAGAAAACCACCTACCAGGTAAACTGGAGAGGCCCGCCTGCGAAAACCAGACAGGTGGGCTATTTGCCTCGGAGACAATTTACCAATGTGAAGTTCAAACCGAAGCCATTCCAGACGAGATATTCACAGAATCCAGGACGACCAATGCCTCAAAAATCATACCGTCCTCCTCCACCAAAGAAATAAACAAGGTAAATTATATTGCAGGTAGACTACAACATTTTGTAGAAATGTGGAAACATATAACAACTGATGACTTCATTATAAATTGCATAAAAGGTTATGATATTGTTTTCAAAAGCAAACCATTCCAAATTCAAGAACCAGGTCCCCCAAACTGGCCTCCTGATGAATTTAAGAAAATTGAACTGGAAATTTCTACACTTCTATCCAAGGGAGCCATTGAAAGATGTACAGAATGCGAGGGACAGTTTGTGTCATCCTACTTCCTAGTTGCAAAACCAGATATGACTTACAGGTTTATTATTAGTTTACAAAAGTTAAACGAGTTCATACAACCACCTCATTTTAAAATGGAGGACCTTAGAGCAGCTAGAGAGAGATTGTCAAATCTTCGATATGCTGACGACACGGTACTTCTGGCAACATCTATGGAAGATATGTGTGAGCTATTCCATAGACTCGAGGTGGAGAGTGGCAACGTTGGTCTCGCAGTAAACAGAGCGAAAACCAAAGTGATGATAGTGGATCGAGCCGGAACGTTATCAAATGTCACCTGCAACATTCCTGGCATTAGCACCGACCACTACATTTATCTGGGCTCCCAAATCTGCAACGACGGCAGCTGTGTACCCGAGATAAAAAGGCGCATCGGGATGGCAAAGGATGCTATGACCCGTTTGAACAACATCTGGAAGAAAAGAGGAATTGGTATAAAAACAAAGATGCGATTGATAAGAGCCTTGGTATTCCCAATCTTTCTGTATGGGGTTGAAACGTGGACAATTCTGGCCCGAGAAAGGCAAAGGATTGATGCATTCGAGATGTGGTGCTGGAGGCGAATGCTAAGAATACCTTGGACAGCGAAGCGCACTAATGCATCAATCCTAACCCAGCTCCAAATTAAAACTCGCCTATCAACCATATGCCAGCAACGCATTCTTTCGTATTTCGGTCACACGGTACGCAGAGGTGACGACAGCCTAGAAAAACTAATTGTGGTCGGGAGCACCGAAGGCAAAAGATCGCGCGGTCGCTCACCTACAAGATGGACCGACCAAGCAAAAGACTCGTCATCTTCAAAACTACACACGGTCGTAAGAGACGCGCTGGACCGTGACCGGTGGAGGCAAATCATCCGCTCCAGATGCAACCCTGATGCTGACCACGATCCTCAGACATGAGGGACCGACCCCAGAGAGAGAGAGAGAGCAGCTAGAGACTTAATTTCTCTTAATTCATATATGGCAACATTGGACTTAAAAGATGCCTATTTTTTAGTTCCAATGAGTAAGAATAGTAGGAAATATTTAAGATTTAGATTTAACGGTATTTTATATCAATTCACATGTCTTCCGTTTGGGTTATCAACCAGTCCTTACATTTTCACCAAAATCATGAAACCTGTCATGAATAATATACGCCTAAAAGGCATGTTATCCTTGATTTACTTAGACGATTTACTGTGTATTAATAATACATATGAATCCTGTAAAAATTATTTAAAAAATATTATTTTATTATTAGAAAAACTAGGATTTATTATAAATTATAAAAAAAGTCAAACAAATCCAAGTAAAAGATGCAAATACCTTGGTTTCCTTTTAGACTCAGAAAAATATTCAGTAGATCTACCCGATAATAAGAAAATCCAAATTATAAATTTAATCAAACATTTTGAGGAAGGTAAAAGGTACAAAATCCGCCTTTTCGCGCAACTACTAGGCGTTTTAGTTGCAGCATCACATGCAGTTGAATATAGTTAGATATATTGTAAAAGATTAGAGAGAGCTAAATGGCTAGCGTTAACTGTAAATAATGAAGATTTTGAAGGTTACATGAAGATTTCTGACTATGTGTTAGAAGATCTTGCTTGGTGGAACATAAATGTATTGACTGGTTCTAACCCCATTCGGAATAAGAAATACAAAATAATCATATCTACAGATGCATCTGGATCGGGCTGGGGGGCAGAATGTAATTCAATAACCACCCGTGGATTCT
Organism: Crambus lathoniellus; assembly: GCA_949710035.1. Classification (NCBI taxonomy): domain Eukaryota; kingdom Metazoa; phylum Arthropoda; class Insecta; order Lepidoptera; family Crambidae; genus Crambus; species Crambus lathoniellus. The sequence goes on from OX453307.1 coordinate 15,060,437, forward strand.
GAAATCAAAGTGATAAAAAATTTCACATTAATTATCTTGAGCTCTTAGCTGCTTTTTTCGGATTAAAATGCTTTGCGTCTGATCTCTGCAACTGCGAAACTCTAATGCGTATAGACAATACTACAGCTACTGCTTACATAAATAAGGCCGGAGGTGTCAAATTTCCCCACTTAAGTGAACTAGCCCGTGAAATATGGCAGTGGTGTGAGAGCAAGAAGATATGGATAGTAGCTTCATACATTGCGTCTAAAGAAAATATTGATGCTGATACTGCTTCTCGTGATACCAACTTAGACACTGAATGGGAGCTAGCGGAAAAATATTTTAAGCAAATTGTGAATAAATTTGGTTCCTGTAATATTGATTTGTTCGCATCTAGAACTAACACCAAGTGCAAAACTTTTTGCTCACGCTACCCGGATCCAGAAGCATCAGTAATAGATGCTTTTACAATTTCATGGGAAAAAGAGCATTTCTATGCTTTTCCACCTTTTGCAATAATATTGCCAGTACTAAGGAAAATAGTTAATGATAAAGCAACTGGGATAGTAGTTGTACCAAGTTGGCCCACACAAGCATGGTACCCGATGTTTACATCACTTTTATGTGAAGCTCCCTTGATATTAAGGCCTTCAGATAACCTACTACTTTCTCCTTGCAGGAGCAGAATACACCCTCTATCCCACAAGCTTTCTCTAGTGGTAGGGAAATTATCAGGGAGGCATACCTGAAAAAAGGAGTTCCAGAGATGTCTATTGATTTAATTGTCGACTCTATATCACAATCCACCCTTAAGCAATATGAGGGATGTCTGAAAAAATGGGTACTTTTTGCCACAAAAAATAAATATGACATATTTGATCCCACCAGCGCTAATGTTATAGAGTTTTTAATAATGAGGTTCAATGAGAATGCAAGTTATGGTACTTTAAACTCTTCAAGATCAGCAATTTCTCTCATAGCAAAAAGCGATATATCTAAAGATGTTATCATATCCAGATTCCTTAAAGGTATTTTCAGGAGACGTCCTTCTGCACCAAAATACTCTGAGACCTGGAATATAGAGCAGGTTTTAGAATATATTGAAAATCAAGATAACTTAGTAAATCAAAACTTAAAAACTATATCAGAGATTGCTACAACACTATTAGTTCTGGTTACAGCCCATAGGTTGCAAACAATAGCCTTAATTAATATAGATGACATAGCTATGAGTTCATCAAGCCTCCAAATTAAAATTTCTGACAGGATAAAAACATCAAAACTTGGAAAAAATCAACCTTTACTTATAATTCCTTCCTTCAGAGAGCGCCCAAAAGTTTGTGTAGCATCCATAATTCTTCACTATTTAAAAATAACAGAACCATTTAGAGCAGAAAATAAGAAACTATTCCTAATTATCTTCAGTTAAACCTCACAAGCCAGTAAGTCCTCAGACAATTGGCCATTGGATCAAGACTCTACTTAGCAAAGCAGGTATTGATACCAATAAGTTTAGTGCATATAGCACAAAACACGCCTCTGTGTCCACTGCCTATAGAAAAGGGATAGATATTGATACAATTAGGAGAACAGCAGGCTGGACAGAGGGGTCAATGACATTCGCTCGTTTTTATAACAGGCCTCTTACAGAACCAAATGACAGATACGCTATTAGTATTTTGTCTAAAGTAAATTAAGTGTTATTTAATTGTAGACACATCTTTATGATTGTTTGACATTTGATTGTTATGATTATGTATAATTAATAAATATTGTGTTAAGGTTCAAGTCAATGTTAAGTTACTAAATTAAAATTAATTAATCATAATAATTGCATTATTTAAAGCTTAAAAATACAATTTATAACTTTAAACAAAGCTCTATCACAGGCTCTGAAATTCTACAGGTTATCTATCATCGAGAACGAGACGCGTAGTATAATTATCCGATCATACGAGCCGAAGCTAAGTTCGATCGCGATTATACGAAGCGTCTCGTTCGAAGATGATCACTTCCCACCCGTAAAAGGAAGTTACATCTCGAATGAATATCGTAACAAGTGAATTCCCATCCCTGTAATCATCTTACGAAAAACTATGATAACGCTTTGTTTATCTTAATTACTCTGAAATATATGACAGCCGCTAGAGGCGCGCGTGAGGTGCAAGACTGCTAGCAACGGGCCGCGCGCGGGAACTTTTTCAAATTTAAATCTCTAAAAGTTGTGGAGTTGATACATACTTAACAGTACTACAGGTTATCTATCATCTTCGAACGAGAAGCACCATGACGGTTGACGTCATGTCTTGATGATCACTGGATGAACTGTATTATATTGTATAGGTGTTAAGTACTCACCGGATTCCCCATCGCAGTTGAAGTCCCGTCTTCGCGGCGTCTCATGACATCCGGCTCGGGTGGCCGGTGGCGCGACACACTATGGTCAAGTTGGTGCCCTCACGCACCACTATGTTGGTTGAATTCATGTGTCGATGATCACTGGATGAACTGTATTATGTTGTATTGTTGTTACTTACCTGATTCCCCGTTGCAGTTGAATTCCTGGCCGTCTTCGCGTCGCCACATGACGTAGGGCTCGGGATAGCCGGTGGCGCGACACACCATAGTCACGTTGGTGCCCTCGCGCACCACCATGTCAGTTGACGTCATGTTGTCGATGATCACCGGAGGGACTGCCGACAAAACAGGTTTCTGTTAACGTAAATACTTGTTAAAAGTTAAAGACCCAACACACTCTTTAATATTACTCCTTTTTAACCGACTTCAGAAAAAGGAGGAGGTGCTCAAGTCGACTGTAATTTTTTTTTCAACACACTTGCTCATAAAGTGAGCCTTATTACATCGATCTTAGGGCCATAAACCGAACTATAACCCACGCGTGCATAATAATATTACAGTACTAGTTGCGTAATAGAATTATCCCTACAAAGTTAAGTAAGTACCTAACTGCAAATTATATGCGAGTAAACAGAGACTTTTCAATTTAACCGGGTAATACAGTATCCCTACAAAGTTAAGTTAGTACCTAACTGCAAGTTATATGCGAGTCAACAGAGCATTTTCAATTTCAGCGGGTAATAGATACAGTTCTTTTTTTTGTAACAACAAAGAGGTTTTATACGGCTGAAAATCCATTTACGTTTTTAGAATAAATAAATGTGTCCCTAATTAAGACAAAAACATAATTAAGTATATTATTATCAAATTATTTATAATTCACAATAATTTGTTAAAAAACATTTGCATTTTATCACTATTATTATACTTAATTTTTTAAAGTAGGCTGTATGGCTGTATGTAATGAATCACCTCACATTTGGCGCGTGCAAATAAAAAAAAACTTGCGCGCTTTTTCCCTTAATAGGGTATTTTACTGTTGTTGAAATGTAGATATTTAATGATGACGTTAAAAAAATTGCAATTAAGAATACCAAATTTGAAAAAATAATTTGAATCTGTTTTATAATAAAAGAATTATAGTCTGTTTGATTTTGACTATAGCTGTCTCTTTCTAAAACGAAATCTTCTATGGCGTGACTATGACGCTACTAACCCACTGAAGTCACTAAGATAGCGTCCTGTCCTTGTCTAATTATAAAGTTTGAAGTCCTATATCTTTGAAAATATTCAAGATAATTCAAAATGAAAACTTGTTTTGTGTAGCTAATATTTCGAAAAACATTTTAAAGAAATAAAAAAAAAAACAGTAAAATACCGTATTAATATTAGGTTAATACAATATGTATGCAATAAATGTTTGTTTTTCCTCGCAAGTGTGTTGAAAAAGTGCGTATGAAACTCGTGAGCAACTTACTCACTAGACACTCGGCTGATTTACGCCCTCGCCTGCGGCTCGGGCTGCAACCCACAGCCTCGTGTATAATGAGCAACCTAAGCTCACTTGTATCATAATATACTATTATGTATGTTTTATTTGGACCGTCATGTAAAAAAAGCAAAGGGACCTTCTGGTCAAACTGAACTCGAACCCGCTACCAAACCCGAGATGATATGTTTCCCAATTTAATTTTACCATTAATGATCCATGGTGATCCAAGTTCAGAAATGTTGATATTTTTCTCTGTATCTATATTTATTACTCTTGTTGTACAACTTGTTTTCAGCACCTGCTTTTTATCCACATCGGGGTAGCACTTAGCCTTCATCACACCTGATGTTGAGTGGTGATAAGGCTCAAGGTGGAAGCGCACTACTTCCGGAATCCTTAACCAGTGAGGGACTATACTAACTTGCTATCTTATCTCTAACTGCCGGAACACAATCATCATCATCATGTCAGCCGAACGACGCCCACTGCTGGGTATAGGCGTCCCCCAAGGATCTCCACAACGATCAGTCCTGCGCTGCCCGCATGTAGCGGAACACAATAATGCTGCCTAAATATTCGTTTGTAAAAATTACTGAAATGGCTTTTGTACCAAGTGTATTTGTGTTTAGGTATTTGGTAACTGTAAGATACTGAGCAGAATAAAAGATTAAATAATATTGTGTTTCATTTCTAACGTCGTCTTATAAATAAATTGTGTACTTTGATCTCTTTAGAAAACACAAAGTATTGAAGATAAACCGGAGATATTTCGAGTTACATTGAAATTGCCTCTTTCGGAATCAACAAAATAAATAAGGGATTGTTTTTTTTATTCTTGACTAATGGAGTAAGATATGAAATAGGAACCTTTACCCATCTGTTTAATTGATGAAATTTGTTTTATATCAAATTAAGTATGCTAAATAATACATCGTGACTGAGTTGGCTAAAATGTCCCTGTCCAGACAGTTTTTTTTTTTAATATTTCGTGATTTTTTCCTACCTGGCTTTGAAAATTTTTCTTCTCTTATCGAGTCGTTGATTCGTTCATAAATTATTTATTTGTAAATATGATTCGCCCAGTACTCAGCCAGGCCAATCGCCGCATCAGATGCCGCCATCAGTTCATCCATGTTGCACGCATGTGGAGCCAGGGGGCAAGAGAGCAAGTGCTGCATAGTTTGCTCAGCGGTGGCGCACTTACACGGGCTGGGACTCGTTGGCGTAACCCCATTTAAATTTGTTACGCCTACAGCGGCCAATTTGAGTCCGGAGTCAATTTATGGACTTCCATATGGACCACGAAAGGTCGTGGTCGTTCAAATAGAATTATTCATTTTTTAGTTAACTTTCAATTGCTGCCAACCCTATGTTTTGCCAGGAATAAGCGTGCCACCATTGTGGTGCGCCGCAGGACACTGCTCGCCACACTCTAATAGAGTGCTCGGTGTGGGCGGCGCAGCGCCAGGAGTTAGTCACTGCGGTTGGGCCGGATCTCTCGCTTGCCAAAATCATAGTTGTGATGCTGCGGAGCGAGGAGGGATGGCAGGTCGTGGTCTTCTTCTGTGAGGATGTCATCTTGCAGAAGAAGCCCATGGAGAGTGTTCTCGAGGCGGACATCGCAGCGAGCCAACTCCAACGTGCCAGACCGGGGAGAATGAGACGCCAACGTGCGCGTCTCGATCTCCCCTAGTCGCAAGATGGGGCGCAGTAAGGCCCTGTTCCCCCTGTAGTGTGGAGCTCTAACGGGCCACTCTCTCCAAGTCATGTGCAGCATGTTAACACATACCCACAGGCTCGGGGAAAGCGCAGGTCTTCGAGAGGAGTTTAGTTGGTAGTGGTGCCTTCTCCCGTTCGCCCCATCAGCCCTGTCCACCACGAGTGGGTAACCTAACTGGGGAGAAAGCTCCGTCCCTCTTTCCAGCCTCCTCTCGAGCTTTCGAGCTCATTGGGGGGTGGGGCAGGGGTTAGAATCACCTAGCCCTGACGTGAAGCCTATTAGGCTTGTTGGGAGGGCTGAGTGCGGCCAGGGACATGCCCCGGGTGTGTCCGAGTCCAACATGCCGTTTGGTATGCTTAAAAATCGCAATCTCCTCTTGATATAAAAAAATAACCAACCCAACGTTTTTACATTATGTAGACTCAATCGAATGCTATAAAATTATTCATTAAACAGATGGGTGCAATTCGATATCAATTTGATTCGATTGCAACAGGAAAGTTTTAGCCAACCCACTGGCAACGTAAAATGCTTTCGATTCAATCAAACAGATGAGCGAAGGAGCAATCCCTATTCATACCTGGCTATTTTTAATAATGTATTTTTGTTCATGAAAGAGCTATAGAATTATTAAAAGGAAAATACTTCATCTCTAAGGTCTTTACGCTACGTCTAATAGATTTTGTACTACCTACTGGTTCAGAGAAAACATGTTTTCAAGGACTCTCGTAGATAAGTTAGTTAGTACGATCTCATATTTCCCCCATTCATGGTGTTTATGATGTTAACATTACTATCTACTTACTCATGATGTTTACATACAATCCAAGTTTGAGCTAAAATTATGATGCACACACCATATTAATAAAGTTCGTTTTTAAATATACTCTGGTACATGCTCTACATGTACTAGTAGGTACATGGGCAAGGCTAAATTTGACATCTTTGAAGGCAATTTAAGCCGATCACCATCTTTCACGGAGAAGCTTCATGGAAGAAGATTTTTGGTCACACAGTCATCCCCTGACTGAATAGCAAAAGTTTTTTAACCGCCCCAATCCCAGACTGGGTGTGGATATCATTGTATCTCTGAGATTCTTAAAATAGTATCTATATACTTATAATAAAACTGTAAACGATCCAATTCTGTACATTGAAAAGAAATAGAAAAAAATACCACCAGGGGTCTTCTTAAACAAAACAGATACCAAAAATATAGTTTTTGAATTTTTTGTCTGTCTGTCTGTCTGTTGTCCGCGTTTCACACAAAAACTACTGAACGGATTTTGATGAAACTTTTTTTGTTATACAGCTATTGGCCCTCGCCAACATATAGGCTATAATTAATTTTGAAGATCGTAATATCTGATGTGGAACCATAGCAGTCCCGCCAAACTATGAGAGATATAAAAATACCGTCTTAAAGAAAATTGTTAAACGTGATGGGCACTTTCTATTGACGTACAAAGTTTGAAGGTCTGGTTCACCTGATGTGGAACCCTAGCAGCCAGGATAAACTATATGAGATACAAACATGGCGTCTTAAGAAAAGTTGTTTCACGTAATGAACATTTTCTATTGACGGAAAAATATCGAAGGTCTGGCACACCTGATGTGGAACCCCAGCAGCCCAGCTAAACTATAAGAGATACAATCTATCTATATATACTTATAATAAAACTGTAAACGATCCAATTCTGTACATTGAAAAGAAATAGAAAAAAATACCACCAGGGGTCTTCTTAAACAAAACAGATACCAAAAATATAGTTTTGAATTTTTTGTCTGTCTGTCTGTCTGTTGTCCGCGTTTCACACAAAAACTACTGAACGGATTTTGATGAAACTTTTTTTGTTATACAGCTATTGGCCCTCGCCAACATATAGGCTATAATTTATTTTGAAGATCGTAATATCTGATGTGGAACCATAGCAGTCCCGCCAAACTATGAGAGATATAAAAATACCGTCTTAAAGAAAATTGTTAAACGTGATGGGCACTTTCTATTGACGTACAAAGTTTAAAGGTCTGGTTCACCTGATGTGGAACCCTAGCAGCCAGGATAAACTATATGAGATACAAACATGGCGTCTTAAGAAAAGTTGTGTCACGTAATGAACATTTTCTATTGACGGAAAAATATCGAAGGTCTGGCACACCTGATGTGGAACCCCAGCAGCCCAGCTAAACTATAAGAGATACAATCTATACTTATAATAAAACTGTAAACGATCCAATTCTGTACATTGAAAAGAAATAGAAAAAAATACCACCAGGGGTCTTCTTAAACAAAACAGATACCAAAAATATAGTTTTTGAATTTTTTGTCTGTCTGTCTGTCTGTTGTCCGCGTTTCACACAAAAACTACTGAACGGATTTTGATGAAACTTTTTTTGTTATACAGCTATTGGCCCTTGCCAACATATAGGCTATAATTTATTTTGAAGATCGTAATATCTGATGTGGAACCATAGCAGTCCCGCCAAACTATGAGAGATATAAAAATACCGTCTTAAAGAAAATTGTTAAACGTGATGGGCACTTTCTATTGACGTACAAAGTTTGAAGGTCTGGTTCACCTGATGTGGAACCCTAGCAGCCAGGATAAACTATATGAGATACAAACATGGCGTCTTAAGAAAAGTTGTGTCACGTAATGAACATTTTCTATTGACGGAAAAATATCGAAGGTCTGGCACACCTGATGTGGAACCCCAGCAGCCCAGCTAAACTATAAGAGATACAATCTATCTATACTTATAATAAAACTGTAAACGATCCAATTCTGTACATTGAAAAGAAATAGAAAAAAATACCACCAGGGGTCTTCTTAAACAAAACGATATCAAAAATATAGTTTTTGAATTTTTTGTCTGTCTGTCTGTCTGTTGTCCGCGTTTCACACAAAAACTACTGAACGGATTTTGATGAAACGTTTTTTGTTATCCAGCTATTGGCCCTACTCGCCAACATATAGGCTATAATTTATTTTGACGATCGTAATATCTGATGTGGAACCATAGCAGTCCAGCTAATCTATGAGAGATATAAAAAATACCGGCTTAAGGAAAATTATTAAACGTGATGGGCACTTTCTATTGACGTACAAAGTTTGAAGGTCTGGTTCACCTGATGTGGAACCCTAGCAGCCAGGATAAACTATATGAGATACAAACATGGCGTCTTAAGAAAAGTTGTTTCACGTAATGAACATTTTCTATTGACGGAAAAATATCGAAGGTTCGGCACACCTGATGTGGAACCCCAGCAGCCCAGCTAAACTATAAGAGATACAATCTATCTATACTTATAATAAAACTGTAAACGATCCAATTCTGTACATTGAAAAGAAATAGAAAAAAATACCACCAGGGGTCTTCTATACCTACTTATAATAAAACTGTAAACGATCCAGTTCTGTACATTGAAAAGAAATAGAAAAAAATACCACCAGGGGTCTTCTTAACCAAAACAGATACCAAAAATATGGTTTTTGAATTTTTGTCTGTCTGTCTGTCTGTTGTCCGCGTTTCACACAAAAACTACTGAACGGATTTTGATGAAACTTTTTTTGTTATACAGCTATTGGCCCTCGCCAACATATAGGCTATAATTTATTTTGAAGATCGTAATATCTGAAGTGGAACCATAGCAGTCCCGCCAAACTATGAGAGATATAAAAATACCGTCTTAAAGAAAATTGTTAAACGTGATGGGCACTTTCTATTGACGTACAAAGTTTGAAGGTCTGGTTCACCTGATGTGGAACCCTAGCAGCCAGGATAAACTATATGAGATACAAACATGGCGTCTTAAGAAAAGTTGTGTCACGTAATGAACATTTTCTATTGACGGAAAAATATCGAAGGTCTGGCACACCTGATGTGGAACCCCAGCAGCCCAGCTAAACTATAAGAGATACAATCTATACTTATAATAAAACTGTAAACGATCCAATTCTGTACATTGAAAAGAAATAGAAAAAAATACCACCAGGGGTCTTCTTAAACAAAACAGATACCAAAAATATAGTTTTTGAATTTTTTGTCTGTCTGTCTGTCTGTTGTCCGCGTTTCACACAAAAACTACTGAACGGATTTTGATGAAACTTTTTTTGTTATACAGCTATTGGCCCTTGCCAACATATAGGCTATAATTTATTTTGAAGATCGTAATATCTGATGTGGAACCATAGCAGTCCCGCCAAACTATGAGAGATATAAAAATACCGTCTTAAAGAAAATTGTTAAACGTGATGGGCACTTTCTATTGACGTACAAAGTTTGAAGGTCTGGTTCACCTGATGTGGAACCCTGGCAGCCAGGATAAACTATATGAGATACAAACATGGCGTCTTAAGAAAAGTTGTTTCACGTAATGAACATTTTCTATTGACGGAAAAATATCGAAGGTCTGGCACACCTGATGTGGAACCCCAGCAGCCCAGCTAAACTATAAGAGATACAATCTATCTATACTTATAATAAAACTGTAAACGATCCAATTCTGTACATTGAAAAGAAATAGAAAAAAATACCACCAGGGGTCTTCTTAAACAAAACAGATACCAAAAATATAGTTTTTGAATTTTTTGTCTGTCTGTCTGTCTGTTGTCCGCGTTTCACACAAAAACTACTGAACGGATTTTGATGAAACGTTTTTTGTTATACAGCTATTGGCCCTACTCGCCAACATATAGGCTATAATTTATTTTGACGATCGTAATATCTTATGTGGAACCATAGCAGTCCAGCTAATCTATGAGAGATATAAAAATACCGGCTTAAGGAAAATTATTAAACGTGATGAGCATTTTCTACTGTCATACAAAGTTTGAAGGTCTGGTTCACCTGATGTGGAACCCTAGCAGCCCAGCCAAACTATAAGAGATACAAATATAGCATCATAAGAGAAGTTGTTCAGCGTAATGAGTATTTTATTTTGACATACTATCTCGAATATTATTAATATGAAAGTGTGTTTGTTTGTATGTCCGTCTTTCACGTCAAAACGGAGCAACGGATCGACGTGATTTTTAGTATGTAGGTAGTTTAGGAGCTAGAAAGTGACATAGACTAAAATTATCACGTTACCTCGGGGATAACGTAGTGTAGTACATGCGGGCGAAACCGCGGTCGGAAGGCTATGTTATGTAAATTTTTAATGTGCTAATATGTATCATAGCATTCATAGTGCTGTACTAATACTTATATATTAAACTAGCTTTCAGCCCGCGGCTTCGCCCGCGTGGACTTCCCGACCTTATCCCGCGGGAATGATTTTTCCGGGATAAAAAGTAGCCTATGTTCCGCACCAGGCTACAATTTGTGTCCTAAATTTCAGCCATATCCGTTCAGCCGTTTTGGCGTGATTGAGTAACAAACATACAAACATCTAAACTTTCACATTTATAATATTAATAAGTAGGATAAATAAAAAAAAAAAAACAAAATAGCTTATTAGCCTTAAAAATTAAAAATGCTGCCGAAAGTCACTATTCCACGCGGACGAAGTCGCGGGCACAGCTAGTTAGTACCTAAGTGAACTCTTCACTCACAGATAAACTGTGTAAACGGTTTGTTGTAATAATTGTATGTTCTAGATAGAAGAAATAACGTCTAATAAGTAAATAATAAATACCTATTGTTTACCTACACACGGCTCCTGCGTTCCAATTGGCTGAGATCGGCAGGGAAAATATCAGGGTACGACAGAAGACGGACTCACCTACGACCTGAAGATATCCTTTCCTCGAGCGCATAGGGTCGGTGTTGACCTGGCACATGTACCAGCCCCTGTCGACCTCCTGTACGTCCTTGATGTGGAGGTACCACGACCGGTGGTCGTTGTACGACAGGCTGATGCGAGGGTTCTGAGTTATTATGTTGTGATGGATGCTGAGGATCGTTTGTGTGTCCACACGGACCCACGCCACCTGGTAAAGGAAGAGGAAAGTAAGCAAGTAAGACAAATATACAAACAAAGAAAAATCTAATCTTTCCCTTTTATAATATACTTAGTAGGTATAAACAAACGAACGAGAAATCAAGTCTATCATCTTTATGATATTAAATAGAAATAAAGTAGACAAGTACAATATGGTAAAGTTAATCAAAAAATTGCTATGTTAGTTTTTTTTTTTTATATTGTATGGGCTTGCTCTTGGCTTCATACTGAACCTTAGGGTTGGGAAGAAGCCTAAGATGGGGCGAGCTTTCACTATGCAACTTTTATTGTTGAAAAATGGAAAATTAAGTATTTTTGAAAAAATCTACCCGTCCCAAAACCAGCTCCGATATGGGACTCGAACCCACGATCTTTCGCTATACGGGCGACTGCTCTAACCATTGAGCTGCGGAGTCTTTACGAGAAGTGTCGAATTTATCAAACTCCTTACGCGCTGTATAGCCAGCGTTAATTTCATCAATGTACATGTACAATGTATATTACTACCCTTACACGCGAAAGAAATACCTTTCCAGATATTTGACAATCGCTAAAGATGAAATTATTATTGCAAGTTTATCTATGCTAGTTTTTGATCTTTCATAATACGGTTGATCCAAATATAAGTACATAATGTCATTCTATAAAGGGTGCTTGGTTTGAAACATTCCGAACAAATTGTTTCATAATTTCACTAAAAGCATACTTTGGTGTCACTTAAAGCATAGCAATTTAAATGAATATTTTATTCAAAAGCCTGACCATGTAAGTTCCGCACGTTTGAGTGAATTAAATTTACTTAGCCCCTACAAAGTAGAAAATTACCTCTTTGCCGTTGTGAATTCGGCCACTGGACAGTGATTGCGCTAACTGGCGACCCGGCATGATTAATGAGGGGCCTAGAAGGTATCATGTGTGTATACACTTAACAAACTTCTGGTTAACCTCAATGAGGAATTAAACTATGCTCATCCCTACAATGTAGCTTCAGATTTTTTTTATGTAAACTCTCATAAGTACAGAATAAACAAATGAAGAAAACCATTTCCACATTTATAATGTGACATTTAACAACAAACACACTTTCACATTTTTGATATTAGTATGAATAATATGAGTTAATCACTACATAGTATAAAACAAAGTCGCTTTCTCTGTCCCTATGTCCCTTTGTATGCTTAAATCTTTGAAACTACGCAACGGATTTTGATGCGTTTTTTTTATTAGATAGAGTGATTCAAGAGGAAGGTTTATATGTACTTTTTATCCCGATATTCCCACGGGAACGGGAACCACGCGGGTGAAACCGCGGGCGGCCGCTAGTAAATAATAATTTAGCTTCAGTTTTTTATGTAAACTCTCATAAGCACAGAACAAACAAATGAACACAACCATTTCCACATTTATAATAAGGGAAAAATAAATTAAGAAAACTATTTCCACATTTTTTGTTTATTTGTTTGTTCTGTGCATATGAGAGTTTATTAAAAAAAAACTGAAGCTAAATTATTATTTATTCACACTAATATTATAAATGTGAAATAGTGTTTGTTTGTCTGATTTTCACCTCAAAATGGAGCAACAGATCGAATTGATTTTTGGTATGGGGAGTAGAGTGACATAAAGTCTATTTATTTCAGCATGTCTTATAAAGTAAACAAACATGACGTCACAATCAACTATAGTATTGGGCACAAAATGATCAATTGAATTCAATTCGTTTTCTATTCGATTTTTTCGATTTTTTTATATCAGTTCATTAGTTTAACGCTTATTCATAGTTTTCTTTTTCACTGACTGTTATTATCGTACAGTCAGCATCAAATTCATATAAGCGTCTAGAGTAGTCAAAAAGATCTGAAAAACATAAAATCAATTTGATCTAGGCAGTTCGAATCATCATATTGTTGTAAGCGCGCAAGGTGTTCAAAATATCTAGGCACTCTTGTTTCATATTTATATGAGCAGTCAGTGTTCAAAATTATCTAAGCAAACAAAGCTCTCAAAATATCTGTGCAATATGGTGTTGTACATTATGCACAGATATTTTGATAGCCTTGTTTACTTAGATAAATTTGAACACTCTGACTGCTCATATAAATATGAAACAATGAGTGCCTAGATATTTTGAACACTTTGCGCGATTACAACAATATGATGATTCGAACTGCTTAGATCAAATTGCGTTTATGTTTTTTAGATCTTTTTGACTACTCTAGACGCTTATATCAATTTGACGCTGACTGTACAGACGTGCACTGAATACAGGTACCTAGGTAAAAAAAATATATACAAAAAATATATTTATTTAAAAAAAATACAATTTTGATAAAAGGTACTACTTACTACAAATACTGAATCATTTTAAATCGAACGACCAAAAAGACAGTACAGTGCCAGTGATCAGTACTCCGGCACTAATTAAAACACAAGGATGCTGGATTAGCGGAGAATTCGAATTAGAGGATATAATTCATAATGTGAGGAACATACAAAACCCGCAGTGTATAACAAACTCACGTCGCATCTCCGTCCACCGGAGCGGAAACAATACATAAAAGAGCGAGTAAAACAATGTACTTATTGGAGTGAACTATATTGTAATATTGTATCGGATTACTGGACGAGCCGTTTATTAAAGTACCGGATTACTGAGATTGTACTGTAGTTCTCTACAAAAATTCATCAACCGTAAGGAGATACAAATAGTTATTAGTCTGAATCACTTGATTCATAGGAAGATTCAGATTCTTCATTTAGGTTAATGGTGAATTGTGGTGTTACTTCGTCAGTTGCTGTGTCTATTATTCCATCGAGTCTCATCATCTCGTCTTCTTTTTTAATAACATGCTCGATATTTTTTTTCCATGAATCCGCACTAATGCGAGCTAAACCCTCTTTCATTAAATTTTGAATTTCAGCTATCTTAAAAATTTATTATTTCGCCCTACGTATGATTTTAACTGTGCCCATATCATTTATAATATTATATTAGGATAAGTAGGAAGTAGCATTAATTTATCCTTCAAACTAAATTAAACTAATTTAAGGCAATTGTGAAGCGCAGCAAAGCGATCGCCTTAGGTGGTTATTTTTATTGTGAAAAAACAAAGAATTAGAAAAAAAATCGTGATGCACTTTACAGAATCCATCTATCCACCAAGTTTCAACAGTGTAGTCTTAAAAGATTCGCAATAAAGAGGCTGTGACATACGGACGGACGGACGGACAGACTAATAAACAAGGTGTACATTTTACCGCCTTATTTTTTAAGAACTGTTTAGAATGAGATTTCTTATCGACTAATTCCGATTTGTTAATTGACAACTAATAACTGCCCATTCAGTCATATTACTGCTCAATATTTATTTATCTGCCCATTTTAATATTTCTTACTAATCATTTTGATTTAGTTTACTGCTCAGTTTTTACTGCTGAACTTGTTATTAAACATGTATTTTGTAATTTTAAACTTACCTACCAATTCTACAATATACAACTGCCGCTTTCCGATAACAATACTTTCCCGAGAAATACTCAGTAAATACTTTATCGATATTATCCATTGAAATTTTTTTTAACTTCAATTCGTTCATTATATATACCCCATCACTAGGAAGTCAACTGACAGTTGTCAAAATCGGAACACAAATTTTGATCAACGTATGGTTATTTTGATTATTTTGCAGTTTTCGACGGGAATTATGTGATATTTACTTTGGAAAAGGATGCAGTGTAATATGATTAATGAATGAATCACTTGTAGTGTGAATAAATTTGAGTGATTTCTTTGGAAACACAAGATATGTGTTCAATGTCAGGTTTGTTTACGTTATAAGACATGCTGAAATAAATAGACTTTAGGCTACTTTTTGTCTCGGAAATGTATTTCATTACCGTTGGATAACGTTCACGTTCACGCGGGCGAAACCGCGGGCGGAAGGCTAGTCCATACTTATCAGTGATACTAAATATTATAAAGAGAAAAGATTTGTAATTTTGTTTTTTGCTTGTAAATTTTACTTTTATAAATTTGAAAAATGTACCTTTAAAGGTAGATAAATTATTTATAATTTAAGATATAATTTGTGTCTTAAATACCTAAGACCATTTAGTACTTAGTGCTTAAAAGTCAAAAAATGCTTAAAGTGGCCACAAAGGGTACCTCTGCTCTACTGGACTATTAGAAATCAACATTCTTCTTGAGCAACATAGGCTATATTTGAACCCGATATTCCTACGGGAACGGGTACGATGCGTTTATAAATTAAAATTATGAGTAAAAAAGGTAGAATGGCACAGTCGTGTACGGTCATGAGCAATAATATTTAAACACCATAGGACTATGTCATATTAAAATGACAATGAGTGAATGCCTTCTGTGACACTGATAGTTTCTTTCGGAATACTTCAACGTGACAAAGTTCTATGTTGTACACATATTATTGCTCGTGACTGTATAACGACCCGGTATTTTAAATTGTACAGGGTTATTTTGAAACCACTAGCTAAATTTTCAAGTTCGACTAAGAATCGGTAATTAAACAACTTTCTCCTAGAAACATGAGTCGAAATACGACAAAATTTTTGGACTTCCCTTACTAACGGCCAGAATAATAACCTATCTACAGATAGGGATAAGTGCGATCCAGATTAGTTGCTATGCAACGCTTGATATTAACATAGAATTAACGACAGTTGCCAGGGTGTTGCTAGGTGTTGCCTAGCAACTAATCTGGATCGCACCTATCCCTATCTGTAGATAGGTTATTAATTCTGGCGGTTAATCGATCACGTGATCAGTATGGTTTGTATGAAAAGTAAAAAACAACAACTTTCTAATAGAAAATGTCACATTTCGACAAATGTTTCTATTAGAAAGTTGTTCGCTTGATTATGAGACCTGAGTCGAACTTAAAAATTTGGCTTCAAAATAACCCTGTATTACACTATTGAATGACTACTCCATCTTCACTTCACACAGTCCAACCTAAATTATGCACCAATAGCAGTCTTCCCCGGTGACATATCAAATCTGGCGAAGACCGAGCGCAGTAATTCTATAAACGGATACGTAGCGGAACTTCACGCGACTTGATTGTGCAGCGCACGCGGCAAAGTTTTAACAAGCCAACTTAATATCACTTCGCCAGAATGCACGCCGCCCGCTATTAATCATGCAGGACGGCTAGTTAGCGGAATTGCTGCGCTGTGACCAGATTTATAACAGGAATAGGTTTTTAACTCTATTTTGGAAGGTGGTGATTGTTCAACATTCAATTCTTTACTGCGCTCTTCATAAATTTTCGATGAGTAGCCTTTCATTTCAATTTAAAACTGCTTATTGCGTTAGAGCTTGCTAGATGATAAGCTCGATTAGTTTTTAAAGTAAAGGCGCGCGCATATGGGCAGTTTTTGGTCAATAATTGCCTGCCAACTGTAGTGGATCAATCTGGAGCAAATAAGTGGAGCGATGTTGGTCTATATTTCGTGGTATTGTGTGGCCATAATAATATCTCTGCAACAGGTTGTTACACTTTGACGTTTTACTGTCGCCCTTAACCTGCACGCTCGGATTAGGCACACAGACGTCCTACACATTTTTATCGCCGTAACTCGGATTAGACACACATGTGTACCTCAACCAACTATTTGAAAAATGCTGTTAGGCATTTTTTTTTCCTACAGTGTAATTAATACAGTTTAAATTTCCAATTCCGCCACTACTAGTTCGAGACTGACGGGTCAAATCTCCGAGCGACAGGCACCTGAGTAACTATCGTAGTAGTTTTTTACCCTGTGGTAGCTGATGTGGTCGTGACATATTTGGCGGGGATTGACAGAAATTGCGCAATTTTAGTTGCTCTAGTAAGCGCGCCTTAAGAGCCTGAGGGCCTACTCTGAAACGCAAAACCCGAAACTTCGGTATACCCGTCCCTCTCACTCTCTAGTCGGAACAGAATCGAGTGAAAGGGGCGGGGCTAACCGAAGTTTCGGATTAACGTTTCAGAGTACGGTCCCTGAACATAATTTGAAAAACGAACATAATACTTTTAAGTCTAATTTATTTGTCTTTGAGTTTTAAATCTCGTTTTCTATTTTAATGATATGTATTTTTTAAAGATTCTAACAATTTACTTTTAAAAAACTCTTCTTTTTCATTCCATAGACCATATAAAATGCGTAGGGTACGACAAAACCTTTTAGCCTGAACTTAAGTACTTTATACCCTCTCATGTCTTCTACTATACAAGCGAGCAGGGTGCCTACCATCAACTCTTATTGCGGTTTTGTTTAGGACCTAAACTGATCTGCTTCGCTTATTCGTACCACGACAGCTTAATATCAATGACAGCGATTCAGTGATCATGCAATGACATTTCACAGCCGCTAAGCTGTCAAAAACTCTTATTTGACTTATAACTCGGCCAAGCTAACATGACTTCTGCAGGTTATACCCATCCCTCTCACTCTCCGGGCATGACAGAATCGAGTGAAAGAGACGGGTGAAGAAATAAGGACACAAATCGTTTCGTCATTCACATTTAGCAATTCATTTGCGATCCAGTTTTTAGAAGGTCATAGTACGAAAGAAAGCAATTCATTTTAGGAACCTACTCTGCATCGCGCTATTTTTGAATCGCTGTCTTAAAGTTGATGGTAGGCACCCAGGGCGTTTCGGCCCATATACTGTGCGTACTTTATAAATGACTTAGATTGAATTAAAAATGCCCTAACTTCGTTTTTATTAGGTTGCTATCTAGTTTGTACGCAAATTTTGCAAACGATTTTATACTAGCTTCCCGATGAGCTTGAGACTTGAAACTTTGAACATAGGTCAGAACTTGATGACAATGCAATATTACGGTGTCATTGAGCTGATCTGATAATGGAGCCGGAAGAACGCCACAGGAACTCCATGATGAAATCGTGCTACCCCACTACTCTGACGGGAGATAAAGTTCAGGGTCTGATGATGAGCCGGAAGGCCATGCCATAGGAACTCAATATTGAAACCATGCAACCCCATCGAGTGTGGGATTGTTTGAATCGTTTTGACGAGTATTCTATTGGAAAATATTTCTAGCCTGTTTTAAAGACGTGGTCTTCATCATCATCATCAGCCATTTAATGTCCCCACTGCTGGGGCACTGGCCTTCCTTATGGATGAATAAGGAGAATGAGCCATGACCCACCACGCGGGCTCAGTGCGGATTGGTGGGTATTAACGACTGCAAGTGCAGCCGGGACCAACGGCTTAACGTGCCTTCCGAAGCACGGAGGAGCTCGAGATGAAAAGTTTTTGGTCACCCATCCCGTGACCGACCATTGCGAACGTTGCTTAACCTCAACGATCGCAGGCCGAGCGCGCTATCCACTGCGCCACGGGCTCCTCTGACGTGGTCTTATAAAATAATATTTTAAAAGAAGAGATTTTTTATTTAATGCCAGACACTAAAAAAAACGCGCACCTATCTAGCTTTTAGTACTAAACTTGAATTGACTTCTCAAGACTTACTTTATACCCCCTCAAGTCTTCGACGACACAGGCAAGTAACGCGTCTCGGCCGACGGTGACCGTCACGTTCGGCACCGGCTCGACGAACCGCGGGAACAGTGACTCTGCAACAAGTGATACTTTTGTCAAGTATTTACATACTTAATAGCTGTCATGTGATCAGTGATTAATGGGACCCTTGGGTGGTTTATAAGCTTCGCCCTTTGCGAGCAGGTTAATAAAACACTTTGCACTTTTGATGAACCTCCATTGCATGGCCGAGTGGTTTACAGTCGTGAGCAATAATATGTAAACAACATAGAACTATGGAGATTTGACGATCGATTTGGCGCAGGGGTAGGCTACCCACCTTCTGCGCCAGTGGTCTCGGGTTCGATTCCCGAACAAGACAAATATTTGAGTGCATGAACATGTCTATTGGTCTTGGTCTGGGTGTTTACTATGTATATATTAGGTATGTATTTACAAACAAAAAGTATTTAAGTACTTATATATTTATCCGTTATCAAGTTTTCCATGATACAGTTTCATAGTGAAATTAAAATGGGCTTAGATAATTGGTGTGAATGTGAGAAGTTATTTATTTTATTTATTTATTTATTTTAAACTATTTTTTTCATTTACAATGCAATTCTGTAAGTATAGGAAAACTGTGATAGTTAAAAACCACGAGCCCTGAAGCTTTCAGGCGGGATTCGAACCCGCGCCTCCGGGAATCCGGCCCGATGCTCTGACCAACTAAGCTACCGAAAGGCCTACACGACTCGCCGAATTTTGCTATCACTTGTTACGCTGTAGGCCAGCGTTGCTTCATCAATGCGAGGAAAGCCTCGCATCCGAAAGAATCATTTTAACAAATGTTTAAAAGCTGAAAGCTACTTATAGGGCTCGTGGTTTTTTACTATCACAATTTTCCTATAACATAGAACTATGTCATATTATTACAATACTGAATGACTTCCTGTGGCGCACATAGTTTCGTTTCGAAACGATTGTTGAATCGTGACAAGTTCTATGTTGTTTACATATTATTGCTCGTGACTGTACGCACCGGTTTTCAAGGTGCCGCTATCTCTGGAGGTCCCGGGTTCAATTCCCCGCCGGGTAAATATTGAAAACGGACGAACTTTTAAAAATTTACTCGCGTCTGGGTGTATTTGGTAATACCAGGGGGGTGTCACTCCGCAGTTTAGGTACGTTCGGCCGGCGCGACTGCCGGGCAGGCGTATGGCAGAAGGATGCCGCTCGGCTCGTACGCTCCACGTTCGCGCGTAGAACGTTCGATCATTTCTGTGATTTTTGTGCACCGAACAATGACTTATAAATGTTCCTATAATCCGTATATAAGATACTGTTGTGTTTACGGGTGTCTAAATAAAAGAAATAACAAAAGAAACAACAAAACCGAACCCGCAAGTCGCTCGCAACCCTAACCAGCGAGCGAGCTGTTTGAGACATTCATAGAAATAAAAACGCTCGCGCGTAGATATTGGGTACAGTTTTGCTTGCATGCGCGAACTCTAGGTTATTATAACAATAGGTAAGCGATGACAAAGCAACCGGAATTGGACTTTATTTCCACGCAGAAAGATTTATTTTTATTTGAATGAGCTTGCAGAGTGAGTCTTCTGTGCCTTAGCACTATTATTTATTCTGTGGTAATACCCCTCGTTGTTTCCAATTTCCATAACACTAGTGTTCAAGCTGCTATAGTTAGGTAATTAAGCAATGTAAGTGATGGTGGCAGGCAGTAGTTAGGCACGCAGACTACAAAATATACCTTACAGTACCTATCACATACTTTTATATATATATATATATATATATATATATATATGTGTGCTTTAAGAGAAAAGATTTGTAATTTTGTTTTTTGCTTGTAAATTTTACTTTTATAAATTTGAAAAATGTACCTTTAAAGGTAGATAAATTATTTATAATTTAAGATATAATTTGTGTCTTAAATACCTAAGACCATTTAGTACTTAGTGCTTAAAAGTCAAAAAATGCTTAAAGTGGCCACAAAGGGTACCTCTGCTCTACTGGACTATTAGAAATCAACATTCTTCTTGAGCAACATAGGCTATATTTGAACCCGATATTCCTACGGGAACGGGTACGATGCGTTTATAAATTAAAATTATGAGTAAAAAAGGTAGAATGGCACAGTCGTGTACGGTCATGAGCAATAATATTTAAACACCATAGGACTATGTCATATTAAAATGACAATGAGTGAATGCCTTCTGTGACACTGATAGTTTCTTTCGGAATACTTCAACTGTGACTGTACGCACCGGTTTTCAAGGTGCCGCTATCTCTGGAGGTCCCGGGTTCAATTCCCCGCCGGGTAAATATTGAAAACGAACGAACTTTTAAAAATTTACTCGCGTCTGGGTGTATTTGGTAATACCCCTCGTTGTTTCCAATTTCCATAACACTAGTGTTCAAGCTGCTATAGTTAGGTAATTAAGCAATGTAAGTGATGGTGGCAGGCAGTAGTTAGGCACGCAGACTACAAAATATACCTTACAGTACCTATCACATACTTTTATCTGATTCAGAAATTTCTTAAGCACAAAATACTTAACAAATAAAATTGTACTTAAATAACAACCAGACCAAATAATTACTTCAAAAAGTAGGTAGGTAAGGTCGACCAGGAAAGTGCTTTAACAGTTTTGTTGACAGTTCCCATACATTTAAAATATCGCTAAAGCTCAGATCTGAATGACATTTCAATAACGTTGAACCTTATTGATTTACAGAATACAGTGAATTTTAAAACTAAAGGTGATAAAGCAATTTCTTGGTTGAGTTTACATATATCGAACTCATTATTTATTACATTAGGGAATCGATCTCGTTAGCGTAGGGATATCAAATTCTCTATATAACCAGTCGGGTTAAGCTTCCTATAATTTGTAGCAGCAAGACAAGCTTAAAAGATATTTTGTCTTCATCAAAATATATAAAAAAATCTGATATGTCAAAACTTTTCATGATAATAATATACGAGTATAGCGTTTGTACCTAGGTTGGCAAGTTAATAAGCCCCCTTTAAAATAAACTATTAGATTTTTAAAGTTTATCTTTTCATATCAAATGGAAATATAAAATTTATATGAACTTTTTAGTGTATTTTTTAAGTACAGCAAGAGCAAAATAACTAAATAATTGAGCTGAAAACGAAATCAATTTTAAAAAGTTTTTTGTAAAAATTTCATTTTTTGAGAAGCTTTTTTGCTAAATGTACTTTATTATATTGTATAGTCATTAAACCAAAACCCGTGTGCAAAATATCAACTCAATCAGACTCTGGGAAGTTGGTCAAATTAAGCTTGCAAGATTAACGGACATTACATAAACTTGAGCTCCTACTATATAAAGCTGTCTTCGCAATATTGATGTACCTAATTTTCAATAAATTACTAAGCTAGTACGCTGCATTTCTGTAGCGCTCATATAAAATTAACTTTAACATAGCTGCACGGTTGCACGATTTAAAAGACTCGTGGCTTTAATGAGGTGGGTCATTTGATGCGCCATCTATCTCTATCTCTCTTTCTCTATCTATCTATCTTGGCGGGATATTAGAAACAACATTTCCGGATTGTTTATATGTGCTCGGTAAGCTCTTCTTTCATTACAGTCGCAGCCGTCGCCTGCAGGGTAGAGCCAAGATTGATGGGCCCGCGATGGATTTGTTCTATTCGCGTACTCACTCATCAATCATTTGCGGATATTTTTCCGTGTCTCAGGTTGTTTAGCCCGAATAGATTGTTCGGTATTCGAGCATCGCTCATATCGACATGTGTATCACATTAGGATTGACGTTCACATGATACTGGTACTCGCCTTCTTTACGTAGAAGTGTATAATGTTTTTCATTTGTCTTTACGTGTCAAACTATTTTAAGCTAATCTGAATTTATGCCGCAATTTTAAAATTCGGTATTAACATGATAAAGCTAATTGAATACTTTTACCAAAAATAATCTTAAAAATAATATTTTATCACATAATCATAAAAAATATATATCGGAGCCCGAGGCTCTAGGACGGTATTAGGATGGGTTGCCATTATTTATTACGATTTTTATGTCCGTGGGCAAAGAGAAACGCTAGTGAATGCTTAACAAGAAGGTTGATAATAATCAATCTATCTAACTGCAAATAGCACTGACTTGAAGTGACAATCTAGATATCCTAATAACATTCTTTCTAAGACTAGGTTTTAGGAAACGAATAATGAGTTCATGAGCCACGCTTTAACCGTTTAACGTCTATACCGGATGCCTAGCTTCATGACCCCGATGCATCAAGTTTGCATCCCATAGTTTTTTTTATAAATGTCTCATAAATCATTATTAATTGCGTGCCCTCGTCGACCACGCTCAGTGTCACTATCGGATAACACCGTTCGTTCCCTGGAACTTAATTCAATATCTTAACACTTGACTCATAAAACCCAACAAGAACTCTTTTCCGTAGCACTCAAATATTTTAGGCAATAAATAACAAAAGCTTGTAAAATTCTCGTAACGACTCCGTAGCTCAAAGGTTAGAGCAGTCGCCTGGATAGCGAAAGGTCTTGAGTTCGAGTCCCATCTGAGCTGGTTGTGAGACGGGTAAATTTTTTGCAATGAATGAATGCAAAAAAGTAAACAAAAAAAATGAAATAAAAAGCTTGTAAGTTATTACAAACCTAACTATTAAAATCGGACAGGCACAGACATTTGAAAGAATTTAATTATAATTCAAAAATATACTGTACTTAAAGACTTAAACTAACAATTTTCTTTATAATAATTGTGGTTGTAACCACTTTTACTAAATAGGTTAGGTAGGTAGGTATAAAAATACATTTTTAATAAAATTGTAATCACTTTTTAGTAAATAGGTATCAAAACCAGAAACTCCAATACGAAGATATTACACCCGCTTGTTTATTTTTAAATCAGTCACGTTTGATCCGTTCAAATTTAGCTCCAATATGGAAACACAGTTTTGCTCTAACCATGATCCGTATTTGACGTCGTCATCGTGGTGGTAAAAACAGCACTATGGGATATATCCGTAAAACCAAGTCACGGTCCAACAGATTTGCTTTCAAAACTGTGCTGCTGCGAACATATAGTTCCATAAATATCTGGCACCTATCGATATTTTTTGTTTCTCTATGTTTCACAGGTCGTTGTTTCGTAATATTTTATCATGTCTCGGATCACAACTCTTGATACAAATCTTTTTATAACATTATGCATAATATGGTTTATTAATAACATACACTACGAGTAAATCGCTGTCAACAGAAAATTTGATGAAAAATAATGATTAATATAATGGTTCTTTCAATCTCTGATTTGAGGAAATGTGTTCTTAACTTTCACAATTAACTTAAATTCTAGCTTAGTTCCAAATCATAAAAATTACTGACTGCATAAAAACTCATATTCAACGTAAATATTAAATTAAATTCTACTACAAAAAGACAGAGAAGAGAGCTGATATAAAATGGATTTTGCCGCAGCCTATTACAATCAACCATCCATTGAAAACCTTCTTTTATTCGGAAAAAATAAAACCTATATTTGGTAAAATACGTGATTTTCATATTCAACAAAGAATGTGAAAAACTGCAAAGCATTTAAATTTCAAATGACAATACCTCACTTAATAAATCGAGTACACTCGTAAACGCGTGTTCATAAAAATTTTACTGCAGCTTAAAAATTGTTTTTCATAGTCATTTCTGCATAGTGAATCATCATCATCATCATCATCATCATCATGTCAGCCGAACGACGCCCACTGCTGGGCATAGTGAATGGTAATACGAAATTCATTCTAAGTAATTGTAATTGCTTAGAAACAAAACTCTTCGACGTCATTAATTTCAATAAAAAGTAACATAAATAATTCAAAAAGCGACACAAAATTGTCAATGAGCTTACAAAGGTCTGATTGTAGGACGCACTCGACAAAGAATCACATTGTATTGTATTGAAGCGCACCCTGAAATCCCGTGCCTGAATACACATTGTATTCTTGGCAAATTGAATGAAACAATAAAATCCGTCAATCTATCAAGTTTCTCTGTGTACGGAACAGGGTAACTGGATTGACCGAAGGCTTACGGCCGATGGTAAGCGATGTTCATATGAATAAGTAACCACTTGGCCTCTTGACCTATAGAGAAGTCATGGCCTCACTTAAATATGACTCAAGCTGGCTATAGAGAAAAATACAACCTTAGACACAAACGTTAAATTATTTATTTATTTATTTAGAGTCTTTAATTAGAGTCTTTCTTTTGTTTATAATCGAAGCTTATTGTTTTAATAATTATAACAGACTTTAATTACAAGCTTTTATTATTTAACTTGTGGTGTATGCATGTATGTTTGTAGGAAAATGGTTCTTAAAGTTTGCAATTTAAATAAGTCACGATTTATTTTCGCATATTTGACGAAATGAAACCGTGTATAGAAAGATATTACTTATATATCAGGTGACAAGCTTATTCAGCGCATATAAAAATACGGAAAATGTTGTTTTTAATATCCCGCCGCCATAGATAAAGAAAGACCGGCATAAATATACTTATATGGCGCATCAACCCCGTTCATTAGAGACACGAGTCTTTTAAATCGGACGGAGAGGAAAACGACCACTTCATTAAAATGTCTTAAATAAAATGAAATTAGGCGCCAGTTAATACAGCGATTAGGTCGAAACAAGTTTTTTTATCTTGATAAACAGTGTGCGCGGGAGCTGACTGTAGATATATAAAAGACAACAGAGAATCTACCTACTCTAATAAGCCTTCTTCTTCGACTCATAGTTGTCAGCAAGATCGTCACAATTGTCTAGTTAGGGACCTCAAATCATAGTGCTAAAACTATTCAAAGTCAAACGGAGCTGAGTTGGGTAGGCATTCGCAGCCATTAACTATTGAAGCAGATGACGCTTGACACTCCAGGCGCGCCCTCGACAGTTTAAATTGGCTCCTTGATTGTTACGGACGGCCGGCCACAAAGATCTCTAACCAGTTCTTCAACAAAAAAACGGAAATAAACTCGTTTCACTCTGTAATGCTTTTGTTCCAATTTTTACCACCACCGTTTGGAAAATACGTAAACATTTTTTTTATCAGTTTGTGTAACGTTACCGTAAATAGGCAAGTTACAAAGTTTAACTATATTTACTAATGTTATAAAATGTGAAAGTGTGTTTGTTTCTCCGTCTTTCACGTTAACGGAGCAACGGACCATCATGATTTTTGGTATGGCGATAGTTTAGGACCTGGAGAGTGTAGACTACTTTTTATCCCAGAAAAAATCGCGTACCACGACGAGGTACAAAGCCGCGGGCGGAATGCAAGTTTGATAATTAATATTGTAAACAAATCCGAGATCAAGTAGTCAGAAATTATTTTTATAGCTTTAAGTAGACATAACTCCTACATCATTATCATCAGCCATTTAATGTCCCCATTGCTGGGGCACTGGCCTTCCTTATGGATGGCTAAGGAGAAAAGGCCACGCACCACGCGGGCCCAGTGCGAATTATTGGTGGGTATTTATGACTGCACATGCAGCCGGTACCAACGGCTTAACGTGCCTTCCGAAGCTCGTTGGAGCTCGAGATGATAAGTTTTTGGTCACCTATCCCGTGACCGACCATTGCGAAATTTGCTTAACTTCAAAGATCACAGGCTGAACGCGCTAACAACTGCGCCCCTGGCTCCTCGAACTCCTACACCATAACTTTATTTTCAACACACTTGCTCATAAAGTGAGCCTTATTACATCGATCTTAGGGCCATAAACCGAACTATAACACACGCGTGCATAATAATATTACAGTACTAGTTGCGTAATATGATTATCCCTACAAAGTTAAGTAAGTACCTAACTGCAAACTATATGCGAGTAAACAGAGACTTTTCAATTTAACCGGGTAATACAGTATCCCTACAAAGTTAAGTTAGTACCTAACTGCAAGTTATATGCGAGTCAACAGAGCATTTTCGATTTCACCGGGTAATAGATACAGTTCTTTTTTTGTAACAACAAAGAGGTTTGATACGGCTGAAAATCCATTTACGTTTTTAGAATAAATAAATGTGTCCCTAATTAAGACAAAAAACATAACTAAGTATAT
The DNA here is from genome assembly GCA_949710035.1 of Crambus lathoniellus. NCBI lineage: Eukaryota > Metazoa > Arthropoda > Insecta > Lepidoptera > Crambidae > Crambus > Crambus lathoniellus. The sequence continues at coordinate 15,087,623 of OX453307.1, forward strand.
AATTATCAAATTATTTATAATTCACAATAATTTGTTATAAAACTTTTGCTTGTTTATCACTATTATTATAATTATTTTGAAGTAGGCTGTATGGCTGTATGTACCTAATCAATCACATTACATTTGGCGCGTGCAAAAAAAAAACTTGCGTGCTTTTTCCCTTAGCTAATATTAAGTTATAATTATGTTATGTATTCAATAAATGTTTGTTTTTCCTCGCAAGTGTGTTGAAAAAGTGCGTATGAAACTCGTGAGCAACTTACTCACTAGACACTCGGCTGATTTACGCCCTCGCCTGCGGCTCGGGCTGCAACCCTCAGCCTCGTGTATAATGAGCAACCTTAGCACACTTGTATCATAATATACTATAAGGGAATTTTATATGCAAGTATTTTTCATGGGGTCCTATTTTCGGTTTCATAAGATGTAGGTTTGTTAAAATCATTAGTTAAAAAAGAGGTTACAACCGTAAGTGAATTCTCAGGAGACAGCGCAAAGAGGGGTGTTATAAGTTTGAGGCCTATGTCTGTCTGTCTGTCTGTCTGTCTGTACGTATATTCGTAGTGCCTAAAAGGATCAGGCGATTTCATTGCGTTTTTTTTAAATTAAACGCTATATTAATCGAGATGGTTCTTAGCCACGTTTGATAAAAATCCATCCGGCCATTTATGGAGATAGTCAACTGCCTGCCGAAACGGAAAAAGATACAGACGTGGTGCTTTGACTAAAATAATGTACACCCTGGGCAAATAGAAGTGGAAATAAAAAAAAAACAAAATGGCGGCAAAAAAAATGGCCACCAAAAATTTAGTTGCTCCGATTTGTTTGGCTGAAATTAGCGATTTCAATGCGTTTTTTTATGTGTATAAATTACACATTGTAAAAGGATGAAATAAAAATAAAATTTTAAAAACCCCCGATACAAAAAAAACCTCAAAAAAGTCAGAAAATCGCGGTCGGGGGACCACAAAATGAGAAGTACTAAAAGGGTATATTATACGTTGGGGGTCCCCGACCGAGAGAGAAAATTTATTTTCTGTCTTTTTTGAGGTTTCTTTTAGTAGATAGTGTTGTACAATAGCGGTATGTAATATTTGAACCACTTAAGGTATGCGCAGTATGTAAGTTATGATCGATAATGTTATTGTGTAAACAGAAATAAATATAGCTTACTTCCGCAGAAAAAACACAACATGCAAGATACACAGCTCGACCAGCCGCACAAAAAAAAAATGCACATGCACACCATGAAACTATCAGTGCACAATACCTGCAGCTCATTTAAAAATGGATCTGCATCGAGAACATTTTCATGCGATGATTTTCTACCATTTCAAATGAAGCCTAAAACCTGATCAGTCATTTGATCGACTTTAAATGGTTTTTATGGATGAAGGACCTTCAAAAGCAACCAGGAAAAGCAAGCAAGCAAAATATTCAGTTTTCATCGCCGGAAGACGCGCTATCAGGCGTTCGAGAAGGCCGTGGAAGACGTGTCTGCGGAGGACTGGAAAAAATATTTCACGCATTAAACTTTGTATAGAGGCTGTTGGAGAGTACTTTGAAAATATTTAATCAAAATATTTTATCCATAGAAGTTAGTTTTTTAGTTTCTCAATAAACCTTTCTGAGTGTCCCACGTATTTAACAGCAGCACTTTGACAGCTTTTGAAGGAAGATAGTTTAATTTGGATAAGTTTACTCTATGATAGTTTTGCATAAAATAGGAAGCTACACTATTCCTCAATGACATATATTTAATCAAGAAATTCTTACGTAAGAGTATTCTCAACGAGTACCATACGGATAAAACCGCGGGGTAGCAGCTACTACTAACTAATTTATTAAGTATAGAGTTGCTAAACTAATGAGATTACTATGTACATTCATGTAATACAGCTATTAGAGCTACCGCATCATGTGTAAGTGTTTACGGCTCACAAACCGAGTCCAAGTTTTGAGTTTACAAGTACCTACATAACATCTACACCACAATGTTAATTTGAATCTAGTAATGCTTCTGGAAGCTTCTAAGGAATCTTGCTTCTTTAATTAACACATTTCCTGGTATATTAGATCTGTAAATTAAATTAATATATTATTAAGGTATGTCGTTACCATCTCATTACTTGGCAAGCAAAATTATTTAATATATCTTCATTTGCATTCGACACTAATAATTTGTTTCAACAAATTAATTTTATAAACAAACGTATAAATGTTGGCGTTGATGAAAGCTTTTGAAAAGCTATATTGCTAATTACACAATGTGATTAATAAGAGCATTAACGTAATAATACGGGTTAATGAGCGAATCGAATTGCAGGGTACTTGAAATATGATTACGGTCGGCTCATCACGCTTAAGTGTTTATGGATGCACGCGGGTCCGGGCGTTTCTAATTGGCACAACCCTATGACCAGTGGCCTTAACACCGGCTGTGAAACAATATTTAAGCTATATTGTAAGTGAGATGGCGAATGAGCTGTCATAGGTCATAGGCTGTCATAGGCACAGGGTGCCTACCATCAACTTTAAGACAGCGATTCAAAAATAGCGCGATGCAGAATAGGTTCCTAAAATGAATCGCTTTCTTTCGTACTCTGACCTTTTAAAAACTGGATCGCAAATGAATTGCTAAATGTTAATGACCGAACGATTTGTGTCCTTTTTCTTCTACCCGTCTCTTTCACTCGATTCTGTCATGCCCGGAGAGTGAGAGGGACGGGTATAACCTGCAGGTGACATGTTAAATTGACCGGGTTATAGGTCAAATAAGCGTTCCTGACAGCTTAGCGGCTGTGAAATGTCATTGATCGATCACTGAATCGCTGTCATTGATATTAAGCTGTCGTGGTACGAATAAGCGAAGCAGATCAGTTTAGGTTCCTAAACAAAACCGCAATAAGAGTTGATGGTAAGCACCCAGGTCAACCATGCCACACCGCACAAACTATAGGCACTTACTTTAATATTGCGATGACAGCTGGAGATAGCCGCCTAGCCACAAAAATTGGATTTTAAAAACCTATCGAATGCTCACTTCCTTTGTTGGGCTCAAAAGGTACCTAAATAGTAAATTTTTCAAGAAATAATTAAGTTGCACTTGAAATATGATTACGGTCATATTGTAATAACAATTTTTGGTGGTATAGAGACATTGGGGTACCCGTTAGAGAATTTGGGGGACCCGTTAGAATCTCACTGGAATCAACCCTAGTAAGTTGTTCTCGACTCGGCTAACTCAAACTACACTTAGGGTCGTAGGTAGGCGTAGCTCAGACATCTGGGGTTATAATTAACCTTGGGCGCCGTTGATATTAATCACAAATGCAAGTTACTAAAATTATTAAACTTGTAAATAGAAGTGCTGAAATATCTAAAAATGTATTTAAAAAACCCCAGATCGAAACAAAGTGAACTCAATGAAAACTCAGGCTTGATGCATTATTAAACATTTAATCGGTGCAGATACAATTAGTACAAAACCAATATAATGGTATTAATGGTAATAAAATAAATTATAATTACTTAACTAGGATACGACACATAATTGTCATTTTACTTAAAATGTTATATGTGTAACATCACTCTTATCAGTGGTATGATACCTTTATTAAGGGGATAGCCCAAGGCCCCGACGGACCCACTCAACGGCAAAGTGGCTAGCCGCAGGCGAACCAGTCCGGAGCGGTCACCTCCAGCTAGGCACTCTCACAGGTAAATGAGACCCGTCGTGTCCGTGGTATATCCCATACAAATACACACAACACATTCTCATTACACATATATATAAATGTCTCTAAATTGAGTTAAAATAAACTAGGGGTAATACATGCGGCAAAGGTAGATGAACGCTGCCATACGAACTTGAACCGGTTATATATTTGGCATTTATGTTAAAAAATTGGACAGCGGCATGGCTTAACAATACTTTAGGATTCCGCAGGTTACCTCAATAAGTCCCTGAGTTTTGCTGAATTGGCAAATCAGGTCAACAAACTTGAAACACCCAATGACCATTACATTCCGGATAAACGAGCGGGTTGACCATCAACCTCACACGGCGCACATAATATTCCACATCACGGCCGTGGACAATTGGATCTCCCTGCTACAGGTGGGGTATGGAGCCCTAAAACCATTAAAAACATTTTGTCAGTACGATCCGCCATTTTGTGATGAAGCGGTACGAACATGTGGAACAACGAACTTGTCATGAACTTACCTAAACGGGCATAAATTTACGTGACATTAATCGCCATAAGGTCAGCGCCATGGTTAACCATCCCGCGTGCAAACCTCGCACAAAGGCGCATTCACCTGAAAATCGAACAAAGTCACTATTTACATCCGACTCATAGAAAATCACTTCCAACCAACGTGACACACTTCTTAATTTCACATGTCGCTCACCTGAAGAACTCCATCGCGATAAAATTAATTACAGATCTCCGATTGCAATTACATTTTGGAAGATCAAGCAAAGTGCCACACAAGCGATGACAAATCACTTTCGCCGGCGTGTTCCGTCTCACGACTCGTGCCAAAACACAAGTCCGTCGCTTCTAAAAAGACGAAATCTCTTTGGCAGAACGCAACAAAGATAAAACATTAAAACGAAATTGGCCATCAAATTAGCTATGATCAAGCTAATACAAAGATAACAAAAATACTTCACATGAATTTAGAAGCTCCGCATTTATTAAAATGTTTTCTAATAATAAAAGAAAATTACAAGTTCGACCAGGCATCTCTGTTCTCGCCAGACGGAACTCTGGTCTGTGCGGGTCAATGCAACTGTCAACCGCCCGCCAAACGTCAACTGTCATTGTCACACGTCAGACAGCTATCAAGTGACGTTATGAAAACAAAACAACCCCGTCAACATAATTCTATTGGAGAGATGTTTGCACTTTAATCAAAGTGAAGTGAATAAATTAGAGCTCAAAATCAATCAATACGGAAAGGATTCTGTGACAATTAGTGTGTATAAACAAGGATCGCTATGCGAAACCAGGCGAAAAGGTAAAACTTCCATTCTCAAAAAATACGGTGTTACAGTACCGTCTTCGCTGGGAAAGAAAAATTTTATTCAAAATGAACATTTTGAATAAAATTTTTCGTCGAGAGAAACGACAAAATCTAATATTACTACATGCCCTAAACCAAACAAATCTTACTTCTATTTGTTGCCAGGCATCAGCCACCTCAGGACTCCAAAACTTGAATAACAAAGTTTGAGTCTATCCAGGGGACATTAAATAACTCGCACGAGTTCATGCGAACAAAGGGGAGCACCATCTCGGCAACTACAATCCCATGGAGGAGAGAGCTCAACCCGAGCTCAACCCTAAACTGGTACCAAACACCTAGTTGGCCAAACAATAACAAAAAGAAATTTACTATAACGAAAGAAATCAATTCAATTCCCTGTTTACATATATTTCAGTCTCATGAAACAATTACAGGTTTATTATAACAAAATATATATGCATTTAGCGCTGGCTAATTGCTTTTAATTTTAATTAAATTATATTAATCTATTTAATGGGATATTTAATTTGATACACCTTGTTAACATATTTCAGTTTTCAGAAATAGTAACAGGTTTAAATGAATTAATCAATGCAATTCTACAAAAAAAAAATGATCGTATTGGTAAATTGTATTTAATTTAATATATATGTGTAATTCACCTGAACAACTAAAGGGGGTGTATTACTAAGCGAGTAAGTGAGGTGACGACTAAGGTGAGGAGTGGAACATCCATAAATTCTTTTAACACCTAAAAACAATCAACAGCACACCATTACGACAATCTTAAGACTTGCGTAATACACATGTTACCATCCTTGGCATCCTTTGGGGTCTACCCAAATGCAGCAAGACCTACGGATGTAACACAAAAACATTAAAACTAACAGGCAGCTACTTAATAACCTAATCATGCTTCTAACCTAAAAACACTGTGCACAAGGTAACACAATGGCAGACTCGAGATCCAGAAATACTCTGAAGATACTTCAAGCGCCTTCATTGTGACCCCGCACAACAACACCTCGGACGTCAAACGAACCAAGAGGCTCCCCATCCCTACTCTCCAAAGAAGTCACCACGTTACCCGATCGCATATCCCTCACACAATTTACAAATTTGGGAGGTAATTTAGCGGAAAAACATTCGGGTAAACCGAAGGCGTGATTATCAGGATGGACAGTAACAGCCTGGCCGTCAAAATGTCGATCCGAGTTAAAAGTCAAATCCAGTACTGTATCCGAGACACTATCAATTTCACAAGCCCTAACAGAATCAACAGAGGGAACACTCGCTAAAACATCAGGGGCGAGGTTAAAAGACCTCCAAAAGTTGATTCCAAAATGGACCGGAAGAGTAATCTTCGGTTGAACATAAAACTTTATTATTTTAGTTTCATTTTTAAAATCAATGGGAACATCCATATAATGTCGACAAAAATACTCGGAGCCATTAGCAACTTTAATATAGCGAGGTTTATTAAAAGCTCTCAATGGTATTCCGAGTTTAACCAAACGTTCGTGGGCATTATTACCGAGCAAAGAGCAACCCGCACCACTATCAAGTAATCCACTGACGGGAACACCATAGACCTTAACAATAACAAATGGTCTATCGTCTCCCAAACTAGGCTCGAAAGGGGTCTCTCTGCTAATATTATTCAGAGAAACTAAACCACCTAGTTTATTTTTCCGTTTACAATCCGGACAATCAGTGGATTTAAAATCAGGCTTACCGCATTTAAAACATAATAGCGGCCGAGGAGCCTTACAAAAATAAGTGGGGTGCTCATTGTTTTTGCATATAAAACAGTATAAAGAGCCCTTAGAACTGGAGTTCTGAACAGACGAAACCGGAAGCTTCTTATCAAAATTATTATTATTCACTTCCGTATTATTAAATTTAGTCGACGGTTTATAAACAAAATCCGGAGCAACAACAAGTTTATTAAAAGATGGTTCTGAAAACCCTTCCCTCTGAATGTTACCCAATTCAATCCGTTTCCCTACTTCCTTCAGGTGGTCAATAGATCGGACGTCGACCAACAATAATTCGCGGTTGTACTCAGGACGTATATTACGCAACACAATCTTTAGTTTCTCCGCGTCCGATAATTCGAAACTTAAACGCGACATCATTCCCAAAATGGTGGATAAAAATACTATTAAAGACTCGTGCTTAGCCTGAGTGCGTGACTTAATCTCCTCCAGAAGCCGATCATCAAAATCAGGAAGATCAAAATCGGATTTTAACGCCGAAACCAACTCGTCATAACAATGGAACTTGCACTTACTTGCTCGATACCAATAAAGAGCAGGGCCCTCGATCAAATCAGGAAACCCGGTGAACACATCCTCCTTAGGTATACTCCTAGCAACGCACAGCTCCTCCAATCTAGACAAGAAAGCACGAACACACGTAAAACCGTTAAATTTTAAATTGAGGGAACACAAGTTATAAGATTTCTCCGGTTCATAAATCACCGTTCGACCATAAGAGCGGGGAGAGCTATCTTCAGTTTCAGATTCCGAAGAATCGTCATTTAATGTGATGTAATTAATAAGCTTCCCCTGTAACACAAAAAGTTCCTCCGGAGGATTAGCAATTCTAGAGATCCTCGAAAGAAAATAATGAGCGCGTCCAATAAGGCGTGAACATGTAGCATCCGTAATATCATCATCACTAAAGGAATGAATAAGCAAATGAGCCTTAAACCTGAGAATCGAAACTTCCGAATCTTCACCGTCAAGAGAAACCGCCGTAGAAGGAATTCTCAAAGTACCCCTACGAACTAATTTCCAGGTATTTCTCAAAAGTTTCCGCAAATGATCCACACTGCTATTCTCATCAAAAGAGACTCTAAATATTGATAACTCGTGTTCAAGTTCATCCTTTAGCAAGAAATTAACGTTACAATTAAGTTCAGCCATATTGGCTACAAATTAATTAATTAACATAATTTAAAAATTGTTAAAATACTCAAAATACCTAAATGGACCTTAAGTATAGATAACTCATGATAAAGTTTCACTTTAATCAAAAAATTACCGTTACAATAATATTCAGTCATTATGGCTGAAAATTAATTAATTAAAATAATTTAAAAATATCAAAATAAATGCACCGAGCATTGAATTCACTTTTCTGAGCCACACGTTGGGAACGCCACTGTAATAACAATTTTTGGTGGTATAGAGACATTGGGGTACCCGTTAGAGAATTTTGGGGACCCGTTAGAATCTCACTGGAATCAACCCTAGTAAGTTGTTCTCGACTCGGCTAACTCAAACTACACTTAGGGTCGTAGGTAGGCGTAGCTCAGACATCTGGGGTTATAATTAACCTTGGGCGCCGTTGATATTAATCACAAATGCAAGTTACTAAAATTATTAAACTTGTAAATAGAAGTGCTGAAATATCTAAAAATGTATTTAAAAAACCCCAGATCGAAACAAAGTGAACTCAATGAAAACTCAGGCTTGATGCATTATTAAACATTTAATCGGTGCAGATACAATTAGTACAAAACCAATATAATGGTATTAATGGTAATAAAATAAATTATAATTACTTAACTAGGATACGACACATAATTGTCATTTTACTTAAAATGTTATATGTGTAACATCACTCTTATCAGTGGTATGATACCTTTATTAAGGGGATAGCCCAAGGCCCCGACGGACCCACTCAACGGCAAAGTGGCTAGCCGCAGGCGAACCAGTCCGGAGCGGTCACCTCCAGCTAGGCACTCTCACAGGTAAATGAGACCCGTCGTGTCCGTGGTATATCCCATACAAATACACACAACACATTCTCATTACACATATATATAAATGTCTCTAAATTGAGTTAAAATAAACTTGGGGTAATACATGCGGCAAAGGTAGATGAACGCTGCCATACGAACTTGAACCGGTTATATATTTGGCATTTATGTTAAAAAATTGGACAGCGGCATGGCTTAACAATACTTTAGGATTCCGCAGGTTACCTCAATAAGTCCCTGAGTTTTGCTGAATTGGCAAATCAGGTCAACAAACTTGAAACACCCAATGACCATTACATTCCGGATAAACGAGCGGGTTGACCATCAACCTCACACGGCGCACATAATATTCCACATCACGGCCGTGGACAATTGGATCTCCCTGCTACAGGTGGGGTATGGAGCCCTAAAACCATTAAAAACATTTTGTCAGTACGATCCGCCATTTTGTGATGAAGCGGTACGAACATGTGGAACAACGAACTTGTCATGAACTTACCTAAACGGGCATAAATTTACGTGACATTAATCGCCATAAGGTCAGCGCCATGGTTAACCATCCCGCGTGCAAACCTCGCACAAAGGCGCATTCACCTGAAAATCGAACAAAGTCACTATTTACATCCGACTCATAGAAAATCACTTCCAACCAACGTGACACACTTCTTAATTTCACATGTCGCTCACCTGAAGAACTCCATCGCGATAAAATTAATTACAGATCTCCGATTGCAATTACATTTTGGAAGATCAAGCAAAGTGCCACACAAGCGATGACAAATCACTTTCGCCGGCGTGTTCCGTCTCACGACTCGTGCCAAAACACAAGTCCGTCGCTTCTAAAAAGACGAAATCTCTTTGGCAGAACGCAACAAAGATAAAACATTAAAACGAAATTGGCCATCAAATTAGCTATGATCAAGCTAATACAAAGATAACAAAAATACTTCACATGAATTTAGAAGCTCCGCATTTATTAAAATGTTTTCTAATAATAAAAGAAAATTACAAGTTCGACCAGGCATCTCTGTTCTCGCCAGACGGAACTCTGGTCTGTGCGGGTCAATGCAACTGTCAACCGCCCGCCAAACGTCAACTGTCATTGTCACACGTCAGACAGCTATCAAGTGACGTTATGAAAACAAAACAACCCCGTCAACATAATTCTATTGGAGAGATGTTTGCACTTTAATCAAAGTGAAGTGAATAAATTAGAGCTCAAAATCAATCAATACGGAAAGGATTCTGTGACAATTAGTGTGTATAAACAAGGATCGCTATGCGAAACCAGGCGAAAAGGTAAAACTTCCATTCTCAAAAAATACGGTGTTACAATATTACGATCGGCTCATCAGGCTTGTATTTATGAAGGCACGCGGCTTCCATGTGATTTTAAATGCCAAAATCCGGTGACCAGAAACCTTACCACCAGCTGCCATGTTTAGATATTTAGATAACACAGCAAGACAGAGAGCGCTATACGCAGTACATAGTTCCGTCTTTTAATAGACATAAGTTACCTACTTCGATGGCATAATATTGCGATGGCAACTGATGAAAAACCCTCAGGAACCGCGCGCGACCACACAAATCTACTAATCAGGTATTTTGTTGTCTTACCAAACAAATGCTGAGCTGCAACCTTTTGTTGGAAATTTAGAATTATGAGTATCTGTTTCAAGAAATGTTTGCATGTACTTTTTTACAAGAAATATTAGAATTGTAGGGGTACTTGAAATATGATTGCAGTTGGCTCATCAGGATTTCAGAATAAAGTGATTATGGATGCACGCGACCCCCGGCGTTTCTAATTGACACAAACCTGTGACCAGGGCCCGCGTGCCCACGCAAATTAGATTTCCTGTTCATCGGTCCGGCCAAATGCTGAGTTGCAACTTCTTTTATTAGACACAAGTCTTAAACTACAAGATTTATTCAGAAAATATTTGCATTGCAGCTTACTTGAAATATAATTACGGTCGGCTCATCAGGCTAAAGTGTTTATAGATGCACGCGGGCCCCGGGCATTTCTAATTGGCACAGCCATGTGACCAGGGACGCGCGACCACGCAAATTAGATTTTCTATTCATCGGACCAGCCAAATGCCGTGATGCAGCTACTTTTGTTGGGAACAGGTTAAGAAGTGCATGCATTTTCAGGTTGTTTTTGACTATTCAATAAACGAACTTAACCAACAAAAATGTTCACGTGGTATCCAACAGTACTGAAATGTACCAAAACAACATTTTGTAGTTATCACAGCTATGAATGTCTTATTCTGTATTTGGTTGCGCATATTGTTCGAACTAAGTTTTCTATCTACTTTAATTTAGTTCAATTACGATATAACAGACACTACACTGGCGAAAGGGATAAAAAATCAAGTAACGTTGAGTCATATTAGGTTAATTCTATGCTTCCATTCGGCAATGACGTGAATATTTTAAAAATCTACAATTGTCGTTGACATAGACTTCATTAAACTAAAAGTTAACATTTCTTTTAGGGCCTGTTTCACAATGTTTAGTACGTTATCATTAGGTGTTACTTGATAGATAGTCCCAAAATAAACTGGAAAGTATGGCACTTATAAAAACTAAAAAGACCAGTGACAATTGTCGGGTAATTAGAGCAGTCCATTGCGAAAGTCAGCGCTGACCGCTCAACTTAATTAGATTTCTGTCGGCCGCGAAGATACGGTCGGCAATTTGCAACTGGACTCGTGTTGTATGGCAATATGGTTAGCATGAAATATGCTCATTATTTTAAAAGGATTAAGCCTCCAAGTTTTTTAATTAGGAACTTTATAGCGCTTTCTTTTGTTGATGTGAATTGGCGAGTTTATTCCAATTGCTTGGGTGTAAAAGTAAAAATTGCTTTCTTTAAAAGAAAGTTACATACCTACATAATGTTATTATGTCAGTCTGGCTTTGAAATGTTAATTTTTTAGACCGAACTTTACTCTCTTTATTTATTTTACAATTTTTTGTTGTTCAAAATTTGCTTTGATCCTGGATTTGATAACTATTGACCTAATGTCAAAGCTATATAAGGTTTTGACTCTGATTTACCTAGTAGGTACTGTGCATCGTTCGTCAGTAATAGCGTTATCCATAAAATGTTGACTATGAACTTATAAAATAAATTTGTTAAGATTAATGGAATAAAAATAACAATGAAATCCACATTTTTAATTGGATAATTAAGTTTGTACTGATTTTATTTCTCAAATGAAGACGAAATTAGCAGACCACCGCAGATTTCGTTTAAATATGCGAGTAGCCTGGATGCTTTTGCTCTAATGTCTATTGAATTCCAGAGGCGCGATTTAAAATCAGATTATACCTTCGAACATGAAAATTGCCATCCAAAAATACCTAAACCGATCGTGGCAAATTTGAGGCTAGTCTCGTGTGGCTCCACGACGGCCGACGTGCCCATTCGTGACTATCGATTTTATGCAAAATGCAACAAGATTCACTTGAACAGTCCGACACTGGTGATGTACATATATCTGGCAATTACAACTGTATCGCTATCGCCGCTTGTAAATGGTCGAAAATGGTCCTGCGCGCCGGATTGCCGGCTTGCCGGCTTGCCGCTCATCCGAAATGAGAAAATTGAAGTCGTGTATAAACATGGGATACAATTAGCGGTTACTGTGAATGCGAGAGCTCGCCCGCCCGGTTTAATAAGATGTTGATAAAGCCAATTCAGAAATCCTATTGCTAAGGCTGTTTATTATCAGTTGCGCCTAATTTTAGTTTCGGCTCCATTATGTAAGCTGAATGAACAAACAAGTAACGTGAATTTTGGTTAGTTTTAAGTCGAAGTTTGCCGATCATGTTTTAGGGCATAACTTACGGATACTGATATAATTTGAAAGTTGACTCAAACACTATTTGGTTTTGTGAATTAAGATAAGTGATTCTATATAAATATAGTATTGTTGAAAACTATTGGCTACATAGCTAAGAATAAGTTTAATCTGACAAAAGATGAGAGTTAATGAGTGGATTTGCATTTTGTTGGTTACACATACCTTTGTTTTTACATTAATGAACACACACACACACAAGTATTCATATTGTATGTTTGTTTGCTCCATCAGGACCGATTTCAATAAGCCTTACTTTGGGATTAGAAGAACTTTACATAAGGGACGCATATTTTGATATGTAGAGTCGTTTACGAAACAAGTTTGCACGTCTTTTATTACATACTAGCTTTCCGCCTGCGGCTTCGCCCGCTTGAACTACACGACTTTATTCCGCGGGAATGTGATATTTTTCCAGGATAAAAAGTAGCCAAGTAGTACATGGAATGGCGTCTCTCATATTGGTGTATTTTTTTCTTATTTCTGGAGTGACCATTTCAAGAAATTAATTAAAGTTCGCTTCCGTTATGCGTAGAATATTTTTATAATCGTTTGGTTCTTCTGCAGCCAATTCCATTATTAGGTTACTTGAAGCTCCAAGCATTTCTCTTCAACCAATCCATTCACGAATCCATTTTCATTTTCTAGCAGGCTTTTTTAACATTTGCTTTGCTAAATCTTTTAAAACACCACTGTTTAGTAGTGGATAAAAAAAACCAATGCAATGGATTTTCTTCATTCATTAATGACTGCATAATCATTAGTAGCATCAGATTTTGTAGCTCGGAATGTACCGAGTACATCTATTATGTTGCGGTCACTGCACACAATTATAAAAAGTATAGAAATAAAACATTTTACATTATAAAATGTCCCAAAACGGTCCCGACACAGCATATTGCTAGGTTAACACCAAGCGCTGGTCTTCCGTCGGAACCATAGTGGTAGAGCTGCGAGTCTTATTAAACTGCGGCATCCAAAGCCGCACATGAAATTGGTGGAAAAAGCCGCGGCCGTGGACATCATAGTAAAAAAACAAGAACTTTTAAAACGAAAATTTACAGATATAGCACGAAACAATATTTAGACATTTACTTAGATTAGGTACCCAATAACAATTTGTGAAATTATACAGTAAACAAATGAAGTTCGTTAAGTTTAATTATGTTTATCTAAGACTTAACTAACAACAAATTAACTGCTATAAACTCCCCATTGAATCTATATTACTTTGATAAATAATACTCTGGTAATGTTAACAATAAGTACTTTATTTTTGACTTAAAATAGGTGCATATAATTATCATAATAGATCTTTCTCGTTATTCTAAAGACATATCCCCCTCCGACACTGTCTACAGGACGACTGACTTCCCGCTGTAGTCTTGTTAGACCACAACTTCACATATTGCGTACGCAGTTAAAGATATGAAATCATGACATTACCAAATAAAACTCACTAATACAATCTAAATTCTTTAGACAAAGTATTTTTTGCAGTTCATAACATGAACAAACAACATAAAGCTAGGCGTCAGATTGGAAAACAATCTATATATATAAAAATTAATCCCTATTTCCCTTGGTCACGACATCACGCGTGAACGGCTGGAACGATTTGGCTAATTTTGGTCTTGAAATGTTCGTGGAAGTCCAAGGAAGGATATAGGGGTAGGGTAGGGGTAGGGTAGGGTAGGGTTAGGGTAGTGTAGGGGTAGCGTAGGGGTAGGGTAGGGGTTGGGTAGGGTAGGGGTAGAGTACGGGTAGGGTAGGGTGGAGTAGGGGGTAGGGCCACGGGAACGAAGTCGCGCTAGGTCAGCTAGTATTAAATAAATTATCACACAAACTAAGCAATTTATAAATTAGAGATAGAAAAAATTTTAACCGTGGACATCGAGCAAAGACAATATGGTAAGGAAATGAAATACTACATTAGAACTACACATACTTAAAACTAAAACTTATATCACATACATCCTAATCACATTTATTTTTGCAGTGCTTCCAGAAACAAACATTAAAAAACATAACTATCAACTTTAAAAAGCCACTTGGTTATCATGGAACATTTTCGCAAAAAGTAGTATAATTATAAAAGTAGGTAAAGCTTAGGGTTAAAATGTATATACACCAACATCTTACTGTTTTTATAAAAAGTATTCTTTGTTTTAATTTCATAAAAAGGCAGAACGTTTGCCACGTGCGGCGGGCCTCGCACGAGTCTGCTCGCTTGGTGAGGGAGGACCAGCCTAATCACGTAAAAACGGCTGATCGGATTTTTATGAAATTAAAACAAAGAATACTTTTTATCCTGGTAATTGGTCCCCTAAGTATTTTTTCGAATCTCCATGCGGACGAAGTCGCGGGCGGAAGCTAGTAAATAATAAGTGTCTGTTTCACAATCAAAAACTTAGTTCTGAGTAGCTTAGGTACCAAGAACTTTTAGGGTACTTAAGATGATTTAGGTTTCTATACCCTATTTACCCCCTGGGTTTGATTTTCGGAAAACTACGAAATGTGTTGTCTATTTGTTTTAAGAAGTAAGCCTACAAAGATTGAAGTTGAAATGTCTATTTTACCCCCTGATTTTTCATTCAAAATTTCACCCCTATTTCAACCTTTTAGGGGTTGAATCATGTTCAGCGTGTTAAACATCAAAATAAATGCCATTTTTGCAATCGTCATCCCATAAAACCTCAATAACGACATCCATATCAATTTTTAGGTTTATTTATCCCATTTAACCTCTAAGGGGTTGGTTTTGGAAAAAAATACAAAATATGTGATTGCTTATTTGTTTTACTTTCCGACCATAAGCCTAAATAATAAACTTAATGAAGGACTCCTTTTCACCCATTTGGGGGTGGAATTGTCAAAAACGCTGGCACAGGAAAATATTAATTTTCAATTGCCAGCCTAAATACAAAATTTGAAGATCCTAACTTTAAAACTGACGGACTTTCATACACATATTCATCCCCTATTTCACCCCCTGGGTTTGATTTTGGAAAAATTACGAAATGGGTTGCCTATTTGTTTTAAGAAGTAAGCCTACAAAGTTTCAAGTTGAAATGTCTATTTTGGCCCTGATTTGTCATTCATAATTTCACACCTATTTCAACCTTTTAGGGGTTGAATCATGTTCAGCGTGTTAAACATCAAAATAAATGCCGTTTTTGCAATCGTCATCCCATAAAACCTGAATAACGACATCCATATCAATTTTTAGGTTTATTTATCCCATTTGACCACTAAGGGGTTGATTTTCGAAAAAATACAAAATATGTGTTTCCTTATTTGTTTTACTTTCCGACCATAAGCCTAAATAATAAATTAAATGAAGGACTTTCCAGATACAACATTTCATCCCCCTTTTCACCCCTTCGGGGGTGGAATTGTCAAAAACGCTGACACAGGTAAATATTAATTTTCAATTGCCAGCCTAAATACAAAATTTAAAGATCCTAACTTCAAAACTGACGGACTTTCATACAAACATTTATCCCTTATTTCACCCCCTTAGGGGTGGAATTTCCAAAAATCCTTTCTTAGTGGATGCCTACACTGTATAACGTATCTATGTGCAAAATTTGAAGTCTCTAGGTTCAGCGGTTTGGGCTGTACGTTGATATCTCAGTCAGTCAGTCAGTCAGTCAGTCAGTCAGTCAGGACTTTGAATTTTATATATATAGATAGCATTTTACATTTAGAGTGATTATACTCGTTGAGATCCAATTAGTTTTCTTTGATTTATTTATAAATGACATTTTTGTTTTCGATGCTATTTTACAATGTGTGATTATTTTAGACAAGTGAGGTATGACGTACCTAATTGGACGATATTGCCTGATTATGATTTTGATTTTTGCGTTCACAATGCTATTTAACCATCCTCATCATCATGTCAGCCGAATTACTCTTCAAATATTGTCGGTGTTAAGTCATTTCAATAAATCAGAAATATTTCAATAAAAAATAAATTGTTTGCCGCTTTATAATAACCTGATAATAACCGAGTCAGTAAATGACAGGTTTGTTTTTAAACTCGGTTACGGTACTGTCAAGTGACTGAATTTGTGTTTTTTGTCCAGTGAACGCATTTTTTGCCTAGTTCGTCGTCCGACGGGCAGTGCTCAGTAATTGACATCGCTTTTAGGCCCGTGGATTTTTCGTCAGATGGATCGATGGAATGGATTTTTTTGTATGCTTGCTACTGAACATTTGTTATTCGAATAATGATTTTTTCTTTTATGATTAGTTTTCTAAATACCGATTCTTCGTCAATTAACAATCTTCAAGGATGTGCTTATGAAAGAATATTCCGCCATTACTTCACTTTAAGTCCTGGGTGCCTACCATCAACTTTATGACAGCGATTCAAAAATAGCGCGATTCAGAATAGGTTCCTAAAATGAATCGCTTTCTTTCGTACTCTGACCTTCTAAAAACTGGATCGCAAATGAATTGCTAAATGTTAATGACCGAACGATTTGTGTCCTTTTTCTTCTACCCGTCTCTTTCACTCGATTCTGTCATGCCCGGAGAGTGAGAGGGACGGGTATAACCTGCAGGTGACATGTTAAATCGACCGGGTTATAAGTCAAATAAGAGTTTCTGACAGCTTAGCGGCTGTGAAATGTCATTGATCGATCACTGAATCGCTGTCATTGATATTAAGCTGTCGTGGTACGAATAAGCGAAGCAGATCAGTTTAGGTTCCTAAACAAAACCGTAATAAGAGTTGATGGTAAGCACCCTGTTCACTCTGCATTCAACTCACAAACTCACGAACCTTTATGTCAAATTCATAACAAACAAGTGAAAGTAAAATAAAAAGAATTTTAGAGAATCATCAAACTGTTGGGGTCACTTTATCCCGCGATACTGTATAGGTTATCGTGTTTGTTCAAGTATGAATAAATTGCTTAGGTTGTCTGTTCCGGAGATTCTCAAGTCACGAATTGTGATAGGATATTTGGCTATACAACGTATCGTCAACGAACATCGCCAAGCATGAGAGTTTAATTTTTAAGGCCTAGTTCTGAGGTCCATCCTTTCCGTGGGTTGTCCGTGGGTATCAATCGTACCCGTTTTATGTGAGTTACGTTGACCAATCCGTTTGAAGAAATGTTCGTATTCAATTGATATCTATAATTGCAGTTGTAATTATATTTTATTTTAATTTGAGAACCAAACAAACTATTTGATACTACTTATGAAAGGTATTTTTAATCCTTTCATGTTAATGGAATTGAGCGCTTAAAACACATAACATAACCCCACATGTAGGTGCCAAGTGTATTTATACTCCGATCGTGCCTGCAACACATTCCGGTGACGAGTGTGTCGTTTGATATTTATGCATCGGCTCTGGGGCGACACGGCGTGGCACGGCCGCGCCACGGCCGCGCGAGCGCCGCGCTATCGCCGCCCTGATTTATAATGCCAATATAACGCCAAGCTCTCCACCAAATATTTTTATAACCTCGATATTCCTTTGGCTTCAGACATTTGTTCTTTGAAGGACGCTC
Source organism: Crambus lathoniellus (assembly GCA_949710035.1). Classification (NCBI taxonomy): domain Eukaryota; kingdom Metazoa; phylum Arthropoda; class Insecta; order Lepidoptera; family Crambidae; genus Crambus; species Crambus lathoniellus. Next base: position 15,105,838 of record OX453307.1, read on the forward strand.
TTTTATTCTGCGATTGTTTTTGTATTGTGACACTAGGTATTTTTATTGAACAGTTGAATTATATGGATTCACGCTTTGGAGGCTTGGCTGGGGAAGACAATAGTTGGCGAAAAATTAAGCTAAGTTCTTTATTATTGAACAGTGTAGTTATATGGATTCACGCTTTGGAGACTTGGCTGGGAATACAATAGTCGGCAAAAAATTTAGCTGTCTTTTTTTTAAATTTTTAACAGAGTGTATTACTCGGCCGCAAAATTATTTTCACCTTGGGCGACGTATATTGAATCCCTCGCTGCGTTCAGGATTCTACTTTAGAATCCTTCACTGCGTTCTGGATTCAAAATAGCGCCCTCGCCGTAAATATATTATTTTGCTCCCTTGTAATACAATCTACTATTTTGTGGTTACACATTTTAGGTGTTTGGTGACAAAATAACATTTTTTGCTCACTTCAGCCAGCATAATATCGAACGACTCTCCAAGTTATAGAAGGTTATGTTTCCAATCCATACGTTTAATATGTACATATTTCAAAAGGCTATTTATTGTTTAGTTACCTCAGTACAGTTCCATTAATATAACAAACTAAATTATTGTTAGCTACGCGCCCCGTAGTCACATTAAATACATAAATATGCTACTTCATAGCCGTAGTAGATTGTTCTAAATAGCTACGGCGTAGCCCGTAGCATTCTTTTCATACTACGGGATACAAGCAGGATACAGTTTGTCGAAAAAAGTAATACTTAGCTATAAAATATAATTATGTGTATTATATAATTATAAGTATTATGTTTTATTTAATATATGTATTATGTTAAAACAGGCTAGTCTTGTTGAAATTCAGTACTCTATATTTTCTCTTTACTTTAACTTAATTATGTTTCTATAGAACTAAAAGCATTTAGCATTTAACAAGCTATGAAAAAAGTCGTATGCATTTAAAGTTAACTCACCTTGATAAATTTTGAAACAATACAAACACCACTATTTCGCGTGCTAAGTTAACACAGTCGATATTATTAAATAATATATCAACAATACTGAGATTGAACTGTAATAAAGTCATCAGAAATTAAAATTCACGGCTTATTGGCGACAAGCGATGTGTTAATCAGTACCTCAATTAATATACGAACGAGTATCAATATTTAAAATTATGGTTAAGAATTTCAGAATTCATTTTTATCCTAACATATAGGTATACTTACATTTAACGGAAGAATAAATATCAGTTAAGGTAACCGTTCAATTTTAAGTAACATGTTTATTGAGTGTCTCTTTTCATTTTACAAAGCATCTTACCATCTATTTTAAATAAGGAGTACTAACGACAATATATCCATTTTCCATCCATTTTCACTTTACCAATAGACTTTTTTACTAATGAATTTATTTGTATGCTCGTCGTAACAAATAAAATATATCATTATTATTCTGATCTTGCATGCAAGATGTTCGTATGTTTTTTTTGGTTTGTGGATCAAGACACTCTTTTATGGTGCTGGTCTAGAATAGTAATAATGTTTTATTGTCTGTATTTATCCTAAGGACTTGATACTAACTATTGTAATGACAATGTGTCTAATATTATTTTAATCTAGTATTTTTTTGTGTTCAAAATCATTTTCGTCACTACAAAGCGATAGTAATTTGTTTCCAAATGATGAACACGTCACTTGTCCTCCATTATTTACTTTATTTATTGCTACAATTCAAATCCATTTATCAATCGAACCAAAACAGATGTAAGCTACAATGAAAAAATAGTCAATTTTGAATCCTTCACCCCAAGCCATAAGTCAACGAATTTCCGCATCATAACGCCTTATCGATTCGGAATTAGAGTTGTGCGAGATTCAGCTACCGATGTTCGCTTCGTGACCGAGCTCCATAGTTGCAGCTGAACCGTAAATAACGCGTTATTTTGTCGCGGCAATCGCGCATCGGAAAACTGAGAATGGTAGCGTGAAACCATGCCGGGCGTGCTCGCCACGGCCGAACGTGCGTGTTCCGCGTATAACTCGTGTGTACCGCACCGTATGAAGCCACCTCTAATCGCTGTTTGGTTTTTTATTTGTGTCAGAATGTGAATGTGTTGTTGCATGTATGGAGTACTAGCGGCCGCCCGCGGTTTCACCCGCATGGTACCCGTTCCCGTGGGAATATCGGGATAAAATATAGCCAATGTTACTCGGGAAGACTGTAGCTTTCTAGCGGTTAAAGAATTTTCTAAATCGGTCCAGTACTTTTTGAGTTTATTCGTTACATACAAAAATACAAATCTTTCCCCTTTTATTAAGTATAGATGGCAACTTTTTTTTAAATTCCATTATCCTTTAGATTCATAAATGGGTATGATAGATTTCTATAAGGCAGCTCAAACGTATATATACAGACAATACATTTTGTGAAGGCAATCGCGAAACAGAAAACTGAGAATGATAGCGTGAAACCTGGTGAAACGCTGCCGGCCACAAAATACTGCTGAACGTACAAATTTCGCGTTTATGTCTTATAAGTTCATACGAGTTACGGTGCCATGTGCAGCCATCTTATATCACTATTCCGTTTTTTTATTTGTAACGGAATTTGAATGTACTCTTGCATGTATTGGAGTATGATTTGACCTAGATATTCGTAATTTGTAAAGTACACGTGATTGAATTAAACGTGAAAAAGGCGTTACTCTGTTGCGGTAATCGCACATTGGAAAACTGAGAATGGTAGCGTGAAACCTGTTGAAACGCTGCGAAGTACTGTCGAATTTGTCGAAATTCGTCAAATTTCTGTTCCTTATATTTAATATGTGACTAAATGTGAAGGTATTGGTGCATGTATTGGAGTATTATTTGTCCCAGAAAATTGTATAAGGGTATGATTGATAAAACTGAGAATTTTAATATGAAACCTGGTGAAATACGGCCGAACATGCGTTTATATGAGTTATACAGTACCGTGTGTAGCCACTTCAAAACACTGTTACGTTTTTTATTAGTACCAAAATTTTTTATGCTTTTGTAGTTAATTGGAACGGATGAATATTTCTAAAATGATTAATTGTATCTTAAATCTTTATATTTTATTCTTCAAGTTTAAGAATCCAAGAACAAGATACATCAAACAAATCATCTAGCGAAATAGGGGAGAAGGTGGAAACACGGCTTTGAAGTTCAATAAAAGAAAAAAAAGATAGTGAGACAATCATATTTATTTTTTAATTATATACTTGCTATACCCCACTGGGTCCATAAATGTTCTTTTATAAAATTAACACCTCATGTATTCACTTTATGGTATGCAAATAAATATTGAATTGAATTGAATTGAATTAACAACTATGTTGACCGATCGTTGTGGAGTTCCTTGGGGGAGGCCTATGCCCAGCAGTGGGCGTCGTACGGCTGAAATGATGATGATGAACAACTATGTAGTCATTACTCTTCTAATATTTGGTGACATTAAGAACTTTTAGTAAGTAATCCATTTGAGAGAAAAAAAATCTTTTTACCCCATGGTGCTGGTAAGATGAGGTACCCCCCTGAGGTAAGATGTAGTAATGAGAATTATCAAAAACAAAAACTTGAACTGGCAGAACACACAGACGTGGATGGCTTCGTCATGTGTCCACAATGTGAGCATGATATCCACCCTTGGGGTACCCCATTACCTCATCTTGCCTGCCGAGCAATTTTCTACCAATAATCAAAGAAAAAAAAACAGTCTGCTACAATGTCTACCTTATTATAGGTTAGTTTAAGCGTCAATCACAGCTATACCCCACCAGCTAGCATTATTTAACAAACCGAAGTAACGTGTCAAACCAGAGAAAAATATGATAAGCGATTTGCAGTATGTAAAACAGTTTTTTAAGATTTTTTTCCCACTTGGCTGGGCGACTGATAAAGTGTTATGGTGGCGCATCGAACGATGCATGAACAGAGAAAGGTTTCGTGGACCACCTATTCTTTAATTGCACAAAGTTAACCATATCCCTATACGACATCCTACCCAATAATATTCCCCGTCCTATATATATAATATCCCTGTTGTCTTGTTAATAACCCCTTTTTGAAAATATTGTCTAAATTTATTATCTATAACAACCTAAAATTAGAAATAAATGATTCCTTTTTAATGATTTTTAATGTGCCGTTTTCACTTCTCCTAAGTTAATTCGCTTAGAATAATTGTACAAACCTTGCAATCGCATCCCAACTGTGTAAAAGCTATCTACGTGACATTGGCGGAATTGTGAATACACACAAAGCAAGCTTTTCATACAGAAAATGAAGAAGAGCGTGATTGATCATTTTAAACTGTGAATTTCGTGTAGTACTGTGGTATTATATTGAGGATATAATACCTCCTTGCGTTGTCTATGGTCGATTTATGTTTTTATAGTATTCAAAATATCGAATGCATTGTCATTACGCGAGTAATTTGTTTCGGTCCAGAACGATTCCGCGCTTGCGTGCTGTAGTAGATAGTTGATATCGGCCATGGAGCCGCAGTAAAAGATTTATCGCTAATCAATTCCTTTTCTTAGTATTTATTCACATACGTGAACCCTACAGTACCCCATCTTATCCGCTACCCCATCTTGCCTCCTTTTCCCCTAATAGCATAACAGAACTTTTATTATTCTTATTTTTAAGTTGAACGGTACGACAGTTACACGGAATACTCGAAAGTTCTTGAAAGAGCGATGAGCGTCGCGTGAAATGCCATGGCTTGAGTCAGCATTTTATTGAGACATATTTCTGCACGGGTGTCCATAAGTATGAGTTGTCATGCCATGGTCTTACGCTGTTATTTTTAGCTATTTTATAATAATATTGAAGAATAAAAATCTATGTAGGAAGCAAATTCGCTACCAATAGGAAACTTTATTATCGCTGTGTGATAAGAACTATATTATGCCGATATACTTCCGAAACTCCCACGGGAGGTTCAATTCCAAAGGGGACGAAGACAGAAGATTTTTTCTAAGGTAAAAACTTTATAAAACCCAAAATACATAGTACAGTAGTACTATTAAAAGTAGAGGAACATTAGAAGTAACTAATGTACTGCTCAAGACAGGCATTATCTTACTAAAGCTTTTCAACAGAGTTACTGACTTTTAACACGCATATTTTAAAGCACTTAGCTTAAACAGTTTTTTTTAACAAAGATTTCCAAGCATGATTTTTATTTTCTGCTAAAGTTGATTATTTTGATTTTAAATTATGTTTAAGCATTTACAATGCTATTCTGTAAGTAAAGTTATAAGTAGGTTTTTTATTATCACAATTTATTATGAAAAAGTTCAAAATCATAACCTATTCCGCTATTAAAAGTTCAGGTACGGTCGTATACTGGCAACAACAAAAGTAAAATAGAAAAGCAAAGTTGTTTTATAAATTTGTGTTAAAGAGAAAAAAACAGTGTCTAGTTTGAGGTTGTGGTCGTGGAATGGAAATAAAAGAAGCGAAAACTTCTGACAAATTGGTTAAATTTCTTGTTTATATTTCGGTCGGTTGCATAGCATTTGCGGACTTCTACAGATTATTTTTATTGCCGGAGAAAAAGGCTTTACCGTTTATTTTTAATTTGTATAACAGAAAAATCGTCTGCAACCAACGGATTTTATCGTTAAAACTTAAGCCGAGAAAAGTGTAAATATTAACAATTTATATTTTTATAATTCTGTTTTGTATTTTTATCGTAAATGTATCTTCGTTATCTTAAATGAAATCTTATTAATTATGTTTTGAATAGCGTTTGATTAGGTCAATATACCAAATAATGATTTTCGGGCGGATTAAGTAAAGCCTTTACGCTGACATAATGCCGGTAGCATACCACACCGCCGCCGCGAAACTATAGTAGACAGTGTAGACATAGACAACTCATCCCGGTGATCAGCGGCGCTGCTACTATAGTTTTGCGGCAGCGGTGTATACCTACTACCAGCATAAATGTTACAACCAATTCATTTGCAGTACACCTAAGTGTGATTCGATTCAGATAATATTAATCTGCGATCTTGGCTAAAATGTAACCTACAATAGTTCAAGGTCGATTTCGGTCTAAAGCATTGACTACTATGGCAACAAAAGTAGGATCTGAAGCCATTAGAAGGAAAAATATTTTAAATCCTTGTTAAGAATCTAAAGTATAATATTTACTATTAACAATGAAATCATGAGCTGTGTTTTATTACAGGCGCTGACTGCACGGCTCGTTGATTCTGAATGGTCGCCAAAAGAGAGGAGAGTATCTGCATTTCGTGCATATTCTCGTAAATGCCAGTTGCATTGCAGCTGACTCGGGGGCAACTAGCGTAAACTTTAAGTAAGAGAAAATTTGCTTTAAAATATTTCCCAGACGAAACTCAACAAATAAGGATGCTTTATGTACATTGAGATTTCACTGAAAAATTAAATAAAATACGAGCGCCAAACTACGAACGGTTCTAATAAAAACTAGTTGGAAACTCTCCACGTATGTGTTTGCTTCGACATCTTTGGAATTCGTTTTGGATTAGCGAGCCTTTCGGTTGTGCGGCAGAATTTTATACAGGAAAAATTTTTGACCAGTGCACAAATTTTTAGGATCAATTCAGAATCGGTAAGTGAACAACTTTCTCCTAGAAACATGGGTCGAAACACGACAAAAATATTTGGACTTCCCATACTAAATCGATCACGTGATCAGTCCGATTTGTATGAAGAGTCAAAAATTTTTTGACATAATTCGACCTATGTTTCTAGGAGAAAGTTGTTCACTTACCGATTCTGAGTCGATCTTAAAAATTTGTGCACTGATAAAAAATTTACCCTTTATATTAAGTTTCCTCGACTTATTATAAAATTCTGATTCATTTACCATCATAACACAATGGAATTCCGCCTATGCTAAATAATCTTACTAAATCTTACATAATCTACAAAAGTATATTAAAAAAACTCTCCAAGTTATCGGAACAGTTTATCATAATGACTTAATAATAATAACAGCCGCTGTTACATTTCGCAATTAAAAATGAATTAATTTCCTTTACGATAACATTAAAATATCATGACAGCAGAATGAGAAAAAGGTACAAATTATTCAAAATTCTCGACTGTACTTTTCGTCTTAGTGTTAATAGGAACGGGCCAAACAATTTGTTTATTAAATCAATGGAGATGGAATTTGAAATCAAAAGTAATCTGCCTGAGCGGAAGCGAGGAAAGAGATGGATCACAAGGAAAATACGGTAGAAAATTCAAAAGCAGAGGAGCTAGGTGCGCGCGAGGAAAATTGGCTTCATTAGATAGAGGGACTGGGGAGTGTTATTTTGTGACTCACAGCTTAGAGGGCTGGTGAACCGAGTTGTTATCGTAACAATTGTTATTGTAACTATGAAGAAAAGACGTCGCAGCAGTATTATAATTGTGTATCTCACCGAGCTAAGGACAAATTATATTCCACACCTACGAGAGCAACATGTTTCAATCGGTTTTGAATAAAAACTGCTGTTATGAATAACCGGATGAAAAACCGGAAATTAATGAGCTGGATCCGCACCCAAACAGTTTTTCCTAATATTTATTTATGTGATAAAATTTTAATTTCCAATTCATTTGTGTTAGTTTACTTAACATACGATTCGTTATAAACGAACGAGAAATTCCCAGTATACCAATAAAATAAATTTGAAATATCGGTGCTGAATGACTTTTATATTTTGCTTTTTTATGGCCAAGAGACCTCGGTTCTATTGTTTGATATAAATTTCAACGTGGAAAATAATATTTCACCATAGATCCACGCGCTCCTGATGAAAAGAAATTTAAACAGACATGGAGACCGACAGCAAAAAACAAAATATGTAGGTATAAAGTAAAGTTGAGAGATTGCATAATTATTATGAAATTTCTTTTAATTTTTTTGTTTGTGCATGTTGTTCGTCATTGAAAACTAAAATGTCTAGTGCAGAAAGCAAGGAGAAACTACTGCACTATGTTCCCATAGAAAGCCGTCATGAACGTAGTTGAAAAAGGATGCGATTAAAGACTATATTTCTGGATATCAATATTGCTCTAGTTAGATTTCGTTCTGCTTGGCCGTTCATCTAATGCGAGCGAATTTTGTTCCATACGGATAACTTCACTTTTTTTAAGTAAGTTAGAGAAGCTTACCTCATTTCTCTCGCTCATTATCCACTCGTAACAATATCGCAATAGAAGACATGGCTAGCATACAGGCTAGAGACGAACTAAATTTCCATTGATTTTAAATGCATAGAAACTAACGTAAGAAAACAAATTATATGCAGATATATAATCTCCGTTGGAGTTGGCCCACGAGGGAACTTTCTTGTAAGCCTTACAATGTGAGCGCTGAAACAGGTCAAACGTTGAACTTTTTAATAAACTTGTGAACTTTGACGTTATAGAGAATGCATTTGCATCTTGATTTTTCTTACTTTATACCTTTTATATATACAATAGCACAAGAGGTGTTTTATATATACCTCCTGGGTGCCTACCATCAACTCTTATTGCGGTTTTGTTAAGGACCTAAACTGATCTGCGTCGCTTATTCGTACCACGACAGCTTAATATCAATGACAGCGATTCAGTGATCATTCAATGACATTTCACAGCCGCTGAGCTGTCATCAACTCTTATTTGACTTATAACTCGGTCAAGCTAACATGACACCTGCAGGTTATACCCGTCCCTTTCACCTTCCGGGCATGGCATGATCAGTCAGTTACATTTTCCTAATATATGCCATTATTTTCCCCAATAGTGGCTTATTACTATATTTGACGATCAGCTCCCAATAAACTAGAAAAGGTACAGTTCATTTTTGCTAGTTCATATTTTATTACCTACAATTCACAAAGGGAAACTTTATGCTGGGCTTTATTAAATTTCCTAAAGAGTGTTTTTGAGAATCATTAAGTAGTTAAATAGAATATTCGGGACCGTTTTCGTGTTATCTTCAAATGTGACATAAATAAAGAAACAGTTCTATATACCTACTTCAACTAAATGACGTCCTTTAAATTAGTGTTAGACGGAACTTCTTTAAGCTGGCATCACCAGCTGTCTTAAGACTTTATCCTAATTTTAAACGAACGGTAAACACGTCTTGTTCATTATTAAATTACTTGAGATATTGTATTGAGAGAAGTCTGAAAAGTGCGCTTATGCACAAAATATTAGGTCTGAAATTAAGTCTCTAGATCCACTGATTTAGTGTTTCCGAAAATCGCACTTATAAAATATACAACGTATTTTTATTGTGATATAATTTCAGATAAACTTTCTCCCTTACAAGCACAAAAATAACAAAACAAAATCTGTGAAAACGTTCGAGTTCTCAATATCATGATTATTCAAACATTCAGCTTTTGATTGTTGGATTTATAAAGTTTTTTTGGAAATTCTTTTACAGTATGAAAATAAGTATTCAAATAATATTTACAAATCAATTATTAGCAAAATATACAGATCTTGTAGCATTAACGTTTGACTGGAAACTTCCCCCTTAAATCTCAAGACTGCTCAAGACCCCAAGCAAGTTGGTATGATGACGTGAACATTTTATGTAACGTAGTAGGAGCACTAAAGAAGGAAGTTTCTTAGCGGCCTGGCTCGCGTTAGGGCGGTTGTTTATACGGCAATTGGCGTCGCAATGAACTGGCACGAATAAGTTCGCCAAAGGCGACGAGTTGACGAACAAATTTGAGCTGGCAACTCGCAAATAATCATACACAAGGTAGTAAGTTCGCAACTGGAGCGACGGAGTTCTGTCTGTGAAATCAGATAGTAATTTTGAACGTGAATGGTCAATTTGCTGGCGTTTGATGTAGGTATAATATATAGAGATGGGGTGTTGACTTGAATGTGGTTTACGTTTGGTTTGATGCTATCAAACAAGGTAGTTGTTTAATCTAAGTTGAGTGTAGTAAGGCATCGCTTTAATTTACTTGTAAAACTTGTTGTAAAGGCTTTTGTCAATGTAATCCAATTCTTAAAAAACACAGGTTTATTTCCCATGAAAGATAAATTTCTGAATTTATCTTATGTTACGCAATAAGTTTTTTCTGATTAATCTCACAAAAAGCTGTTTTTTGTAACTAATCGTTGAAATAAGTAGTTAAATAATAAGTAAATAAGTAAAATATTTGAGAAATTAATTTATGCTCAACTTTTAGAATATTTTAAATTAAATAGTATACTGCATGAGAAACAGTTTGGTTTTTCAAAAGGTAAAAGTACAACTGATGCTGGGGTTGCATTTCTAAAACATGTACTTGATGCCTGGGAGGACAAGCAGGATGTAATCGCTATTTTTTGTGACCTTTCCAAGGCATTCGATTGTGTTGATCACCAAATTAACACTATTAAGGAAGTTAAAACATTATGGTGTTTCTGAAATGTCAGTAAGCCTTATGCATTCATATCTGTATGAAAGAACTCAGAAGGTAGTTATTAATAAAACTGAGTCTACCGGAGCTCCCATTACTATGGGCGTACCCCAAGGATCAATATTGGGCCCGCTGTTGTTTTTAATATACATAAATGACCTTCCTTACTACGCGAAGAATTTATGTGAGACAGTGCTATTTGCCGATGATACATCTCTAGTCTTTAAAGTAGATAGAGATGATGACTGTTCTGACGAAGTGAATAGTGCTCTTTCAAAAGTGTCACATTGGTTTAATAGTAATAACTTATCATTAAACTCAAAGAAAACTAAGTGTTTAAAATTTTCGTTACCTAATGTAAGACAAGTTGATTTTCATATAAGACTAGACGGCGATATGGTCGAATTCATTAACAATACAAAGTTTCTAGGTATTATATTATATAGACTCGCGACTACAATGGGATCCTCATATCGAAGCCTTGGCGAGTAGACTCAGTTCGGCCGCATTCGCAGTTAAGAAAATAAGGCTCTTAACCGATATTGAAACGGCTAGAATAGTCTATTTTAGTTATTTTCATAGTGTTATGTCCTACGGCCTTTTGTTGTGGGGCTCAGCCGCTAACATCCACAGTATATTCGTGCTCCAAAAAAGGGCTATTCGCGCCATTTACAACCTCCGATCGAGAGATTCTTTAAGAGATCTATTTAAAGAAATAAACATTTTAACTGTTGCAGGACAATACATCTATGAAAATATAATCTATGTGAAAAAGTATTATAATACATTTGTAAAGCAGAGCGATATTCATCGCTTTAACACAAGAAATAAAGATAAACTTGTCGTTCCCAAGTTTAGGCTAGAAAAATCCAGAGCCTCATTTCTGGGGAAAAGCATAGCCTTTTTAAATAAAGTTCCACAGCGTATAATTGAACTACCATTGCATAAATTTAAATGTTACATTAAAGAGTCGCTGATGAGCAAAGGATACTATAAAGTAGACGATTATTTGAATGACCGCAATGCATGGTCATGATGTAACACATAACATAATCACTGTTTAATATGATGTATTTTTATACTAAGCAATTGTTGTATTAGTAACGATATGTTTTTTTTTTGTAAATGTCGTTACCTAACTAAGAAACGCTGGCAAGTTTCTTGCGCCCATTCTTCTTGTCAGTTAAAAAAGTCTTGAATGGGTGGTAGGAAAATATTGACGATTCATAAGTACATATTTATTATGTCTAAGTGAATAAAGAATATTTTTATCTTTATCTTATTTAAATTCTAAAATATTTTTCAGATTAATTTAATCATAATAGAAACTTCTCTCTCCCAAGTATAATATTAATAACAATCATAAGCATATTCGACACGCACGCCTCGGAGAGGTATGAATTGGTGGGCTAGAATATATCAGGTTTATTTCCATGAAAGAAAGACTTAATCTTAAACAACAATAGGTACATTAAAAATAAAAAAATAAATATAGTTGTTATAATGTTAATGACCGTCTTATTAATATTACCCAGTTTTTGTTATGCAGGTAAAATATTTAACGAACTCTTTAAAGTGTCTCGTTTAATTGGCATCTCTGTGGTTGGCTCCGTCCTCTTGAATTCCTGCGGTTTACTTACCCGCAACTTCAAACAAATTAGCTAAGCAATTTGTTCACTTGGTATTTTGTTACGGTGAGCGCTTCATAATTTATATTTTTTCAAAAGTTTTTTGATAAAAATGGATTTCTGGTATCATTAGTTTGTAGCGCGTTTGTCGACTAGGAATAATTTTATCATGAAATTTTATAATTGGTAATTGTTATTAATTTCAAATGTATACTAATGCACTTACTCAACTCAACGTAGGTACTCTTTGATCTGTTAGAATCTCAATTTATCAACTAAATTAATAAAATATGGCTTTATAAACCATATTTTGGCTATGAATAAATAAAATTCTTTTGCTTTTAACTCTCTATTAGGACAAATGTTTTATCAGCTATAAAATCACTATATGACTTCAAGCTACGGGTAGATTTAGCGTCTAGCTGATCTAGCCTAGCGTCATCATATTAAAACAAAAAACTTTTTTTTATAAAATTATATACCCATGTCTATGTATGGGTATAAAAAAAATTAAACTATCCAAACTGTATAAGGTACTTGATACAAATAAGGCCTAAGTTTTAATAAGGCCTATGCGCTAGAAAACCTAGATAAATAAATCCAACAGGGAAAATACTTCATGGAGACGTACACAAACGCCCTATAACCCGCTCTTGTGCACTTGTTACGCGTTACCTATTAAAAAAGGGGAATAAAATAATAGTAGATTGTATTACAAGGGAGCAAAATAATATACGCCGCCCGAGGTGAAAATAATTTTGCGGCCGAGTAATACACTCTGCTTTTCATCCCCCTCTATAAGAAAAGCAGTAAAGACAACTCAAACTACCTACAGTGCCACAACCTTTTCTGTGCCGGTGACAGCGGCGCTACGTACGTTTTTCTTCTTTTTGTAGTAATTTAACCGGCCCTGACTTCTAAGAACTTCAGCCGCCAGCAGCGCTATGGTTGGACATCAACTTGACAGCAAAATGACATAAAAAAAAATCACGTTAGTTCCACATTTTGGCCACCGACACAGCAAAGTTTGTCGGGCAAGAAAAAAAATTGAGTTTTGAAATAAAAAAAAAAATTAAATAAAAAAAAATATGTCCATCAGATTTATTATAACTATCTCCGGGGATGCCGTAGGGGGGTTGAAAATTTTGTTAGATTTTAGCTACGACTCACCGTTTACGAGATATTCTCAATTTTATAAAATTCCGTTTTTGAAAATTTCTCGGTCCCGAAAAAAGTCCCGTCCCCATACAAAATCAGTTGATTTTTTTTTAAAGTACTGCACACCATTTTCTACACTCCAACCAATGCTTCTTTAATTATGTTCTAAATTCGAATCTCATCGTTTTGGACCCTGTTATGAAGCTGTTCAAAATTCAAATCTCATTTATACCCTCTTGTCATAACAGGTAAACAATGAATCGTTTTGGACCTTGTTATTAGATAAACAATCATCGCTTTTCGAATCGATGGGATGAAAAAAGTATTTTAATATGGCCTACAATAGCTATACAAATTTTTGAGACTGAGTGAGATCTTTATTTTTTTAAGAATTTATAATAGAATTCTTTACTTTTTTATAATGCTTACATATTTAATTTCATTGATAATGTTTGTGTTTGTTTAATTTTGTTTCATATTTAACTACAATTTAAAGGTGTTTTTTTACTTTAAAATTTGTATAGATAGGCCCTAATAAATATAGCCGATTTTATAAGGCCAAAATCTATGTCTTCGGAATTTCATTATTTTGATTAGATTTAGCTAGAAACTGTTTTATTTTTTCGTAGATTCCTACAGTTAAAGAATGAAAGAAGCTAATTAACCATGTTTTATTAGTAACCTTTAATATTTATTGAATTATAATAATTTCAAATTAGGTAGGCCTTATTTGTATCAAGTACCTTAGTTTTAATTTAAATTGACGTTTAAAAAACTCTTTAAGGCCCCAGGAGGTAGTAGCACAAGAAACATATAATATAAGTAATAAAAATAGCTCAAAACATGTGGGTAAGTTTAAACATTGCCGGGATAAGAAAATCATACGCGACATTATTGAGAAGAAAGACAAAGAGATCCAAAATAATATCTAAAATGAAAAGTAACAAAAGTAAATAAAATACTTAGCAACAAAGAGACTTCAGGAAGTTTCCCAGAGCAAAGTCCCTAATTAAATAAGGAATCAAAATACACAAAGTAAGTTGAAAATCACAATGACATTATAATTTTGCGTCATCTATAAAGATGAAGGGGCTGACACCTAAGTATGTCTGTATTGTTCATGAAACTTGAAGTAACTTCACATAGTAGATAAATAAATGGGTCGTTTATATTGTTTTGTTGTCTGAATTTGCAGCTACAATAGATCTATTGTTATGTTTTCGCTCAAAGATAATCCTCGATTCTGATATAACGACACGGCTTTCCATTCAGCAAGCGTATTCTACAATAACTGTTCCGGTCGAGTTTATCTTTCTAGTCACGTGCGAAACACAGTTACCCAAATTTTAATTTTCTTTGAGCGCTCGAAACTAGCTTAATGAATATGTGCACACCATATACCTATAATTCGGTCGGTGTTAACGGAATCCAATAAATTCCCTTTTGAATATTCTATGACTCATCCAGCAAAAAGCTAATCCTCTGAATAATGGGTTATAGATATCAATGTTGGTGCAGGCATGCCGGAAAAATATGCCGATTGTTTGCTGCTGTATGAGCTCGCGGCATTAATATCAGCATTTAAATAATAAATCTCGGATTTATTGGTGATTTAATTGCTTTTCCTCGGATAAGACTGGCCGTATGCAAGCGGTGGCAAAAAGCTTTCGATTGTGTCCAAAAATAAACAAAACGGGGCTTTTTGTTTTGTTAGATCAACACAATTTTGTGGAGATCTATATTTTGCCAACAAATAAAAATATGCAAACTATTTTAATTTTCTACATATATAAAACAATAACTAGTAGGTACCGTTAATAATTTGAATTCCAAAACAAAAGAGCTTTAAAATTGTTGTCTTCATTAATTTATGAATTTTGATTGGTATTGGAAATGAAAATCCAATATTAAATTAATTATAACGTTCACGACGGACGGCAGAGACTTAATTTCTTATTTATCTTAAAACAAGCTTTTTTGTTCTAAAATTGTTTCGCAGACATTGATGTTTATGAGCGAAGTAAACTTCGTTAATAAATAACTCAAGGGGCTTTAACTGTAGGAAGTTTTAAGATTATGTTAATTTATAGGACTGTAATCATGAAATGTTTTTAATTATGAATAGCAATAACAAATTGTTTGATGTTATGATAAAATACTAAAGTGAGATAAAGGATTCTCAAGAAACAAATGTCAAGAAAGCAATAACTTGAATCTTCGAGCAACGCGGGTCTTCCGTCCCGGAAAAGACCCGCGTTGCTCGAAGACTTGAATTGTTCTTATAATATATTCATGATAGTTCTCTATCTCCCTTTTATTTTTTATTTATCAAAATACCACAATTGTTGTTTTATGGTTATAACAAAAACCTTCAAAAGTCTTATATTTTACACCAAACGTTGACTTTCAATAAATCAATATTAATTTCATATTAATTATTCAATAGCATTTACCACAAAAATTGTTTAACTTTATCATTTATTAAAAATAAAATAATAAATTAATCATTCATTTCTCGATGAACTGAAAAACGATTGTAATAATTGAACTAGAAGATTTATGCGCTTATATAAAACACCAACGTTAGACTGCACCTATAAAGTAGTATATCTATAACAAAGCTCCATGGTAACTGGTCTCGCAAGTACAATAAATAGTGGTTTGCTAAATCCTTACACATCTTCGTGTTGCGGAGCGGTGCGACCGCTCGGGAAGTGTTTACATACTCTTGTATCTCGCACCGCAAACTTTGAGCAAAACACATTCTAAACTTGCCCACCATAATGCTACATAGAAAATGCATTAAGCTCCCGTTAAATGCACAAACGCTCAGTGATTTGAATCAGGTAAAACAAATTATGGATACGCAAGGGCGAAATGAAATTAATCGATCAAAGTTTGCAGCGGTTTTCTTAATTTTCACTTAGGAAAACTTGATTTCAATTTGGAACACAATAGTACATAGGTACCTACTTAAGCTATTTATGAAAATAAATATATGAAAAAATAGCAAGAAGTCTTCTTTTGTGTTAACTTACCATCTGAAGACGCCACAGCATGTCTGACAATAAGTAGTAACAAAACAATAATCTCCGTCGTCGATCGCGACACCAATCTACGACCGTTCATGATTTTATAATTACTTTACCCCAAAGACATCGTAATAAACTTTTCCAAGTATTAGAAATGTGTTGTCATGACTGTCGATGAGGCAACGGAGTTCGCTCATTCATCCACCCGGTCGGAATAGGTGCGATTAAATATTCATCGGGCAGTTGTGAATTGAGCGGGTGTTAGATCGTGCGAGCGGTCGAGCGGTGAGCGATGCGAGCGAGCGTAGCGGTCGCTGCGGGCTCTGAGCGCGCCGGCTGCGTACTGGCCGCGGTGGCGGGCCGCCGCTTTGTTGCCGCCGCCGGCCGCGTGAGGCGCTTGCGTAGCCCCGCCTCGCGGATGAAAGGACGGAACATTACCAGTATTTGTAACAGTTTGCGTCAAATTGATATAAATGGAGACGGTTTTAATAAACTGTAATTGACTTTTGCCGACTTTGCGTCGCATTAATTTCGACCACGTTAAGACGCCAGGCAGGTGCGCCGCAAAACACCACAAAGTTTGCTTTTTGCCATGAATAATCTTGAATTTTAATTAATGTTAATGAAGATTGGATCTGAGGTTCCGTTTATTTATTTCAAATCTTAATGTGCAATTCACTCGATGAATCTTTTTTTTCAACGTTCAATCCTTTGTTGATCGAGCGATCTAGTACCAACTTGAGTAACATTATGAAATCTACAAAAGTTTTTTTGGGTTCGCTGTAAAAATTAAGAGGCTAGTGCTACGCACACTTATAAATAAAAAAATCTTTGTTTAAAAATGTTACCTTAATTATTTTTAATTCATATTGATTTACTGAATTTTTATACTTTTAATTAGAATAAAGTACTGGCATAAACACAATAAACACAACTGAAATTTTTACGAT
This sequence comes from Crambus lathoniellus, assembly GCA_949710035.1. Lineage (NCBI taxonomy): Eukaryota > Metazoa > Arthropoda > Insecta > Lepidoptera > Crambidae > Crambus > Crambus lathoniellus. Next base: position 15,123,020 of record OX453307.1, read on the forward strand.
GCAATATAATTTCTAAACATTCAACTTATTTTCAATTTAATTTCAATTCAATTCTAGGAAAATTTGGTAGCTTCAAGCTAGCAATATTTCTTAAACTAAATAACTGAAAGTTAATATTCAAGTTCTTAATTAAATGTTAGTGAATAGTATAATTAAACTTCAAATTAGCTTCAGTACAAATTAATGCCGTGTCAATATTATTTGACTCAACTCTACTTATTCAATAAGAGAGCATATAAGTTAATTTTAATGATATTGATATGCAAATATAAATCAGTACTCAACCTTTCAAACGGCAAGCGAGAGCCCGGTTTTGCTTTAAACACAAATTAGATTAACACATAATTTCTCGAGTTTTCGACGTGTGTCTAAATTATTGGCTTATTCATAATTATTTAGCGTATGCTTATGCTTAAATGCGAGTTTAAATACCGTTATTACGTGTATAAGGTTACGTAAATTCTTGTTTGAAACTGAAAAGATTGAAATACAAAACTAGCAGTTTCCTAATATTTTTGTGTACAGACTTATTTCTCTTTGTGTAACTTTAACGCTTTGTTGGTAACTTATAACATCCAAGTTTGTACCACAACTTATGAATCTTTACAAATTACGTGTAATAAAAACTTTTGTTTTTATTCAAATGTTATATACTTATGATGTCCGTTTAAGAAGATGAAGTAGTTTTCCCAAGGACATAGGTATTAATAATCATCTATAAAAAAAACTTGGATACGTGACCAGGTAATTTACATAGGTAAACTTTAAATCTTTAATTTAAGACCGAGAAATTACTGCCCTCATTAGTAATCTTATATCTCCATAATTATTAAACATATCGACAAGCAGTTTTTCTTATCAAATACTCTATTAAATTGTCAACAATATTAGTGGATAAAAAGATACCCCACGAAACAATTATTTTTTTAAATTAAGTAAAATCCGACAAATTTCTCAATATTCTTCCAAGAAAAGCTAATATTTGGGCATTTTTAAATGTATTATTTTACAATTTATTTTTTCTTTGATAGATTATGTAATTATCTTTCATTTGACACCTACTTTATCAAAATCGGTGCGGTGGTTTGGCTTGTAGAATTTTTTATTATTTTTTAAAAGAAGTGGCGCCACCTATGTTCCTAAGGGATGAAACTTTCGCTGCTACGGGTGAAATCGATTATTTTTGTCCCTAGTGTCACTGTGCAAAGCGGCTTTCCTTTATCACAAAGTGCAGCTTTTTTTCCATAAGACCTAGTACTATTCGAGTCCCCCGGGAGCTAGCTAGCTACGGATTTTCTAATACTTCATTTTCTGTAATAAAAATTACAATGCGTCTCATTACGAGAATGCTAATGTTGTAATTAAATTATAAATTTAAAAAAATGCAAACGATACGTAAAAATCATATTTATCACAGAAGTGGTGATTAAAATAACCGTTAGTTAATTTACAAAATCAGAACACGACGAGATTTTTTAACTTCCATTTTGTAACTAACTAGTTACCAGGAAATATTTAAGTTGAAGGGCGATTAAGCTTAGCGATTACAGTGAAGTAGCGTTAAATTTGTGTGGCTTGAGTGATTTGTAACGTTGTTAATGATAATGTAGGGCTTCAGTACACCTTCTGTTCAGATCCGGGTCGTAACATTTGTATTTGAAACTAATCAGTATCTTCTCATATCTCTAAATTACTACTATACTTTTGAAATTAAAAAGAAAAGCAAAACCTATACATGAATATTCATGAAATCTGGAAAAAGGCACGTGATCGAAAGCGTCAACAGCGTCAAATGACTGGAATTATGAAATTTTAATCGCTTATTTCGACTCTAAATTAATATCATAGTCTGAGAGTTATTGATTAAAGATTAATGTGATTTTTGTACATTATTAAGAAATAAAAATATTAGCAACAGAGTCCCCGTGCTAGAGTCAGGTATTCTATTTTACCGAATTAAATTAAATTGGTTACAGTAAACTTACAGAGCAACTTTAACTTAGTATATTTTTCTATGTAGGTATATTAAGTAACTATGTATTTTCAAAAAAAGTTGGTACATAAGTAAATATCTATTCGTTATCTAGTTTCCGTAACACAGTTTTTTAATGAAAACTACATAGGAGCTAGATAATTGGTGTGATTGCAAGATTTTTAATTATTATTATTATATTAGTATTTGGAATGAGGCAGTAAAAATGGGTTGTAATTAATTTGATCACAAAACTAACCTAACCTCACCCAGAAAGTACTAAGTTAGCACCTAAAATACTGAAAAGGACATTTTGCGTGCATTTCAGTAATTTAGATGCATACTTAGTATTTTTTGTGGCTCAATTAAATTATTTCTCGTAAAAGATAAACAATCGCAAAAAGGTAAAATGTTATACGAGCAAAATATTACCTATACATCAAAACCCTAAAGGCCAATTACGAGGACATATCCCTTCAACGTATCTTATACATATTGTGAATGTTTTTTTTTTCTGTCAATTTATTATGTTTGCTTATTTATCTGGACCAGTAACAACTTTCCCATAGGTATGGTTGTGTCTATCCATACTGTTTCCGATAGAAATAAATAAAATTGAAATGTTGGTTTGTGATGTCTTTAGCTTATTACTAAATTCACAAACCAACTATTCTTTTGTATTTTATGTATTTGTACGGGCTAATGTCTGAAAAAACATAATAATTAAAAAACCGGACAAGTGCGAGTCGGGCTCGCCCACCGAAGGTTCCGTTCCTACATCTATACATATAATGAAGCTTTAGAAAAGTACTGCCTGTAACTCAAAGAAGTTAAATTATGACGGCGCATATTGATTTTTTTGATTACGTAATTTAATGACTACATTTTTTATGATTTAATTACAAATATATAGTTTTCAGACTTTTCCCTGTACTTGTAGTATAAGACGATATTACTTGTCAAATTTTATAGTTCTAGATCAACGGGAAGTACCATATGAATTTTTATTCCATTGAGAGTGTCGAAATATGCGTTTTTTGCGGCATAATCAGCCGTATCTTTTTTGAGTTAACTGAGAAGTTTGATAATTTCACAGCTTCATGGGACTGTAAACCTAAGTCATAAATGGTTTTAATTTCAACTCGATACCTTCAAGCGTTCCCGAGATAAAGGGTCTTGACAGACAGACGGACAGACAGACATGCAGTTAATGATTTATTTACAAATGTATAGTTTTCAGATTTACCCTATACTTGTAGTATATGACGATATTACTTGCCAAATTTCAAAGTTCTAGGTCAACGGAAAGTACCCTATGAATTTTGATTCCATTGAGAGTGTCGAAATATGCTTTTTTGCGGCATAAACGGCCATATCTTTTTTTAACGTTAACTTAGAAGGTTGATTTTTTCACAGCTTCAAATGTGTAGGTAGGGTCGAGATAAAGGGTCTTGACAGACAGACGGACAACAAAGTGATCCTATAAGGGTTTCGTTTTTTCCTTTTATGGTACGGAACCCTAAAACAAAAACCAAACTGCAAAAAATTCTAGTTTATCTTATTTCATAAATATTTTTTATTTTAGTTTATTTTCATTAAATCACCTTGTGAGAACTTACTAATTTAAAAATTAGTAAGTGCTTTTCTATTTAGATTAATTTATGCGGAGAGTTTTGCAAAACTGCAAGTTATATACTTATAATAGGGGTTAAAGAATGAAATTGCCGTTTTTTTCTTTTGTACATATAACTTAACAACATTTATGATATTAGAAATACATAATTTCTTTAATATTGCTTTACATTAAGACCGTATCGAGCAGCTTTTGATAATATAATAACCACGATATTTGATTATTTACATAGAAAAAACGTATCTCGAAAGTTACGACTATTCTATTTTATGCTTTTAGCGGCCCGCCTTTTGTACCTTACTTTGTATTCTGTACAATAAAGCAATAAATAATAAATAATAATAAATAATAATATTTTTGTTTCCAGAATTTCGTACTTTATTAGTTGTAACTTAGTGAAAATATTTTTTTTGCTCTTAACGAATATGTCATGTAGTAGTTAAAATGCCCATAAATACGTGTGTAAAGTTTGTAAAGTTACATAATATTAGTCGTTGAATAAATTACAAAATCGTTAGTATGGGAAAAAAAAATTGTACAAAAATCTCCATACAAAACGGCAATTTTATACTTTAACCCCTAATATTTAGACGACCGATTTGGCGCAGGGGTAACCTACTGCGCCAGAGGTCTCGGCTTCGATTCCCGAACAAGATAAATATTTGTGTGCATGAACATGTCTATTTGTCTTGGTCTGGGTGTCTTCTATGTATATTACGTATGTATTTATAAAAATTAAAGTATTTATGTTTGTAAATACATACGTAATATACGTATGTATTTACAAACATAAGTATAATACGTAAGTATTTAAGTACATATATATTTATCCGTTATCAAGTTCACGTAGACACAGTTTCTTAAGCAATAATTTACTATGGGCTTACATTTATTGGTGTGATTGTAAGAAAATATTTATTTATATATTTTTTTTTATTATTAATATATATACTAGCCTTCCACCCGTGGCTTCTCCCGCATGGACTACACGACGTTATCCTTATCCTTATATATTATGTAATATTTTTGCGTTATAAAAAGTCATGTCACTCTCTAGCTCCCAAACTATCCCCATACCAAAAATTAAGGTTGATCTGTTGCTCCGTATTGACGTGAAATACGGACAAACAAACAAACAAATAAATAAAGAAACACACTTTCACATTTATAACATTAAAATGGATTGCTCGGTATATGGTGAAAACAACTTAAACCCACGGGAAACACACACGAATCTTTATTTGCGCAAAACATGGTATAAAGGTGTATGTTGTACAAAAAGATCTCATGTTTATTTAAATATGGCAAGCAAATCACACTGCACATAAAGTTAAAATTTGCGAAATCTTAAATTAAAATATTCCCATTACATAATTTATTATGTTATTAATGTCATTATTATTTATAACATTTTTTAGAAACAATACAATTTATAGTCAAAAACATCGTTTGTCAAAGAACTCTTGAAAGGTTTTCTACAAAAGTCACATAAATAACTCTCTTTTAAATAATTCTTGTCTCAGTGCTTTGATTTCAGTAGTAATTTTAATGAAAATTCAAACACACATAGCTATACAATTTTTAACACTTAGAACTTATGAGGGTCTTAACGTTGCCTAGAGTTTGAGCAATCACTAACTTTTTAGGGTTCCGAACCAAAATGGTAAAAAGGAACCCTTATGGTGCGACTCAGTCCGTCTGTCTGTCACAGCCGGATATCTCGAGAACTACTCATGCTATCTTAGATGACTTTTGCAGAGAGAAATAAAAATATTTATATTTTCTTTGCATCTGAAAGGGAGTCTTAAAAATCTGTAGTGGGGCTACTAGAGCATATGGGGTATCATATGAAAGAGCGCTGCTTGCACATCCTCAAACATTATTTTTTCTTAGGCCGCACAGTTTTCGACTTTTGATGAAAAATAAAAAAAAAGTACCCTTATCTCCGAAGTTTGCGTAGAGAAAAATCTGAAATTATTTTATACTAGCGGATACTTGCGGTTTTACCCGCGTCGTACCCGTTCCCGTGGGAATATCGGGATAAAATATAGCCTTTGACACTCAGGAAGAATGTATCTTTCTAACGCCCGAATTGGGTATTTGACTGAATTTTTTTTATTGACTTAAAATGATCATTTAATTAGTAGCAACACAACATAGGTATTTATTTTCAAATATCTTGCATATTTTCAGCGATATAGAGCATCAAATTTTCTAATTAGACAAGGAGAGCGCTATAGAAACGTGACGTCACATTTCTATAGCGCCATACTCTCGCCATAGAAAATTTTGTTTTAGAAAGAGATAGCTAGAGTCACAATGAAGCAGCTCATAATTCGGTTGTTATAATACATAATGAATTTCTTTTTTCACATTTGTTATTCAAAAATGTTATATTTATGTATGTTGTGACAGGGTGATGTTTGAGACGCTCCCAAAGATAAGTAAAAAGTAGTAGATCGCACCAACTCACTCCACGTGACGGGTACCTGACCTTTCGAAAAGTTAGACGAATATATTTACTTGGGAGCTACAATCAGCAACTCGGGCTCTTGTGTAAAAGAAGTCAGGAGACTTATCAGTATTGCCAATATCCCAACTGCAGAGAATATTTTCTACAGAGAGAGAGAGTGAAAGAGAGAGAGAGAGATATGTTATGGAAAGACCGGAACATATCTCGGAAGACAAAGATAAAATTGGTTAACTTTCTAATGTTTTCCATCTTCAACTACGGCTCGGAAACGTGGACGTTAAAGAAGGCTGACCTAGATCGCATTGACGCTTTTGTGATGTGGTGCTGGAGGATGTTACAAATACCGTGGACTGCATTTCGAACTAACGAGTCTATCCTTCGAGAACTCAACATTAAAACCAGGCTATACCGACTTCCTGTCTCTAAAAGATTCCGGAATTCTTTGGTCACATCGCCCGAAAAGATGGACACAACCTTGGAACAACTGATGGTCACTGGCAAGGTCGATGGCAAACGGCCGAGAGGTCGAAGCCCATCTAGGAGGTCTGACCAAATCCGCTCAACGCTGAATACCAAGCTACACGATACATGACGCCAAGGACAGAAATCGATGGAGGGGCATCATCAAAGAAAAATTAATTTCCCATCGGGGGAATCACGACCCTCAGTAATGAGAAACGCGACGCGAGGAGGAGGAGGAGGTACCTATGTAGCTAACACGTTAGTAGTAGGTACGCCTTAATTTTGGAGAACACATACTCAGGGTAACAAGTACGATAAATGCCAACAGATACGCGCGCGGGTTGTTACTCTTCCTAAGACAGACACGCAAACAATGTCAAATATAATTTTAAATGATCTTTTACGTTCAGACTAACTAGAATTTAAGTGGTCATTATTTGCATGTTTCATGCGAACACGCGTTGTGAACTCAAATGACCCAATAATGCTCAGCGTTTAATTAGCTATGATTAAGGCCATCGAATATTAGGCTCACAGTGAAGTTGATTGACAGCTGACTGACTCTAAGCAGTCGCATAGTGAACTAAATCAGCAGCAGACTTTGAGCAACGTTCATTGGATGAGTCGGCAAGCAAAACGCCAAACCACTTTCGTGATCTTTTTTTAATCCACAACGGGGTAGTATTTAGCCTTCATCGCTGTTATATGATGATAAAACTGAAGGTCGAAGCGCACTACTCCCGGAATCTTCAATTACTGAGGAGCTGGCTATCTTATCTCTAACTGCCGGAACACAAAAATGCTGAAAAGATCGTTCTTATGGCGGCGTCAGACTTAGATAAGTTGGTGGCAGCTAGCCAGGCGAACTTTGAACAAGCCCTACAACCAACCAAATCGAATGCAATATGTATCACCATTGGGAATCGAACCGGGAACACTGGGTCTGATACGGGTGGTGTGTACTACTAGACTACAGAGGCGGTTAATCGTTATCATCATCGTATTATTTTGCATATAAACCATAGCAGCGCCTCTTTCGGTTGTATAAGGAACAAAAATTAAATATATTTGACAGCATAGTAGCCCTAGCAAGAAAAACTGTCATTATAGTATAAGTGGGACAAGCATTTCTGTTCCGGTGATAATCTTTAGAAATAAAACAGTTTTCATGCGACAGTCAATTTTGACAGCTAATTTCGTATTGCAAGCAAGATTGTATGTTGCTTTACCTACAGTTCCATGATTGCAAGTGGCTTCTCTGTCACGGCTGTCACCGGGACTATAGGTATATAACGTTATCGTGATCATAGATTCCTGATCGTGATCGTATAATTATGTTTGAAAACTAAAGCAGCGCCTCTTTCGTCGTATAAGGAATTAAAATTCAATACATAAGTAAGCACACTCTACCTAAATATATAAAAACGAAAGTTGATTGACTTGATCTACCAGCTCACAGCTCAAACTATTGGACGCATCCGGTTGTAGCACGCAGATATGATTACGTAGGCGTCCGCTAAGAAAGGATTTTGTAAAACTTAACCTCTACGGGGATAAAACGAGTGTTTGAGCACAGAATAAGTACGTAGTATTTTTTTGTCCTCTGTGGTTTGAGTTCTTAAAATAGCTCACGGGCGACGCCGCGGGCAAAAGCTAGTTTAAAATATAAACAAAGCGAACTAGACTGTAATTGCGAGCATAGAGGACACGATCCATTTAGTTCATTACATAATACCTTGATGATATGTGATTAAAATAATATGACGTTTATTTTGACGATTTGCTCATAAGGTATTAATACGCATCTTGAATTTATAGAATCGCTGTTAGATGAACATAATATTGTTTTCAACATTGTGTGATGAAGGTGACACCGATCTCAATTTATATTAATTCTGTTTATTATTATTGTTAACAGTTGTTATATATTTAGTAAATGTAACAAGAGAAGGTATTTTTACAGTATTTCAACGTTTTCTCTATTTAATGCATTCACTTGATATTAGATTTAGTAGCCTCTTATTTTTTTTATTATAAACCACAACATTTTGCAGTTGATGGTGACAGTCAGATCTCCGCCGAATCACTTATCTCCGGTCGTCGATGCTTCTCATTGTAGTACAAATAAACCCTGAAGCCAATATTTCCACGGGATCGGGAACCACGCGATTAAAACCGTGTGGAACAGCTAGTTTTAATATTTAAATATATATACATATTTATATTTTTTAAATGTTGCAGTTCAAATACTTAAATATAATAACACTATCATACCCAACCAGCGACCCCAGATTGATATTGGAATGCAAATGGAATGGAATCTATTTATGATTTTTAATAATTATCTATTGTATATGTTCAGATACGGGTTCTTTCCCTCATAGGACAGGCATAGCCTAGTGTGGGGGTTAGTTAAGTTATATAAGCTTTGTAAACTTATTGGAAAATAAACAATTTATTTATTTATTTATTTAATTAGATGACATAATATATCAATATATTTGTTCAGTGAGAATATGTTCGTAATTTTCTATATTTGTATTCTAGTAGCTTCCCTCGATTTAACCTAGAAAATATAGACTATGTCACTAGGAAAGTATCTAGCTTCCTAATGGAGAAAGAATCCTTAAAATCGGTTAAGTAGTTATTGATTTTAACCATTACAAACAAACGAAAAAATCACAATTTTCCTCTTTATAATATAAGTACTTATAGATTAATTAAAATGACGATATCATCTCAGAGGATCTATTCCATATTTTCCCGATAATCATTCAATATTAACCGAGCTTCATCGTTTTTGTCTTATGAAAAGATTAGGGTATTAATAAAGTTCCGATTCAGATGCTCTCAATACTCACCTCACTATTTATTTTGGGGAATAAATAGGGCTGAGCAACGATAAATGCGTGCAGAAGGCGGCCGGTTATATAGGAGATCCGCAACGACTAAGCCGTGGCTAGGGTTGTTACTTAAACATAAATTATTCCATAATGATTGCGTAAATCGGGATTTTTCAAGGTTTCATTTTGTAGTAGAGTTATAAACGATAGGGACTGTATTATAGGAAAACAAGAATAACAAAGCGACTGTGAGTTAGCCAAATTCTATATTAATAACAAATCAATGACAGCAGTGAAACAAAAAACAGAACTTCAAATAAATAGATAAGCCAAACCAGCAATAGAGCAATATAAAAACATACAAACTATAAAACCTAAAAGCTTTAATCCCCCACACATATAAAACCTCAACAAGAGTCCTCAGTACTCTCGTATTTATAGTGATAACTAGCGGATCCTCGCGGTTTCACCCGCGTGGTACCCGTTCTCGTGGGAATATCGGGATAAAATATAGCCCATGTCACTCGATAAGAATGTAGCTTTCTAATGGTGAAAGAATTTTCTAATTCGGTCCAGTAGTTTCGGAGCCTATTCGATGCAAACAAACAAATAAACAAACAATCAAATCATTCCTCTTTATAATATTAGTATAGATAAGCATGTAAGTTTTATTAGATTTATTTTTACTTTCCTGAACATAATGCCTATAAATAGATATTATTTACGCTATGAATAATAATCAGATCATATTAGAAAATAAACCTAGAAATCATTTAATCATCAGTTGTACTCAGTTTGGCTTGACAATGTAATGCTGCCGATTGTCTTAAACTATTGAGTTGTAATCTTCCTTATACCTAACTAGGTTTTATGGTTATATCCAGTTATTTTATGTAACCTTTAAATCAAGATTATTAAAAAAAAAATAGATTTTAATCATAAGTTTTTTTTATATTTTTCTAAAAGTCAGGGTGGTTGTAGACTTCCTTATATTTTAAAATTAGAGTAAAATTCAATTGTTTTACCAAATGACTCGAGCGAGCACAATGATTAATCTATATTTGTTAGCTATCTTAACGTCAATACTTGTTATCGTACAGTCTGAAGAATTTTTAAAGCACAATATTGAATTCATAACATTTTCTAAGAGAGCGGAACTAAATTAAATCGTATGAAACGAAAGTTTCAGTGCTAATTCTGTACCGAAGCAAGTGGCAATTTTAAAAGCCAATAAATCACCTTGTACACCGCCGATAAACTTGGAAAGCTAGCGTTAGATTGACTTTTTTAAACGGTCTGTTTCTTTTTCTAGAAATAAACTTGGTCTCTTAAACTAGTTAAAACTCGTACGAGAAGAAATAAGTCCAATATTTTATTTTTCATTGAATTAGTCAATCTCAGTAGCTCAACAAAAAAGAGTTAACAGAGTAGATTAGTGTCAACAAACTTGGAAAGCGATATGAAAAACTAAGCAGCTGTAAAAACAATGTTATATTTATAAAAAAAAAATAAGCCGTGATTATGCGATTAAATGATAGAACCCTCTTTAGCAACAAAGTAAAAATACTTAGCAGGGTTTCGAAAATAACATAATGTTTGAAGTTCAGTGACAATCGTTCGGGCCAGCCCTATCCGCGAACCCTTTTTTCCGTCTTCGCAAATCGTCAGGGATTAAGCTAGGAGAGCTCACACCTTTTCACCAATATTTTTTTGTGGTTCAACCGGCGGTAAACCTCCATGATACAAAGTGTTTTGCCGACGATCAATAGACGTTTTGAAAGATAACGTTTCGTTACAACTCTTATTGATATTTTGATGAGGAAGGGGCGAGGTAGAAAGTAAACAGGATTTTCCGGATGAGATTTTTCTGTGTGGCGCTGCACGGCTTACCGGCCTTTGAACCTCTGACAGAACGTATTTGTAGTGCCATTGGAAATACCTTTGTTGGAATTTTAATAGAATACGGTTACGGCTCATTAAAGCTTTGATTTTATTAAGTTCAATGAAGCAAAAGAACACAACGTAGTCTCGCGCCTGTATCCGAAAATTAAAACAACTTTCTTGTTTTGTTCTCACTTCAAATCCCGTTAGTCTCTGACACAAGCTGGGAATTATTGCATTGTAAACATTTTAAGGAAATCTTTTTACATGCGGCAAGAAGAACGTAAAAGTTTGTTCGTTTCAAATTCAATATATTATGGCGAGCGTGCTCTCGCTCAGCCGACACCGAAACTCACTCGAGCGAGGCTCACGGAAAATTTATTGTTTTTCTAAGAAAATTTTCTTCGAGCGACGCTACATACTTGTTGGGTCCCTAAGGAAGAGTTGCAAAAACTTAATGACGTCTCAAGAAGCTAGATTGTTTAACCTCATTGTGTTAGCTCAAAGTATAGTAAGTAGATATGAGCGCCGACTTTGTGTTTTTGTTATGTCCCACAAATTATGAAGCTTTATCTTCTAATACATATTTACAAGGCGGCGAAGTTTGCGAGATTATACACCATATATGAAAATTGTGGTTAGAGGAATTGTTTAATTGAAATTAATAAAGAGACTTATATTAATCTTAGAATTATATCTTAGATACCATGTCTATTTTATATCTGTTTAAAGTTGAGGCTAACTAAATATTTTTAGAAAAATCTTATTACTGTTTTAATTTCAGGAAAATGCAGTATAAAAATATGCTATTTGATATTAATAAATTGTTTGTTATTAAATTTACTATATTTTCTATCTACTTTAAATTTGTAACTCAGAATAATTTTCACTTTTATTCTAACGACCCAAGTAACGAAGTTTTACTACAAAATTATGAAAATATGAGTAAACGAACAAAGCAAACGTTTGCTCAATTATCTCACATTACATAACATTTCCTAATATTCTCGTTCATATACATACATGAACATGACCTTATGAACGTCGTGTTTGAATTTGAAAGCAGCTATAACTGTGTTACGTAAAATGTTTGGCCGTTATATAAATATGGTATGCAAACAAAAAAGGGGCCTAACGCCAAAGGCAGTGTTTCAAGATAAAGTCTTTTATCGGACACATAATAACGTTCAGTGAGAAATCGTTAGCCCGTGCTCACGTCGGGAGACACGTGCGCACTCTTGAGACGGATCCCTTCTTCTGCTTAGATTAAATTTGTTCCTATAAAAAATCGAGATTGTGCGATTGAGATGTGGAGAGAGAGAATTCCGTATAGGGATTCTGCGATACGAATATGGCTGTGATTATTGAAATCAAACCTTTTTTCTGATTGCAATGCGCTCATTAGCTCGAGAACTGTTTGCATGACTGTTGAAAAGGTTGAACATGGGTGTTGTTGAGCATTGATTTGGGACATCACAAACGAAAAATTACATAAAAACACATAAAGCCTATGGAATGATATGGAAAATTCAGCTGTGCTGTTTCGCTAATTTGCTTCTGCTTGTTTACGCAATTTGGTCTACAAGTCAAATGAATTCAACCCACGATACAAGACATTTAGCCACATCTGAACTATCACTCAAGATTTGTCCTCGTTATTAACGTTGTAACTTTCTTTTAGTTAACCAAACAACAAAATAAGATATTATTTTTTGTACATTTAGATAACAAGAGCATCATTGTCTGAAAATGAAACTGTTGCTAGCTTTACTCGGGTTGAACTTGTCAATATTGTTCTTATTGTTTTCTTCTTCTTATCGTAATTTTGTTTACTTTGATTTTGCTCAAATCATGTATGGATTATCTTATCACTAGATATCGTTCGTTTCTACCATTCTAATGTATATTTTGTAGTAAGACTCCATTCTGAAGAGTAGCTTAATAAATCTCAGACTGTATGGTGTTTAGCTACCTTGTAATTATGCCTTATAACCAGTTCTTAAAATTTTAATTAAATAAGAGTCGTCATTGAATGTCCGTCGCGAGCACCCGCATGTTCCTGCCCGAAACTTCGTTGTAGGCTAAATATTATACAATCGGGATAATATTTAGCCTAGTCCACTAGGGAGTAATGTTTGCTAAGCGTAAAACAATTCATAAAATCGGTCCAGTCGTTTTTGAGTTTATCCAAACAAACAAACAAACTAACATTATGCTGAGGTGGGGGCCTAGTTGGCTATACACATACCTGTGTAATTTGGATTTAATTTTAATTTATATTTTTTGTGTGTAGTCAATAAATGATTCTTATTTTTAAACAAAAAATCTGATCTTTCCTCTTTATAATATTATCATTGATGTTTTGCTAAAAAAGCCAAATCATTTTGCAATTAAAATTAATACCTACTAGGTATTATTATTTTGATAATGAGTGACATTTTATATTTTATTTGAGTTATTTAACTTTTATTGATTTGATTGAAATCTAAATTTCATGAAAATCGGTTAAGTAGTTTTTGAGATATGGGTATCTTATGGTACAAACACAAAAAATATCGAAATAAAAAGTATTTAATTAAAAAAAATAAACCGACTTCAAAAAGTACCTGTCAACTGAAACGGACAAAAAATTATCTTTGAAGTACGTACCTTCTTGCAGTCAGTGACTTTTTCATTATACATGTTTCTGGCTGGCACCGACTTTAATCAAAAGGTAGGTACTTCATTAAAATATATTATTTTGTCCTTTTCAGTTGACAGGTACTTTTTGAAGTTGGATTTAAATAACTTGTGTGGCCTGACGGACTCCACTAACATACGAGCAAACAGATAGTTATGCATTTACTTAATGGAGTTACATAAAACAAGCACTCAGACTTATTACGTAATTTAAAGGTGCAGACTTCGGTAACTAAAGCAAACGGATTGGAAGATTATTAATTTTGTTTGGTGAAGCTATTATAATGGCTTTTCCTATGATATAATGAGATGGCATTAGTGCATCATAATATCGCTTAGTTGTAACATCAGAAGGGTGCGTTGTATTTCGTAGTAATTCATAGTACGTTGCTTCCTTGGTAGCTTGTTGGTAGTTGCTTATTAGTTTCTACACTTACAACAAGTACCTACTGGATGAGAATAACGCCCGAATTCTCGTACGCAAATCATCTTTGGGAGCGTCTCAAACATCATGCCATCTCTTTCATACGTTTGACATTTAAAGTGACAGGGCGATGTTTGAGACGCTCCCAAAGATAAGTAGCGTACGAGTATTCGGGCATAAGAGGCCCAATCAGAGTAGAACCACTCACGACAAATCACCCTATTAGCTCAACTCAGCATATATACATATGGTACATGATTTTCCATAGGTTGTATACGCAAAGCCTTAAGTAAGAACAATGCTGGAACGTCGTCGTGAGAAAAAACGAATAGATTTGGTATCATTTGGTTTTTCCTCTGTTTGTGCTTGCTTTTGTATAACAGCTTCACCAAGGGCCCCTAAAATGTGTCTCCAGTCGATAACGTCAACGTGCAGATGTCGCCGGGCAGTGTATGAAGCTGCGATAGGGCGGGACGTGCCGAGCCTACCGACCGCTCCATAGAAACAAGCCTACTGAAACAATGGATTGTCGTTAAAAATACGAATGGATTTGTTAGACCTCTATTTTGTGCCCTTGCCTACCTAATACCTAAGGGCATAAAAAGTAAAAAAAACTAAAAAAATATAGTGATATTAAAAAAATAAAAAAGGATAAATTAAAATATTTTGAAATATAGTGATAATTGATAAGAATGTATGTTAAGTATATTTCCCGCAAGAGCAACACTGCATTGTTCGTAAAACGATCGAGAAATGGCAAGTCTTAAGTACTAGTATATTTTTTTTTATTTTTTTTTACTAGTACTTATATATGTAGTTTTAAGAACGTAGTTTCAAATGCCGTCATTTTTTCATTAAGTGAGTCACATCATGAACATCGAGAACTAAAATTAAGCATTATGATAGAATAATGACGAAACCACTTAGTTTAACGTACCAGGGCGTTCCGTTCCGAGGGGATAAAGAATTCAGACTTAACGCATTACCAATGAATTAACAAAAGTGCCTCAAAACTTTTATTTTGTGATCACGAACGGAAACTTGTACATTTAGCTGTGAAAAAAAACTGTGAATCACTCCAAGACGGAGAATCAATATTGAAAAGCGCGAAAAGTTGAAAAGAAAATAAATCTCTTTGGTGTGCATTTTTTATGGCTTTCTGAAGACAAATTTCTTGTGAACATAGAGAAAGTTTTATTCATTTTTGTTGGTATTGAATTTCTCATAAAGGTGAGAGCTTTTCTAGGTTCTCTTAATTTATTTAAGTAACGTTAAACCATTGTAGTAGGTCTGAATAGTTATTTGGTCTGTCTATATCTCTCATTTGTATTAGAGTTACCAATGTTACCATGTCCTATTAGCTACCTATGCTGACGCAGGGACTTTGTTTGGTCTCACATATATGTATATTTGGTTCATGTTTTGTTTGCGTGATTATTTATCTAAGCGTTGTGTCGCTTCTTTATGATGGCCAATAAAATGCGGCCAAAAAAGGATTATGTTTTAAAAGTTATCTCGAATGCTTCTTTTAGATTATGAATTGAATACATTTTTGCGAAGTGAGAGCGAAGGCCGCCTAAACCTCTTTGTCCGATACGGTAATTAGATTACCTATAGATATGACGTGCACGGGCATTGTCTGGAGTAAACAGATTAAAAGGAGCCAGCAACAATGCCTTGCCCAGATAATGCTGCAACCGTGGACGATCAATCTCTCGACTATTACGACGTTTTAGCGCCCATGTATTGTTTAAGCTTCAATAAAGTTTTGATGAATTTTCGTGTTCCTCTCCCTTTGTAGAAACTCAGGCGTAAGATATTGATGAATAATTTGACGGCCAAGTCGGCCTATAATAATTATTCAAAAGGCAGATATCGAGTTTCGTATTGATTTAAATGATGTTTCATTGTTGTAGTGATGGAAAGTTTCTATTTTGTTTGTGTTTATTGTATTACGAGCCTTCATCAAGTTTGGCAGATTACCTGAATTAGTTACCTAATTCAAATATAATTATTTAAATAGATTATAAGAATGGATGTTTTGTACTTTGAATTATATTATTCTGCTTTATGATTAAAACAGAATTTGATTGCAGTGGAGTTTTTATTAGTAAACTTGTTAAACAAGTTAGTCGTTCTTTTATAGCTGAAATTGAGTTTACACACTCGGACATAAATGGCAATTTTGCTTCGTCCATTCAATTTGCAATGGTAAATAGGTTGTCATGTACATTCGCACTATATTTTGTTGTTTCCAACTTTTGTTGTTCTAGGATTTTTCTGCGTTAAATAAACATTACTTTAACCTCTTTACCACTAAAGCAGCTAAATATAGTACCAATTTCTTTTACAGTTATTACCCTTACCAATACCCTTTATACACTTACACGAGCATTTAATATAGATTATCGACTCCATCTGTAAACAAAACTCCTCTGATATTTGCTTTTGTTTTATATTCAGGTAAGGGAATGTTTGAAATTACGCCGTCGCGCGTATCTTCATGAGAAAAAAAATATATTTTCACATAACAACATTTCCATTTCATTTCAAAAGAGAAACGATCCAATAAAACGCATATTACCCCGTCGCATTGTAAAAGAAAATTTGAAAAGTAGGGGTGTCTACAGAAACGTATGGTATTACAATACGATGCCATTTGCTCTCACGGCTGGCGTGGGTACGTTCATGCGTACAAACTTTTTGGCGACTACAAAGAAAATTGCTTCTTTGAATTTACGATTTCCCTATCGCTTAAGCGCCAAATCATGGCGCCCGAATGAAATATTATTGTTCTCAGAGCCGCACGTGGGAGCTAAGCTTGCGACTAATACCTATAGAATATTGGCCTGATATCTTGTGCTTTTATATAACTTGTTTCTGACATTGATTGATACATCCGCTTTACTCTATAAACGAAACATTACAATATCAAACCTACCGGTCTTAGTGATAAAGTCAAAGGTGAAAGCAATTTTTCAAGATTATTCGTAATAAGAGGAAACCTCACGACCCAGATAATAAAAAACTTGGTATTTGAAAAATCTATTGCTCTCTCACTCTATCTATTGCTCCCCCCTCCATAGTGAGATAGAGGCAACTGCAGCTCGAACCGCAAATACCTATTGAAAAACCGCAAATACCTGAACACTATCAACGTTCGTAGGTATATTACTTGACTGATCAGAATATATAAACGTGATTTATTAGTTTTTAGACCCATCTTATACCCCAAGAGTTATCCGATATTTTTGTAAAAAATTCAATAACAGGCCAAATTTTTGTAAACGGCCCTTAAATATAATTTTAAGAGACTATATTTTGGAATCCAACATAATATCGCATTGGAAGGTATAAAAAAAGTTACACCCCGAAAATGGTGCAATTCTTTCAGCAAATATGCTATCACCAATTTTATCGTTAACATGTGTTTATGTTCACCATATCTAAGCACCAAAGTCGAAATCCATAAAGATATAAAACGGGAAACTAATACTTTAGGAGGAAGTCGGTTGTTTCTGATAGCATTTTTAACATAGGTGTAATGCCAATTTGAGTTTACGTAGAGAGTTTTTTTTAAAGTTTATTTGTTTTTCATTTACAAATATAGGGGGATTATATACTCTTACGAAAGATAATAATAAATGTATTCAAATGTAAAGTGAAAAACACTTATACCATTTTTGCCTATTTTTTATAGATTTTTTAAAGCTTTGTATTTGTTTTTTTTTTAATTTCGCTGTCATAGATATTGGTGGATTACTAATGAATTATTTATTAAACTAGATAATCAAATTTTCAATGTTAAGAAATTACTGATATAGAATTATTGTTGAGTCTCCATAGAGCGAATTAGTTTAGTTTGGCTCTCGGGCTATTACTCCATTTCACTTGTTATTTCTAAGCGTCAACAATAGCTACTGTAAAAATTATGATTTTGAATTACTTTAAAATCATTAACTATTTGTACCACGTTTGTCAATTGTTTGTGTGTTTGTCTTGTTTTTCATAATACTCTTTGGAATAATTTCATTTGCCATAATGATCCTCGGTCATAATATTCGTTAGCACTATTCTTATTTATACTAAAAACGCATGATATAATTATTAAGTAGCAATAACTCTCATATGCCATAAAGTCAAAGTCAAAGCCAAATTTTTTTATTCATATAGATTAAATAAAATTAATGCATATGAATCTTCCAACATTTTTGTACCTACCGTTATGGACATCTTTTAACTGACAAGAAAAACGGGCAAAAAAAACTCATCAGCTTTACAAAATAATTATGTCGTTGCTAGACAAAATGGTATAATAATAAAAAAATATACAAAAGACTGAAGAAAAATTTTCTCATACTTAAGTATTATATTGGAATATTTTCCTTTTATGCATTGTTGGTGTTACTATATTATGACAACCATGCGTTGCGATCATTTAATTAATCTTCTACTTTGTAATAGCTTTTGCTTAAGAACGTCTTTTTTACATGTTATTTAAATTTATTCGAAGGCATCTCAATTACCTACTTCTTGTGGAACTTTATGAAAGAATGTTGTCTTTTCTCAAAAACAAGCATCTACTTTTAAGTCTAAATCTTGGAGCGACAAGCTTATTTATTTCTTGTGTTAAAATTATGAATATCACTATTCTCAAATTGAATTTTTTGCTTACTCTCTGAGTGCTTACCAAAATTTGATTAAATTTGTGTCACTCATTGCAGCTTTTATATTATATTCGGTACAAACTTCTGTTCAGAATCATATAAATTGCAGGCTGATTTAGAAATATTTGCTGATCATAAATTGCTGCCCATCTAGCTATTTCAGCTATCCAATTACATTTTTTTGCTGGCGAAAATACGAATACTTTGCTAGCCGTTTAGGTAACACCCATATTAATACCTACATATCTTATACGTAATAACGATTTTTTTACCTAACGTAATATATAGGTAACTACCTAATTAGTAAAAAACGAATAATATTAAAATCTGACTCAGTCGACCCCGAGTACACGTAGTCTTGTTTGCCCTATCTCTGAGTGTTATCTAAAGCCGCGTAGGCGCAGAGGGGTGAAGCGGCCTATTGCATTTAAGATTCGGACAAACATTAGTAAACCGTGATATCTCATGAACTTGTATTTTATTGTACTCAATAAACTTTTCCCCTCAACTTTATAGATTACTGACCTACATGAAACATACCTGTTCATCATATTCTCATCAGTCAATAAATGTCCCCATTGCTGAGGCACAGGCTTTCCTTATGGATGAATAAAGCTTCCAGCTGCTTCCACAAATAGTTTAAAATAAAATAGGTGTGGGCGATATTATCATGTCGCTACTGTCCCAATTACTGTCCCTTACGTGCCAATATTGAATCTCGGATCTATAGTGGGGCGACTGTCATAAATGAACTGTCTACGATACAGATTCGTTTCGGAAACAAAAAGAGCATAGAAGTAGGAATCCGAACGAAAAAAGTCGTCGAAAAAATACGTACAAGCTCACGCCAATCGTTTCGATGTAGAATGCGGTCGCGCCGACTGACAGATCCACGAAACAAGGGGACGACTAGTCGTCCACTCGAGAAGTAACACACAAAACACGTTGTTTTCCATAAGTATTTGATTTAATTCGGCTCAATATGGCTATTAAGGAGCGCGTCTTCTTTTACTTCTTCGTCTTCTTTAGCCTATGGTCTTTACCCACTGCTGAGTGTAAGCCTCCTCAAATGCATGCCATCCTGATCGATATTGGGCTTCCTGCATCCAATTCTTTCCTGAGATCTTAGGTTATGCCATCTGCCCATCTAGCCTTCTGGCGGCTAACGTTTCTGGTGCCAGTCCGTGGTCTCCACTCTAGCACCTTCCACCGGCCATCGGTTCTGCGACTTACGTGTCCCGCCCATCGCCACTTTCTTTGCGCAATGATGCGCCCCACGTCAGTTAATTTAGTGCGCGCGCGTACACGGGCATTTTTTTGGCAATGATTGCCTGGTAACTGCAATGGATCAATTTGGAGCAAATAAGTGGAGCGATGAAAACGGGCGAAAAAAACTCATCAGCTTTACAAAATAATTATGTCGTTGCTAGACAAAATGGTATAATAATAAAAAAATATACAAAAGCTAACGCTGAAGAAATTTTTTCTCATACTTAAGTATATATCGGAATATTTTCCTTTAATGCATTGTTGGTGTTACTATATTATGACAACAATGCGTTGCGATCATTTAATTAATCTTCTACTTTGTAATAGCCTTTGCTTAAGAACATCTTTTTAACATGTTATTTAAATTTATGCGAAGGCATCTCAATTAGGTACTTCTTGTGGTTCTTTATGTAAGAATGCTATGTTGTACGATGTTGCTCCATATTTCGGGGTATTGTGTGGACGTAGCTCAGCAACGGTGTGTGATATCACGGTCCCGTAGGTCCTGTGTGTTAGGTTAGGTAGTGTGGGAATCAGTAGGGGGTTTAGTGGGTAGGGCTTTAGCGGCGAGTCCCACATACCTTCGGGATGCATAACCGCATTCCCCCTACTATAAAAAAAAGGTTGCTACATTTTGACACATTGCCATTCCCTTTCATTGCTTAATGTGGTCGTGACATCAGATTTGGCGAGGATCGTCAGGCATTGCGCAATTTTAGTTACCCGTGTAAGTGCGTCTTTAGGATTATTAAGGTTTGAATCATCACCATATCCGTCACAAGACGCCTGCGAGTAAAGGGACTGGCTATAGTATTTAAAAAATATTTGTTTGTAAAATAAAGTTTAGGTACTCTGGATATATCTCATCGACAGTTGAATGTTTTGTAAACTGCTATAAAATGTGTCATGATTATCTGTGTTTCTCGTTAAAGTAGTAAAACATAATTATTACCTGAACAAATGACAAACTATGTAATTAGTTATTTTTGTTTTTCATTCTCGAGCGTTTCGTAGATAGGTGTTGGGACTGCAGCGATCGCACGATAGACTTTCTGAAAATCCTTTGTTGTAGGCGAAAAATATTCGCAAACCGCTTTTGGGGATGAAAACGTAACAACTTAATATTTCGCGTTATTGCGCTATAGTAATCTGAAGCACATAGGATGTGGATGGTTTTTGGAAACTTTAAGCGAGGAGTTCGCTTTTTTCAGTTACATTCCAGCTTCATTTTATTTATAAAGAAATAGAAGTTATACAAAAAAACTTTATTTTCATTAATTTTAGTTCCGAGAATTCATTCTAGTCGCTACCGATGTAGCGTTCTCACGAATAAAATACTAAAAGTTTAATGTTTGATACGAAATAATCACAATATTTTTCAGAAGACAACTACTGTAACATCACAGTAAATGTTACCAAAATAAAGTTTAACGATAATATATTCAATGGCACACTTGCAATTCATTGCGATCTCAACATTTATAAAAGAAATTAAGTTCGCATTATAGGACCATTCCGAACGTGTTTGCAAAAGTCGTAAAAATCACATGGAGAACGGGGAATATATGATCTTTGTACGTGTTAAAATAATAGGTATCCGGAACATAACTCTTTTAAAATAAGGTTCGCGAATGTGTTTGACAACTGGTAGTAATTTTGGAGAAGAATGGACGGAGCATGACTGTCGGTAGCATCGTTTGGAAATTATTGTCCAATTTTTCCCCGTTATAGAAAGAACAATAGACCTACTTCGCGCTCGTTTATAGCTGCCTTTGTTTTACAGGATCGAAAACTTGACTATTTATGTTAATCATATTGTACCTTTAAGTAACTGTGGCGGTTTATTTTCAAGAATATTTGGCGAGTAAACAGTTTTGATTTATTTTTATAATTATAGTTTTTGTGACTTATTTTCGTACTTAATTGTTGTGTGTATCGGATGTGTAATTAGTAATTACACACTCATGATCGGCGACCTTACTTTAATTAAAAAGACAAAAATCGTACCAACCAAATATCCTTCTGTATAAACTGGAAATGCATAAAAAATCATGGATGTTATTTTAAAAAATGGTGTTACTGTTTAATAGTCGACACCATTTTTAAAGCTCCAAATATGTTTAAAGAATTCTATTCCCAAAACTTTACCATCAAAATGCAAAGTTTTCGCTTAACTTCTCACCTTTGCCAGAATGATTTGGAAAACATTTCATTTGTTCGCAATAACCCCAAACAAAAAAGAACTGCTGAATAATGCCTTTACACTTTTGTATTGCGAAAAGCACGTGATTTGAAACATGGCCGCGGCTGGAAACATCTGGATAAAGACATCAATCACTCTTACCTGAAACATTGAATTCCCTGGAGAATGGGCCAGCCCACAAAAGAAAAGCTGACTTTTATAAAAAGCATGAGACTACATAGCTTTTTTACATCCAAGATGAGCAGTTAGTAAATTAAGTAAGCAATATAAATCTCAATATAAAATCTAATTTGAAATATTTTGTGCAAACAGATTAAATTGCTCTACTGACATGCTTTTGCTAGTAGGTAGTAAGTTTAATTGTGTTATTAGCAATTTATATTATAGGATGAATTGCGAACCTATTATGAATTATTTAATACTTAACACAATATATGTCTGATGACAATGATGAATTATCATCATCAGCCATTTAATAATGACCCCACTGCTAGGGCACTGGCCTTCCTTATGGATGGATAAGGCGAACGGGCCATGACCCACCACGCGGGCCCAGTGCGGGTTATTCGTGGGTATTAACGACTGCAAGAGCAAGAGCAGCCGGGGCCAACGGCTTAAAGTGCCTTCCGAAGCATGGAGGAGATCTAGATGAAAAGTTTTTGGTCACCCATCCCGTGACCGACCATTGCAAAAGTTGCTTAACCTCAACGATCGCTGGCCAAGCGCTAACCAAAGCGCCACGGGCTCCTCATTATAGTATTATCTGTGTAATATTAGTATAGGGCAAAACTCACATCTTCAACAGTAGGTACCTACATACCACTAGATAACACCTCCGAACTACATAAAACAAAACGCAAATATGACACTGACTAGAGTGCTAGCCAGATAAGTCTGCGCGCGGTAAAAATCGAATACTAATCTTTTAGATAAGTACCTTAACCTTAGAACAAAAAGTGTGCTGAAACTAGCGCCAAAAATGCCCCAGTCGCGCAAGAACTCTCACATTGTTTAAGACGGAGAAAAAGGTTACGAATGTTACAATGTTACGTCAAAAATGTCAGGAATCGATAAGGAATAAAAGCGCATCTAGATAGATAGAAGAAAAAATCATCGGTTTGCATCACAAACATAACATGCACATTGCACATACCTAAACAAAAGAAAAGGAAAAAGAAACAAACCAACTACTTACTGACTAACAAAAATAATTAGGCAATTATTTTCCCACAAGCAGGTATGTGTGCATGTTTGTCACAGCGACGCAAAGAGGCAAAAGCTCAGCGTATATTTTGCCCCGAAAGAATAAAATACTGGTTTTCAGCATTCGCCCGTAGAAAATCTAGTGATATTGGATCGAAGATTCATTACTAATTTATTTGAGTAGGTACTGATTGAGAAAAAAAACTACTTTTTTATTATTTTTCCAACACAGTTCCTAAATTCAACAATTCTGAAACAAAGCTCTAAATAATCCTCTGACTCTGGGTCAGCTAAATCATAAATCTAGTACCAAATTAGAGTATACAGTATATTATGTAGGTGACTTATGTAAAATAAATTACTTACACAAAGTAATAATGTAGAACCATTATTCGGCTACAAAATACACAGTCGGATTAATGGGCTTTGTATTTTGGTCACTAACCTCAAACCAATTCGATTATGAATCTATTAAGTCACATTTGAATACCTCATCAGCGAGAAATTGCCTAAGAAGAAAAAAAAAAATGGACATTAAGGGGACTAGCTAGAACATTTCCTCCAATATTTCTATATTATAATGTAACGTTCTTTTGAATGGTATAATACAGGCGAATGCTCGTTTCTTATAGCACTCCATCTCATGTAACGTTCGCGCTAAATTTTAATGTTTGTGCCGTGTCAGGGCCCTTTGACGTCACATCATGGTGCTTGTCTGTTTATTATTATTATAAGTATTATGAAAGACGGGGTTTTTACCATGTTTATTTAGTTTTTCGAGTTCCCGATATTTCGGCGCAGTTGCACACGCCATGATCACGGAGTAACTGAATAAAGTTAATGCTGGTGGATGGTATTAGGAGCAGACGAATCTGTCTACCCTCTTTCTTGTCCGTTTATTGCGCTTGATACCCGTACCACTGTTTTCGTTCTCGCACTCAACACGAACTTGTCCGCGACACACAATACTCACAGTATCACTCCGCGGAACACTTTTTTGATTTTTGTTGTTTTTACACAATCGAATCACTGGATTCCAGACATTTGACAATTTAAACCCATCCTCGCGATTGAAATTATTCTTATGCTTTTTAATTTCAATCGCTTCTCTGACCAGTCTTGGTAAATAGTGGCGTTCCGTCGAAATAATCTGGGGGTTATAAAACTCCATCCAGTGGTTCGGCCCCGAGTGGATCAGGTGTTCTGCAATGGCCGATTTTTGTGTATCGTTATTTTTGACGGCCTTGATGTGCTCCTTAACGCGGCATGCTACCGTACGTTTAGTTTGCCCTATGTAGGAGCTACCACAGCTGCAGTCAATTTTGTAAACACCAGGTTTTTCCAATGGAAAATTGTCTTTAGGTGACCGTAGACATTGTGCAACTTTCTTTCCAGGAGTGAAGATAGTGTTTATGGAGAATTTGTTCAGTATATTTGAGACCTTATCCGTCACTCCTTTTATGAAGGGCAAATACACTGGCTGTCTGTTTACTTTGCACCTGTATTCTTTTGTTTTGTGTCTGGGTGGTAATTTTCCCTTGTACCCGTTCATACGCAGGACTTGGCGCACATGATCTAACTCATCGTTCAGATGGTCTTCATCACAAAGATCATATGCCCGATTCGTCAACGATGTGAGAACAGAGTTAAGGTGCTTATAAAGGCTTATATATTACAATTTATTACAACAAACATAATTTATTATTATGTTTTTTTCTCTTTTAATTCTATTCTTTTTCTTGTTTGTTATACTCTGTTATTTGTTTGTATGTGTTATGTGGTGTATTTAGTTCATAAATGGTTTTCTTGCTTTCTTTTTTCTTTCAAATGTTCGACGCTGTGTGCAACATAATGGTCACGGCGGCGAGTTTGCATTAATTTATAACATATCTTTCCTTGTGTACCTTGCGTTCCTCTTGCGTACCATTTGTTAAAAAGTCTTAACACAGTGCTCGTGTCTTCTCGATAAAATGATATACCAAAATGCTCGTTGGTTTTTAGAATTAAGTTGTAAAGAGAAAGAAAGAGAAAGAGAGAGAAAAAGAAACATTTATTGACTATACACACAATTACAGTAATATTAAAAGTAAAAAAAAAAACCAGGTGTACAGCCAACTAGGCCCCCACCTCAGCATAGTATTGCAACAGTAAAAAAAAGTATACTGTTGCAACGCTGATACTTGTAACAAAACATCGTGCGTCATGCAACGTGTGGTTCGAGTAACTTTAAAAACAGCTAATTAATGCTCGAATGCTCTCTTACAACCTATACTCACCCTTAGAAAAGCGTTACCGATACAAACGAGACAGCAAAAAAAACGTTGTTTTTAATCAGACAGATGACGGGAAGAGAAGTTATTTGCTCGTACAATTTATTTCACCATCGTTAATATCGTGATTGATTTCGACGGCCTTAACGATACATGAAATGTTCTCTCATTAAATCAGGCGCCGCGGGAGTGGCGTTCGAGGGCTCTCCGCCAATCACGGCTCAGTAAATATATGATGTTCGTTGCTCCGAAAAATTTATATAAAAACATGCAATTCATGTAATACAAGATACTGCTTGATTTAACGTACTGAGTATTTAATTAAGTATGATAAGTAGTGGTAAAAAGGGCGAGGGTGTGAGCAGCTAGCTGACCTTTGTGTTCTTAAATGGTTCTGTCAAAAAATGTCTACCCAAATCACAGATCACCTGTAGTAGCAAGATTTATAGAGTGCTTGTCAGATAACTCTGCGTGCGACTGGGGCATTTTTGGCGCTAGTTTCAGTACATTCTTTGTTCCAAGGTTAAAGTAAAAGATTAGTATTCGATTTTGACCGAGCGGAGACTTATTTGGCTCGCACTCTAAAATATATTTGGTGAGTACTCACAGATAAGTCATGCCGGTTAACTAAAATTTATGATTGCGTAAGTAAATGGGACGAATCTTTCATTTTTTTCTCTGTTTTATAGTATATTATTAATGTAAGCTCTATCGGAATACTAAATAGAATGCTTTAAAAAAAACCAATAATCATGGAACCTGGAGGGCCTAGACAAGTGGCTTTCTATTAGGTATTGATATAGCCGGTAGAAAAGAAAGAAAATGTATGGGATTGACATTAGCGATCGAAATGTCACGTGACCGCTAATATCAATCCCATACATTTTCGATAATAGAAAACCACTTGTCTAGGCTCCCGAAACTGAAAAAGAATAAAAACCTGTCCGCGTAGAAAGAATATTCAAAATAATTACTGCAAATATCAAACTAATGCAAAAAGCTTGATTGTTTGTTACTTGAAAAATGGAAAATGAAGTATTTAGAAAAAATCGACCCGTCTCACAACCAGCTCCGATGGGACTCGAACCCACGACCTTTCGCTATCCTGGCGACTGCTCTAACCACTGAGCTACGGAGTCGTTCGACTCCGGAGCTGGTTGTGAGACGGGTCGATTTTTTCTAAATACTTCATTTTCCATTTTTCAACCATAAAAATTGCATTGTGAATGCAAAAAAGTAAAAATTTAAACAACTTATCACGGCGAAGTTGCTGATAAGATCTGAATGATACGAAAACGTACAGGCTATTTTTCCCAATATTACTACGGGAACGGGAACCACGCGGGTAAAACTGCTGTCTGACGATGGTATATAGTATAATATAGTGTAGTATAGTATAACGACTATTAGAAAATAAATAAAACCTTGATGTTTGTTTGTCTCCCTCATTCATGAAGACCCATTTATTAAATACTAGTGGCTCCTTGCGGTTTTACTCTCGTAGTTCCCGTTCCCGTGGGAATAGCGGGATAAAATATACCTTATGTTACTCAGGAAGAATGAAGCTAATCTATTGCTTAAAGATATTTTTTAATCGGTCTATTAGTTTTTGATTTCATCCATTACAAACATACAATCAAACAAACAAATAAAAAATCTAGTTTAGATTCTCCACATTTTCTCGTTTGTCCACAAATCAGTACCTAACCCAAACAATGGAATGTACGTAACCGCACGCCAATAATAGCTATTTTTGTCGAGATCCGCTGCACGAGTCTCAGAATTCAAATTTACAATTCAATAGAAACTGCACAAGGCTTTGCATGTCAATACGTCCATTTGGGGCACATACGATCGACTTCCCATTTCAAAGATGAATGAAATCATTCAAATACGAAATTCCTCTCATTCCGACGTCCCTCAAGTACAATGTTGGGATTGTTGCTAAATACGGAGATTCTACAACACGAAGTCTTTTTGTTACATCAAATATTTAGGGACGAATTCACGTTCACACGTTCTTGTTATGATCCGATCAAGCTACCTTGTTATTACAAAAACTTGCGCTAAGAATAGACTGTAGAAATTAATGAAAAAATACACGTTTCTTTCTACTTGTTTATATTTGGGGTACAAAAAATTGTGTTCTTGAACAGCAATTACCTTCAAAATCTGCTATAAATTATATAATCTACTATATATTATATTGTGACATTGTTATTATATTACTTTATCTTAAATTTTTGTATTAATTTTTATTGACATTTTAATTATTATTTTATTAACATTAAATCCTAATTAAATATTTGCACATCGAATTTACGATAGGATATGTTGGAAAATTTATTTTTAAGATCGAAATGTAACCATATTCTTGCAAATAAATTATTTCTTACTGACTTACTTACTATAATAAATTGAAAAATTTAATTCAAAATTCAAAATTAATTTATTCGGGTAACATTGTGATTTTTTTATATTTTTTTATTTTATTTATTTCGAAAAACAACAGCGTTACAATAAGTTTATACTTACTTAAAATTCTAACAAATATTATATATTCTGTGCTTTAGTTAATATATTTTTTGTTTACCTGAGATCAAGATTGGTTCAAAGCACGTAACTGCATTTTCATCTTAAAGATAAAAAATCTCGTCCACGATATAAAAAACTAACCCTACGATACGGCTACGATATAGTGCTAACCGATGTAGATAAGGGGAGTCCCCAGAGTAACGGCAGTCCTTTTTAGGGACAGGGCTATTTAATAGCTTAAGTTTCTAACCACGACAATGTTATCTGTTAAAAAATATATTGACTTCTGAGATTATCGCGAGTACTTAATTTAAATACTGAGTAATTGGGCAGTCAACAACAAAAATAGTCAATAAAAATCGATATTGTTATTTAGTTACAAATTATAACAAAAAACTATTATATATTTCATCTTCATCATCATCAGCCATTATATAAAATATAAATCCCACTGCTGGGGCATCACCCGACACGTGGGCCCAATGCGTATTGGTGGGTATTTACGACTGCAAACGCAATCCAGACCAACGGCTTAATGTGCCTTCCGAAGCACGGAGGAGCTAGAGATAATAAATTTTTGCCACCCTTCCCGTGATTGACCATTCCGAAAGTTGCTTAACTTCCACAATCGCAGGCCGAGGGCCGCTATGGACTGCCCATTATTTTATATTAATTAAATATTTACGATGATTTATATGTTTCACATACTACAAATCAAAAAGAAACAAATCCTCCATTAACGCTCACAACATAAATACGTCATTCAGACAACTGACTAATGAAATGACTGTGCATTTTTAACGGACCAAGAATGAACATAATACGCGTGACAAGTGGGTAATAACATCGTGACAGTGAAAGGGGAGCCCACATTAATTAGACTTGGGAATCTGAAGGGTGTCAGCCGTCAACGGAGTGAAGTTTCACATAAACATTGTTACAATCTCCGCCAAATGCGAATTTATTATAGCGCTCCATGATTTTGCTGGATTATGAAATGAACAGCCGAAGCACTAAGGATTATACACAGAGTATACAGTGTTTCGGTTGATTAGACATTCATTATACGCTTACTCATCTATTATAATGATGCGAAAATGTAGTTGTCGGAATATTGAGCACGGGGGTAAATGTTTTCAATTTTAGTCTGGCGTGCGAACATAAAAATCAGGTCAAATTTATCTTCATATTTATAAAATTACTAGCTTTCCGCCCGCGGCTTCGCCCGCGTGTACTACACACATTATCCTGATGGAATGTTATATTTTCCGGGATAAACTATGTCAATATCCAGCTCGAAATCTACCCCCGTACCAAAAATCACATTGATCCGTTACTCCGTTTGGACGTGAAAGACGGACAAACAAATAATAGCTACTTATTGATTTTCCCGTGGGAATGTGATATTATAATCCTTGCCAGGGTCTCAAATTATTTACTTAAATACCAATTTCTGCCCCCAAATTAGCCCGCGCTTAAAGTGATTTTTCCTTACAATGAGATTTCCCGCGGTAAAAAGTAAAATATGTCCTTTCCAGGGCCTTAAACTGTCTCTATTCTAAACATCATCCTTCCCATGAACTCAAACTATCGCCTTAAATACCAATTCCAATCTACAGCTTTGCCCGAGCTAAAACTTATTTTACCATGGGAATGAGCCTTATTCCCGCGGTTACAATTTGCCTATGTCCTTCCTAGCATCGGGACATGGGTGTCCCCGTGCTCCTATCAGTAGGAGTAATTAGTAGGAGCACTCGGAAGCACTGTCTCAAACTATCTCCATTCCAAATTTCATCAAAATTGGTTCATCCGTTTTGACGTGAGCATATACAATTTCGCATTTATAATAATAGTAGGGATAGTAGATAGATAGACATAGTGCCGTGTAGTGCCGGCACATAAATAGAATAGCACTACCCCCTCTCTTCCCGTGGGTGTCGTAAGAGGCGACAAAGGGAAAACTGCCATCAGGAGATGGGCAGCAGCGTCTCCAGGTTACAACAGGCCATACTGCGATCGCCAACCCGCCTGCCAAGCGTGGCGATTATGGCAAACCCCCCCGAAAAATGGATACACACCTAAAAAATCGGCCCCCAGTCCCCGGCGGCCCTGCTATTCCTAGCTACGGTAGCGGCTATGGTAACGGCGGGGCAGGGGGTGCTAAGAATCCCCGGGTAGGCTCCGGCTACCAACACCGACGACTCGACCTGGCAACCTACAACACGCGCACATTGAGGCTCGACGAGAAGCTCGTAGAGTTGGAAGAGGCAATAAGTAAGTTACATTGGGATATCATTGGGTTATCTGAAGTCCGAAGAGAGGGGGAGGACTCGATAACCCTGCAATCCGGTAACTTACTTTACCACCGGGAGGGCGACCAACAGTCCATTGGTGGTGTCGGGTTCATCGTCCATAAATCCCTTGTCAACAACGTGATTACCATCGGAAGTGTCTCGAGCAGGGTAGCGTACCTGATACTCAGATTATCGAAACGATATTCGCTGAATGTTATCCAGGTCTACGCTCCGACCTCGAAACACGACGATGTCGAAGTGGAGGCTATGTATGAGGAGATCTCTAAAGCCATGCATAGCTATAAAACCCACTACACGGTTGTGATGGGGGATTTCAATGCAAAGTTGGGGCAACGTTGCGGTGATGAGCTGAGAGTGGGGCAATTTGGATTTGGGCAACGGAACGATAGAGGCCAGATGCTGGCAGACTTCATGGAGAGGGAGAACCTCTATATGATGAACTCCTTCTTTAGGAAGCCCGTAAGCCGCAAATGGACCTGGATCAGTCCGGACGGTAAAGTCAAAAACGAGATCGATTTTATCATGTCGACGAAGAAGCACATATTCAATGATGTCAGTGTGATCAACGCTGTTAAGACAGGAAGCGATCACCGTATGGTGAGAGGCACATTGAATATCGATCTCAAGCTCGAAAGATCGCGACTGATAAAATCCACGCTCCGACCAATACCAGCTCAAATTCAAAACCCCGAGTGCTTTCAGCTCGAGCTTCAAAACCGCTTCGAAGCCCTTGAGAACAGCATAGACGTGGACGATCTATACAACATGGTGGTGGATACTGTCTGCACGGTAGGGTCTAAGTACTATAAAACCCGCCGTCCCAAATTGAAGAAACTCTCCAGTCAGACTCTCCTACTCATGGATCAGAGACACGAAATGAAGCTGCAGAACTCAGCGGATGCCCATCGTTATCGACAGCTTAATAGACAGATATCTAAGTCTTTGACGCGCGACCTTCGCCAATTTAATACCGAGCGTATTAAAGAAGCCATTGAGCGGAACAAAGGCTCCAAAGTGTTCGCGAGAGATCTGTCTATCGGGCAAAGTCAATTGACGAGGCTGAAAACTGAGGAAGGTAGCATCATTTCGTCAACACCTGAAATCCTGAGGGAGATTGAGAGTTTCTATGGACAGCTATATTCCACACAAACACCTGTTGAAAGCAAGGCTACAGACCCTAGAGCCAAGCTTACCCGACACCATACCGAAGATATCCCGGACGTCAGCCTGTACGAGATTAGAATGGCTCTCAAGCAGCTTAAAAACAACAAGGCGGCGGGCGATGACGGAATCACAACAGAGCTTCTGAGAGCGGGCGGTAAGCCGATACTTAAAGTCCTCCAGAAGCTTTTCAATTCAGTCATCCTTGAGGGCAAAACGCCAAAGGCATGGGGCAGAAGCGATGTGATGCTGTTTTTCAAGAAGGGTGATAAAACTCTCTTGAAGAACTATAGACCCATCTCGCTTCTGAGCCATATCTATAAGTTGTTTTCGAGAGTCATTACGAATCGTCTCGTTCGCAGGTTCGACGACTTCCAACCTCCCGAACAAGCTGGGTTCCGGAAAGGCTACAGTACCATAGACCACATTCATACGCTGCGGCAAGTTATACAGAAGACCGAAGAGTATAACTTGCCACTTTGCTTGGCGTTCGTGGACTATGAGAAAGCCTTTGATTCGATTGAGACTTGGGCGGTGCTGCAGTCTCTCCAGAGGTGCCAAATAGACCACAGGTACATCGAGGTGCTGAGGTACTTATACCAAAACGCCACCATGTCGGTCCGATTACAGAACCAGAGCTCTAATCCTATCCAACTACAGCGAGGTGTGAGACAGGGAGATGTCATCTCTCCCAAACTGTTCACAGCTGCGTTGGAGGATATTTTTAAGCTGCTGGACTGGAAAGGATACGGCATTAACATCAATGGCGAGTACCTAACACACCTACGGTTTGCCGATGATGTAGTTCTTATGGCTGAGACCTTGGAAGACCTGAACACAATGCTCGAAGATCTCGGTAATGCTTCGCAAAGAGTGGGTCTTAAGATGAACATGGACAAGACGAAAATCATGTTCAATGCCCATGTTGCACCCGCTCCAGTTAATTTTGGGAACATTACACTCGAAGTTGTTGACCACTATGTTTACCTAGGACAGACGGTCCAGTTAGGTAAGTCCAACTTTGAGAAAGAGATCTCTCGTCGAATCCAGCTCGGATGGGCAGCGTTTGGGAAGCTCCGACATATATTCGCGTCCGAAATACCTCAATGTCTCAAGACGAAAGTCTTTGACCAGTGTGTGTTGCCAGTAATGACCTATGGAAGTGAGACGTGGTCTTTTACTATGGGTCTCATAAGAAGGCTCAAAGTCACCCAGCGAGCAATGGAGAGAGCGATGCTTGGTATTTCCCTGCTCGATCGAATCAGAAATGATGAGATCCGCAGGAGAACTAAAACAACCGACATAGCTCGAAGGATTGCATCATTGAAGTGGCAGTGGGCGGGACACATAGCGCGGAGAACCGATGGCCGTTGGGGCGGAAAGGTTCTCGAATGGCGACCGCGTACCGGACGACGTTCCGTGGGCAGGCCCCCTACAAGGTGGACCGACGATCTGGTCAAGATCGCGGGAAGCCGTTGGATGCGGGCAGCGCAGGACCGATCGTTATGGAGATCCTTGGGGGAGGCCTATGCCCAGCAGTGGGCGTCGTTCGGCTGACATGATGATGATGATGATGAGGGATAGTAGAAATAGGAATATGAATGGCCGGCAGCCGCGACTACGTCCGCGAGTAGGTACTACATCGCAACATTTTGTGTCAAATAATAGGTAGATATGCATTCTCTAAGGTCTCATCAATACCATCATCAATCTATTTTAATGTTCCCGCTGCTGGGGCACAGGCCTTCATATAGATGGATAAGGAGAATGGGCCATGACCTTCCACACGGGCCCATTGAAGTTATGGTGTACTAACCAATCCAAATGCAGCCAGTAACATCGGCTTATCGTGTCTTCCAAAGCACGATATATTTTTTAACAGCAATCCCATGATGGACCATTGCAAAAGTAACATAACCTCATCGATCGCAGGCCGAGCACGCTACCCGTGGTTTAGGCATAAGAAGGTAACGATACCTAGACAAACAGGAGCTACTATCGTATGAATAATATTCGGACATTCTCCTACTCTTGAACTACCAAAATGCAAAAAATCAAGTCAATACTTTGCTAAAAAATGTGTAATACTGATGTTCTTGAATTTTATTCTAATGCGTAAAGAATTGTTTGCTTTGCACGAAAATGAGCTGTCATGGGACCCATGCTTCATTGAATAAAGTGAACAAAAAAAAACTGTATCCCAAGGGAACTGTACTTTTTTTGAGTTAAAAAACCGTATCAAATTTTCCCGGCCAGAGTTAAATTATCCCCTTTCTACCCTATTAGGTGTTTTTTTTATTTTGCCTGCGCAGATCATTTTTAATGATGACCTAGTATTCTTTATACCAATTTCCATACTCCTAACTCCAGAAATGAAGAAGTTTTCATATAAGCCTTAATCCCCCCTTTCTACCCTATTATGGGTTTTTTATAACTTCGCATACGCAGACCATTTTCAATCGTGACCAGTATCCTACATACCAACTTTCATACTTCTAAGTTTAGAAATGAGGAAGTTCCATATAAGCTTAATCCGCCCGTTTTACCCCATTATCGGGGAGTTTTTTTACTTCGCTTACGCAGATAATTTTCAATCGTGATCAGTATTCAACATACCAATTTTCATACTTCTAAGTTCAGAAATGAAGAAGTTCCATATAAACTTTTTCTCCCCATTTTACCCTATTAAGGGGGAGATTTTTTTACTTTGCTTACTCAGATCATTTTCAGTCGTAACCAGTATCCAACGTACCAATTTTCATGCTTCTAAATCCATTAATGAGAAAGTTTCATATAACCTTAACCCCCCCATTTTACCCCTTTAGGGGGGGAGTTTCCTAAAATCCGTTCTTAGCGGACGTCTCCTAGGCATAATCTACCTTCCTGCCAAATTACATCTTCGTTGGTCCAGTAGTTTTCGAGATTTCGTGATGAGTGAGTTATGTCCCCTCAATTTTATATATATAGATAAATTATATACCGTCTTCAATATCGCGCACCACCTGTTCAGATGAAAAGAGTGAAATCAACAATTTCCATAATCGATTCGAGAGAACGGGCAATGGAAGGCAATTGCCATGAGACCATTATTCAATCGGAGCGATATATCTCGGCAGAATTCGAACTGGAGCGTAGCGATAGCTGCCTCCGCAAAAGTTGGCACGCTCGGCCACAGAGAACACTGCCAATTTCCATTAGCCCATCATCCAAAACGAAAAAACGCATAGACGATCATTTTTTCATTCAATTTAAATTGGCCACCAACCAAAACGGTCGTCTCTGTACCGTGGAGATGCAAGGGTTGCCTAAATCGATTATTAATTGACACGCCGCCAGCCGGCTTACACAGGGTTAATTAATAAAGTAACCTTTTTGGTTTCCGGTAACTTTATATACGTTTCTCATAGACTCTGTAACTTTTATATGAGAAGTGAAAATTAATCAAGTAAAAGCTTATGCTTTTACTTGATTTTGAGCTTATATAGTTAACTCTTGTCCTAGAAAAAAATTAGATCTGCCCCCTGATTCACAAACCGTCGAAAACGGCATCGAACTTGCATTCTGTGCTTTGTCTTTGTCTATTCTATAGTGAGTGACAGAGGCAGTGCATACATTCCACTGTCGGGAGCGTTTCCGACGATTTGTGAATCAGGGGCTTGATTGCGAGATAAGTCATAAGTGTGTCAAAATATCAGAACGATGCTATTACAAAATTTTGAATTTAAACAGACACTTATTAGAAGAACTTGTTTATCATCCTAACTATAGTTTTATTATATTCTGGTTTGGGTCAAGTTTTCTGGCATCTTTGGCGAAGTCAAGAGTCACTCTTATCCCTTGACCACAACAAAACACAGTACGATGGTTCTGAACGAAATCCGTATTTTTTATAAATTTTATACTACTACTACTTTAATAATAAACTAATAATGTATCAAAGTTTAAATTCAATATTATTATTAACACAATATTGAAACAGTCCAACTTTTCACAATAAAACACAATTGTTTCCCCCGCAAACACTCGTATGTACTTAGGTACATATAAATAAAACAAAAGTTGTAGATTGGAGCTATTTTGCGCAACAAACATGCAGCGATTGGACTTGCAAATCGACTGTTAATGGCGGTAGGTGTTTACGTTCAAGTTGCGCTCCTGGCATTCACGTGGTTTTTAAAGGTAGGTAATTTGGATTTTATAAAAAACAAATAATTCGCTAACAAAAACTAAGTTTTAAAAGTTCTTCAATAAACTTTAACAGCTCGATTGCTATCGACTCGATAGGAAGAAAAAGAAAAACAATTTTTGTGTGTCATTCCCTCTTCCTATTGTGACACTGGTCTTGGCTTTTTTTTTACAAAAAATAATACAAGTATCGGCGCGTAAGCTTAGCGCTGACCGAAACGTGGAGGGGATGAGCAGAAGAAAAAAATAAGGTATTTTGAGCTTGCGCCATACCATAAACATGCGCAGCTATCCCTTCGATGATCGAAGAGCTATCCCCTTCACGTCACGGTCAACGCTAAACTTATATGCCGCCACTTGTAATATATAGTAGATTGTACAACAAGTGCATAAAACATACCATTTTACCCGAGACGTATATATCCACCTGAGCCGTAGGCGAGGATGGATAGTCAATTCGAGGGTAAAATGGTTTTTATGTACGAGTTCTACACTCTGCTTTTCACTTCGAGTGTGAGGAAAATAAATTACAATATTGTAAAAAAGAAAAAATAAAGACTTCGCCATATTGGCGGGAAAACTTTATTTTTCTTTTCTTTATACGTGGAAGTGGCAGCACAGTTACTTAGCATAGATCGTAGTCCATAATGCTCTTCAAATACTTATTTCTTTCAAAACTCATTAATTTTGCCTAGTTTTATTTATTTAGTAATTTAACATGGATTATGTACAAAATTTAAGAAACAGAATGAAACAACAAGTTTATTTAACGAAGTTTAATTGCGTGTGTGACTGTTTACCTGACGACCTTTGTCTTAGAGTCTGAGACTTAGACGAAGATTTTACTTTATGCACTAGAGCATAAAAAGCGATTTTATGCAGCCTATACCCAACATAAACACGAACTTTACGAGCATGAGAAGTGAAAATTAATTATGACTAACTAGCGACCCGATCGGCTTCACATGGGTGCTTTTCTCTTAAATCACTCTAATTTGAGATATACCTTACCCTGGCCGCACATGGGCCACCATAACCACAAAACGCCGCCACTGACCTATTTTCTGTAGTTTCCATGAACTTGCCGCACACGGTTGACGCCGGTAGTAGTCACTTCTTTCTTCTTCTAGCTTCAAGTGGCTGAATTTGGCTGTCACGTGTGGCTCGTGTGCGGCGACGGTAAACTAAGTACATAATGTTACGCTCAGAGAAAGGAATCGCAGTTTTTACTTGGTTGATCCAGCGCATTGACACTTTCGTGGTAGGTACATAGTAAGTAATACTACCTATAGTATTCATTGCTCGTGGCTTCAACTTTCCTCTGCACTACAAGACGTTCGTTAAGCGAAAAAACAGCTCACAACGCGTTGTGGTCACTCCACATTGCGAAATTCGTGTTATACAGGATCATTTTTTTATCAGTGCACAAATTTTTAGGATCGACTCAGAATCGGTAAGTGAACAACTTTCTCCTAGAAACATAGGTCGAAATATGACAAAAAAATTTTGACCTTTCATACAAATCGGACTGATCACGTGATCGAATTAGTATGGGAAGCCCAAAAATTTTTGTCGTATTTCGACCCATGTTTCTAGGAGAAAGTTGTTCACTTATCGATTCTGAGTCGATCCTAAAAATTTGTGCACTGATAAAAAAATTACCCTGTATAATTACTAATGAGGTCATAATAATACTTTGTTTTATTTATTTCAGGTACGAGGTAGTGTCTCATATTTATTAACTTATATTTATTTAGTTACTTTAGGAAAATAAAGTAGCAAGTAAGATTTAACTAAATGTAACTTTTTATATTCTCATTGTAAGTGGACTCTGTAGGTCTTTGGAAATAAATTATCTTTGAACCTAACATCAAGTCCACAAACTGTGTGTAAATTTTTCTTTCTCTATTCTATACTTTTTATTGCCAAAGAAACAACTTAAGCTAGTCAGTGACGTAGCCAAGTGGGGCAGAAGCCCCGGTTTTGGCCACTGTACCGGTTTTGGCCACTTTTTGGTCTAAATGTTTTCTAAACAACTTTTCGCCAGTTATTTAAATTTTTACTTTTTTGCATTCACAATGCAAATTTTATGGTTGAAAAATGGAAAATGAAGTATTTAGAAAAAATCGACCCAAAAAAGGTCGTGGGTTCGAGTCCCATCGGAGCTGGTTGTGAGACGGGTCGATTTTTTCTAAATACTTCATTTTCCAGTTTTCAACTTTTCGCCATTTTTGCTAAAGGCAATTAAAATAAGGTATTTTAAGGTAATAATAACAACCGTTAGAATTCTTTATGTCATAAGATTTTTTTTTCATCAAATTCCATTTTCGGTTTTAAAGAATGTTTTGTATGAAAATTTTAAGAAATTTGTCTTGGATGAAATACTTTATAAACTTTTGGTTTTTACAATTAAATTGTTGTTTTGCAATTGATTGGTTTCTAGCGCATTAGAATATATTGGTTTAACCTGGGTTTGGTTTTGATTTTTCGCTATACTTACAAAAGTTTAACTATCAATAAGTGGCCAAAACCAGTACATTTGGCACCTCTCACACTTTTTGTGTTATACAGGGTGACATTGAAGTCATTAACATCCTTATAAAATAAGAACTAAC
The DNA here is from genome assembly GCA_949710035.1 of Crambus lathoniellus. Classification (NCBI taxonomy): domain Eukaryota; kingdom Metazoa; phylum Arthropoda; class Insecta; order Lepidoptera; family Crambidae; genus Crambus; species Crambus lathoniellus. The sequence continues at coordinate 15,161,810 of OX453307.1, forward strand.
TCATAATATAGAGTCTTTTCCCCAAATATGAGGCAAATCCAAGACGTAAAACAATTTTTTTAACCCTAAAAAATCGTGTAAAATACTAAGTAATTGATCACTGTAGCAAATAAAAATAAGAATAACTAAAAGTAACAATTTGATAAAAAAATTATTGATTAATTAATATTCAAATAACATACAAGCCTTAAAGTACTTCATTGGCCTCCTCACAAAACGCGGGCTCTACTACAACGTGAATTTATTCAAGTTCGCGCACGGAATTCACCGAAACAAACAATGTCACCCATGCTTCATGCCCGCTTTGCCCGCGCCCCTGCGCCCGCGCTGACGCCGGGCACCACCCCTTTTCATGTAATAACATACCTTCATATGAGTACATTATTGGGCCGAATGGATGCCAATGAATGACTTTTAAAACACCCGGTATACAAAAAAATATTTCACTTTTTTTAATTTGTATTATCTATCTTTAAAGGTAGATAAATTACCTATAATTTAAGATATAATTTGTGTCTTAAACACCTAAAGACCATTTAGTACTTAGTGCTTAAAAGTCAAAAAATCCTTAAAGTGGCCACAAAGGGTACCTCTGCCCTTTGTCTAATTCATTATCTAAATCAAGTACTTACTTGAATATAAATAAACTAAACTATAAATTATTACTTAAGTCTTAATATAATTTATAACATAAATGCATCAAATCAGTGTTGATAAAACACTTTTTTTTATTCTACAGCGTCTTCATCACACCTTGATGTTAAGTGGTGATAAGGCTGAAGGTGGAAGCGCACTACTCCCGGAATCCTCAATCCTCAATTTGTATTATAAACGCAATTTTCAGGTATTTTATCTCGTGCAATACAACTTGTTTTTCAGTATTATCCATATCCAGTGGTGAATCCATACCACCAAAAAATACGACATACAATGAAAATGTTCAAAAATAAATACGAGGAAAACTTGTAAAGACACACTTTTGATCTTGAGGTAAAATCGTAGCGGCGTAATTCCATGCCCTTCTGTTGATTATCGCGCTTTGCCCGCCAACATCGAAAATCCATAAGCTTTCAATATCTTGAAGTTAACTCGGGTTTTGTTCCCAGTGGTTGCTTGATCTGAATATCAAAAATGTGAAAGAGGTCGTCAGTAACCGAGACACGTATATCGGGACCCTATCACTTCGCTCTTTACTTACTAGCAGGCGCCATCTGCACATTCTCTACCTAATCCAGTAACAAATTTGATTACGGAACGATAAACCGAAAATGTTTTTTGTTTTTCTATACCGCAAAAAATATTGCTCTTTGCTCTTTGCTCTTTGCACAAAATATTTACACTTTTCTTTTGAAAAAGTGTTTTAGAATCCCACTGTAAATAAAGTGTCAAGACGTCAACAAAGATTAAATAAAAAAAATCGTCTTGAACTTAAAGCAATCAAACTTCTTCGCTTCAATGAAACTCAAAGAAACTAAATCGGAAAAGTTCTGGTATTTAAGCTTAAGGACCGTGAAAAGTTAGAAACTTTTAAAGTTGAACAATACTCAATGTTTAAGTTTTAAAACGCTGCGTTGTATTCTCGGATACATAGTATTCTAATTGAATAAATATTCGCTTCCAAAAGTCGTGAATAGCTTCCTTCATACATAAATAATGTAACTCATATTGCTCATCAATCATGTGTTTGAAAAGTTTTCGTTTGAGTGACGTTGAAACGCATGGAGTTTTTTTTTATATATTTGGAGTGTTGAAATAAAATAGAATTTGTCAGTTCCGTAAGAATCGGAGGTGATACTCAAGAAGATTGGCGCAGCGGAGGGTTCCTTAATGGCCTCTCCAGAGTTCTTACGGGCCTCTCCAGGTCACTTCGTTACCGGGTCTGAATAGGCCGTTATGTGCTCTATGAATAATCTTAACTGAATCCTCGGCCAACCTAGTTCTAAACTATCATAGGATTTTGTAGTTTGCAATATGAAAATTTAAGTTTTCCTTACCTACCTATAATTCTAGGACAAAATGTTGAAAATACCACTCATTATTTTATTGAAAATTCCGTCGACAAATAATTCTATTTGTATTTTAATCTTTACAGTTTAGGATTATCATCAGGTACCCGCACAAACAAATTCAAAACAAAGATATGAACAACTTATAATTTTATGTTATAACTCCAAATCCCTTGTATTGTCATAACTTGAAATATTGGAGATCAATAGCGACCGAACGGTTAAATAGAGGCGATAGTTACTAAAGGCAGGCGTTAATTTGTTTCTCAAGATCCCAAGCGTTATCAAGTTTGTAGGCCATTTATCTGTTTAATCCTGACGGGTCCTGATATCCCTTAGTTAGAGTCAGTTTAAGCCGCATCAAGAAGATAGGTTGTTTTATTAATCTATTTCAAGCTGCGATATTTCAAAGTATTAATAACTTGTATTGTTGATTGTGCATCTTTCATCATCATCAGCTATTTAAATGCCCGCAGTGCTTCGACACGTGCCTTCTTTTTGGATGGGTAAGGAGAAATGGGCATGACCCACCATGCGATCCCAATGAGAATGCGAATTGTTGGGTAGGTGTAACTGCAAAATGAAATCGGGACCAGCAACAGCTGAACGAGCCATCCGAAGCATGGAAGAACTCGAAAGATAATGATATGAATTTTTTGGAGAATGAATTGTTATTGAAAAATGGAAAATTATAAATGAATGAGCTCCGTTGGGATAAATTGTTATATTTTGGTCACCCATCCCTGTACTGACCATTGCGAAAGTCACTGCACCTCAACAGCTGCAGCCCGGAGCAACTTACATGTTGACTATTGGCTTATATTATATCTTTTATATATATAAATCCTCTGTAACTCGATAGATTTTCGTAGAATTACTCGTGAGCTTGATATGCTGCTTATTGCACATACAAGTTATGCAGATCGGTACGCTATGGCGATCTGTCTCGATGCAAATATGTTCGTGGGCGAGTCCCGTGGGAACAACGCGCTCTCAACATGCGCCTTGTCTGTATGCTGTGGGTTAGCACGGCACACATATTATATCAGTAAACATATTACGTCTTGTATATGTCGCAGGGATATGATAAAAACAGGGATTTGATCAATTCCCTAAGTGATTTGATCAAGTCACGGAGGATGTTAAAATAACAACACGATTTTATCATTTCCCAAAACATATCTAGTGATTTGAACAAATCCCTAAATTGGTTCAGTGAAATGACAAATAACATACACACTGTCTGTAAATTTCATAAAAAAAAATTACCACGAAATTAAATTTCTAACCTATCACGTGTTCTAACAGGACTTCCGCAAATTTTAATTCTTCCGTAAATTGGCAGTTCTTATTATTTTCCGGTGACATATATATGTCACCGGAAAATAACTTGAATTTTTTTTTGTCATTTCACTAAACCAATTTAGGGATTTGTTCAAATCACTAGATTTAATTTTTAGTTTTTTGCATTCACAATGCAATTTTTATTATAGAAAAATGGAAAATGAAGTATTTAGAAAAGTATTTTTGAGACGGGTCGATTTTTTCTAAATACTTCATTTTCCATTTTTCTATCACTAGATTTGTTTAGGGATGTGTTACAGTTGTTATTTTAACATCCTCCGTGACTTGATCAAATCACTTAGGGAATTGGCCAAATCCCTGTTTTTATCATATTCCTGCGGCATATAGTCCGTTCGAATAGTGTTTGTGAAAAATATAAACGTCTTTTCTACTAAGTTTGGTTTTCATTGTCGTTGTTTTCCTGAAATTTCGCTGGGGCAGTTGTTTGTGGGGTACGTGTACATGGGATGCACTCAAATTAAGCCCTCGAGAATTGTTACGTGCAAATGACCACCTCAAACATGACACACTTAAGGTAGGTACTTTGCTTGTTGTAAGAATTAATAGGCATTTATTCATCTAATTAATGTACTTAAACTACGTAACTAAGAATTAATAACATAATATGAACTACCTTATAAACTTAAACACATCTTAGATTTCTGCGCGAACTGTCCATATAAATAAAACACTTTCACGGATTTTTAACTAAGTTGTTGAATAAATTGCGTGAAAAAATCCGTGAAAGTGTTTTATTTATACCTTATAAACTTTTTAATTATGGTAATCAGACCCTTGGCTCTTCTATAATACCACAATTTATTATAACTGTGAAAGCAAAGGGAAACAAACCAGGAACTATCTACAATATCCCTTATTTGGCAACGCAACGCAGCGACCGCGCCAACGGGGCCGTCAAATTGAATCCCACTATCACAGATTCTATTATTTTGACTTTGTCCTTGCTATAGGTATTTTGTACTCTATATACTCGCTATTAAACTGCTAGAACTTAGTATGCACGTTAGTGACCAAAAAACAATAACTTTTTCCGATGACGTAAAGAAAATTACTTGAAAAATATTTATACTAAGTATCTACTTATATATTGCATTCGCAATGCTTTTTACTTTCAATTCAAATTATATTGATAAAATACAAAATATCGACTCTTCTTCCAACTTCCTACCGGCATATCATTTACCGAAGTATCTTGAAATCCCTTATCTGTTGTAATAGCTAGGCAGACTCTAGTACGTAGAGTAAAGGACAAATTCGGTGAACCACTCCTTCGTTCTTTTCGTGTGGCTGATGCCACAAGAGAGTAGTATTCTGTGCTGGTGCCTCGCCATTGACGTGCAGACTCTTTTACTATTTAGTTATGTATCAAACTAGGGTATACAATGCATTAGCAATTCGGAGGGTGAGACGTTAGCCACACGAATAGAAGTAAGAGGTGGTTCACCGGATTTGTCCCTGGTTGCACATGCAGTCTACGATATTGTATTTGGTACCAGTGGTTTCTACTATTATTTTAAAAGTAATTTCAACGTATGCGATGGCGCAGTGGTAGTTCTTCTTCTTCTTCTTCATACGATACGGGCGTTTTCCGCAACTCGACGTCTTTTTGCACCTATTTTGCGTGTGGAGGGTGTGCAGCTGGACTACTCCAGCTAGCCCAGCTCTGCCAGGAAAGCACCAAGCAAGCAAACGCCCTCACTCACGTCACGTCGGAGATCGCTTCGTGGACGCATCCCGGCCGTCATCCGGTGGGGGCCACTCCGTCACATGTCACATTCAACCAGGACATGAGCAGCTGTCTCTTCAGCCCTTAAGCAAACTCTGCATAGGGGGCTGTCAGTGGTACCTTGGTTGAAAAGGTGTTTGTTAAAATTACCATGTCCTGTTATAGCACTCGTCACAACGCGTAACTGTTGTCCTGGACTGGACAAGCCGGCGGCGCAGTGGTACTAACCATATCTGCTAGGCCAGGGGTCGCGGGCTGGGTTCCGAGACAGACTCAAGGTACGAGTTGGAACTGCGCCCCGATCGCGGTAATTTTATGCAGCGCGTCTTGACCACGTTTGCGTCATGACGTTTGTCTTCGTATTGCCGAAATGACATAACAATGCAAACGTCACGCAAACCTATAGTCCCACAATCCTGTCTGTTCCGGTGACATCCGTGACAGAGGAGCTACTTGCAATACGAAATTAGCTATCAGAATAGACTGTCGTATGAAAACTGTTTTAGTTCCTAAGATTATCACCGGAACAGAAAACATTGTCGCACTGACATCGCCGCGCGTTATCAAAAATGGTATTGGACGAAGCGTGAACGTCAACTGCACGTACAGTGGCACAAAAACTTTTTTGTTCCGTTGACAGCGGCTCTATGTACATTTTTCTTTTTTTTTGTAGCAATTTAACCGGCCCTGACTTCAAAGACCTTCAGCCGCCAGCAGCACTATGGTTGGATATCAACTTGACAGCAAGTGACATAAAAAAAAACACGTTAGTTTCACATTTTAGCCACCGGAACAGAAAAGATTGTGGCACTGTACACCTGACTAATGCGTCATAAGATTACCGCGATCGGGGCGCTGGGCGTCGAACCGCAACTGCAAGCGACATGACGCCGCGTCATACTAGTTTCTAGTTGATGTTTCTTTGTTTTGTATGTAATCCAGTGTCACCGCTTGCAGTTGTCGTCCGACGACCGGCTAAATTTGTATGATGAATATTTGTGTTTGTTCTGTATATGGGCCTTATTATCTATAATATGTATTCATATTTGGGTTGTAGTTGGTTTGTCTACATTAAGATAATTCTAAGAACACGCACGTGTGCTGTGGGACAGAAATTAATTGAACAAGGATCCTTTGTTCTACAGTTAATGTTATTATTTATTGGAGCTGTGACTATGGAATTTTAATTTCTGAAATAAAACTATTGTTTAGTTTAGTTAGTCTCCCACAGGCATCCATGGTGTTAAGGGCACGATCTTCGAAATTAACATATTTTTGATTCAAAAGTAAACAATCAAATATTCTTTAATTTGAGCAGATAAAAATATTAAGTGGAAGTTTCATAAACGATCTTGATTATTTTGTGGCTTAAAACACGATATTCGTATCTTCACTCGACTATAAAAGAAAAACAAAAACAAAGAAAATTTTCATTATTTTTATATTTTTTGAATAATATACCTACTTACTTAAATTTTTAATCTCTAATTCACGAATAATATATAGAAAAATAGGTAATGACATATAGAAGATTATCTTCAGGCCACTTTTTTTTAAAGTGAATTTATGCTCAACATAACAACAAAAACACAAAAAAAGTGAGGTTGTTTTCATTACTCTTCACACATAAAGAAAAAGACAAAAACAGAGTTTTTGGAATAAGATCTTTTACGTAGCGTTCGTTTCTTGTGGTTGACAAAGCTGAATATACGGGTTTATTTCATCACAGCTATAAAACGTGTTAATAGGTACTTTAACCGAAACTGAAAAAATAATTAGTTCAGAATCGTGAGTTTGATTCCAAACATTATATATAGGGGTTAAATTTAAAAAAAAAATTTTTTTTTTTTTTTTTGCCGCTTCTAAAAATGTTTGTGTCTACTGCCTATTCATTCAATACGCGCGTGACCCGTCACGTGCTCTCTTACGTCATATAGTAGAGCTTAAAATCTCTCGGAATGTCACGGAGACCTATGAGCACGAATATCTAGGAAGTTTCTTTACAGATTTTTTATGGAATTCAATTTAATATAAAATAAACTAGTTGGGGTGTATGGGCTTTTCGGTTATTGCAAAATCACGTTGTAGTCAAGTTTTACTTAAAAACCAATTTCCAATCGTTGTAAATAATTGGTCACCAAACTAACCTTATGGAACCCACAATAGTACATTACGATACCAGTGACCTAAGTGGCAAAAAGACAAAAAGAGACAGAGAGACAAAAAGAGACAGAGAGACAGAGAGACAGAGAGACAGAGAGACAAAGAGAGACAAAGAGAGACAAAGAGACACAAAGAGACACAAAGAGACACAAAGACAGAAAAAGAGACAAAGAGACAAAGAGACAGAGAGACAGAGACAAAAAGACAAAGATACAAAGAGAGACAAATGACACAAAAGGACACAAAGACAGACAAAGAGACAGAGACAGAGAGACAGAGAGACAAAGAGACAAAGAGACAAAAATACAAAAAGAGACAAAGAGAGACAAAGAAAGACAAAGAGAGACAAAGAGAGACAAAGAGAGACAAAGAGAGACAAAGAGTCACAAAGAGACTCAAAAAGACACAAAGAGACACAAAGAGACACAAAGACAGACAAAGAGACAAACAGACAAAGAGACAAAGAGACAAAGAGACAAAGAGACAAAGAGACAAAGAGACAAAGAGACAAAGAGACAAAGAGACAAAGAGACAAAGAGACAAAGAGACAAAGAGACAAAGAGACAAAGAGACAAAGAGACAAAGAGACAAAGAGACAAAGAGACAAAGAGACAAAGAGACAAAGAGACAAAGAGACAAAGAGACAAAGAGACAAAGAGACAAAGAGACAAAGAGACAAAGAGACAAAGAGACAAAGAGACAAAGAGACAAAGAGACAAAGAGACAAAGAGACAAAGAGACAAAGAGACAAAGAGACAAAGATACAAAGAGACAAAGAGACAAAGAGACAAAGAGACAAAGAGACAATGAGACAAAGAGACAAAGAGACAAAGAGACAGAGACAAAGAGAAAGAGACAAAAAGACAAAAAAGACAAAGAGAGACAAAGAGACACAAAGAGACACAAAGAGACACAAAGAGACACAAAGAGACACAAAGAGACACAAAGAGACACAAAGAGACACACAGAGACACAAAGAGACACAAAGAGACACAAAGAGACACAAAGAGACACAAAGAGACACAAAGAGACACAAAGAGACACAAAGACAGACAAAGAGACAAAGAGACAAACAGACAAAGAGACAAAGAGACAAAGAGACAAAGAGACAAAAAGACAGACAAAAAAGATAAAAGGTAAAAAAGATGAAAAAGATATAAGAGATAAAAGATTAAAATAATATATAAAAGATAAAAAAGAAAAGAAGATAAAAGGGTAAAAAAAGAAAAAAAAGAAACGATCAATAAAAATAAAAAAATTCAAAAAAATAAAAAAGATCAAAAGATAAGAAAATAAGATAAAAAAGGCCAATAAAATGAAGTGATCAAAAAAATTTTTAAAACAATAAAGAAAGGACCAAAAATTAGAAATCCTAGTGAATTCATAAATACAGTGTAATTAAGATTCATAAATACAGTATAATTAAGGGCAACTTATAGGTCACGGCTAACCGTTACCTAAGTGCGGGCTTAGGTCACGCTGTGCTATAAAAATGATAAGTACACTTTGCGTGCATTTCAGTATTTTAGGTTTACTTACTTAGTATTTTTGGTGGCTCGATATTTGTATTTCGGTGCAGAAATCCGTTAACCAATTAAGTTACTGTCCAATTTATTATTAAATTTATTACTGCTTATATTGCACTCACCACCTAACAAATACTAGTAAAACTTATCGTATTAATTTCCAACGTAATCGCATCTGATACCTTTGACGCCGCCATAAACTATTGTAACAAGTTTGACCAAACCGCACGGTTTATAAACAATATTGGGCTCGTTGGGCGGCTGTTAAATTGTATTAAGTTTCATATCGATTCTCCATATAACCAATAACTTTAGATTTAAATTGTTGATGGTATATTAAACAACTCGACAAGATGTGTTGTGTTTCTATTAGGACGCTTTGTTAACTATTTTGAGATACTCTAGGCGTTAAAGTTTGTATACAAAAGTCAAGATCCATAAAATTTCTTATTGAAACTTACTGCGGCGCGGTCTAGATAATCGGTGAGATTGTTAGAAAATTATTAATTACTAGCTTTCCGCCCGCGGCTTCGCCCGCGTGGACTACACGACGTTATCCCGCTGGAATGTAGTGTTTTCCGGGATAAAATGTAGCCTATGTTCCTCTCCAGGCTACAAAGTATCTATGTCCCAAATTTCAGCCAAATCCGTTCAGCCGTTTTGGCGTGATTGAGTAACAAACATCCAAACATCCAAACATCTAAACATCCAAACATCTAAACTTTCACATTTATAATATTAGTAGGATTGTATTGTAATTAGATTGTTGGTTGTTTATTTACTTAACTATTTTTAGAGAATAGACATCTATAGGTGTAGTGTAGTGTAGTCTAGGTATAGCCACAGATTACTTAATAGTTACTACGTAAAGCTAAATACTAATAGTTGCCTTATAAATCTGTCCCAGATGGGGATATAGTCCGACTCCCCGACTCTGCAGGTTAGATTGCATCGCTAGATTATTAGATTAGTCAAATGCTGTCAGTAATATGTTTTTTTTACAATAAAATTAGTTCTATAAATTCTGATAACATCTTTATACCTGTAAAAGAGGATGTTAACTTTTTTTGACTGTTCACCGAAAGGTTAGTACGTTCTGAAACGAATTTCTTCACGAAAATAAATCTAACAGTTTCTTGACTCTCATAAAATATTATTCATACAGAACAGCATCATCTGTTTCGCAGAGATGGAAGATAACTTTGCCGTTTTTATCAGATACAAACTATTTCCGCGCACCTTGAAATATGTTCCAACGTTTCACGTTGCACACAAAACTAGAAACTCCACTCATTTATCACAAAACTTTCATAAAATGTATGATAATAAGTTCGTTTGCTGCAGTAGGTACCTTTATAAAGGTTTGTAATAAACTTGGTTTCCTTAACTGCAATTTATGTTAGAAACAACTCGATGTTTTGAAGAAGTTCCTCCATTGTGATGGGATCTTTGAATTGAAGCCTCGTTTGTTTTGTTTATATTGACTACTTAACTTTTGTTTCAATGAGTTTGATCAATATTTAAAACAATAAAACGTCGTTATTGAAAGCGGGTAGGTACGTGTAATTATTGACTAACATTGCTCGTTTGTTCCTTTAAAGAAAGCCATATAGAACGTCTATCGGGTATTGTTACATAAATGAAAAACAATATAATGCAATAATACGATAAGTTTGCTTTTGGCGTCTTAATTTAAGATCTTTTTTAAACTACGCAGAAAGTGATAATAGTACACGCAAAAACAACAGAATATAAGAATAGTATAATAAGCATTTTCATGAACATAAAACTGGTGTCTCTGAGACATTAGTAAGAAGGTATGTTGTTTTGTAGAATTGCAGAACCAACAAATTATAAAATATTAGTAGCCATTCGCGACTTCGTAGGTGTGGAATTATATCAGTATTTATATCTACTTATGTACCTATATAACGAGCATGTATGCCCTTTATTAAGTTGCTTTAGTCTGTATTTTATCGGAGTCTTCTGAGATTAAGACTAAGAATTAATAGTACATGCACTATATTTTAAGGCCTAAACATCGCAATACAGGCTGATACAATACCAGCGCTTATACAAAAATAATATAACGATTGTATATAAGAACACACACGCCTTAGCTATTTAATAGGAAGTCATTACTGCAATTTATAATTGGCCTTTTTTTTGTACACACAACGTGGTAGCACTTAGCCTTAATCACACCTGATGGTAAGTGATGATAAGGCTAAAGGTGGAAGTGCACAACTATCGGACAACTTTGAGGATTCAAATACTGAGGAACTGGCTATCTAATCTCTAACTGCCGGAACACATCAATGCTGAAAACATCGTTCTTATGGCATCAGACTTAAATAAGATGATGGTAGCTAGCCAGGCGGACTTTGAACCAGCTCTATCACCAACCAAACCGAACCCGGGACCTTTGGGTCTGATAGCGGTGGTGGTGTGAACCACTAATAGTTAAACCACAGAGACAGTTATAATTAGACTTTACAGTATTGCACCACCTCCGCGTAAACAAAAGTGGCGGTTCAATGTAAATTGCCTCGGCAATAGGTTCTCGAATCTCAATGGTCCATAAACAACGCGACCGCGAATACAAATCGCATATTAGTAGAGCATTATGTTGCGAACATTATCGGGGTATAGCGCGGCGCATCCAGGGCTCATTTCCAATATGTTATCGGAGCATCCGACGATTATATTGAAGGGAAGATAGAGTGTGTACACGAGAGCTTAATAAAGGAAGGTTGCAAGTTATTAATCTTGTTATTATATTTTGACGTGCTCAGACAGATTCTTAAATTTTTTAAGACTACTACTAATTAGTTATTTTTCATTTTTAATAGATATAAAATGGCAATTCAGTATGTGCCAAGCTGTGCAGTGAGGAACTTGGTGGTGCAATGGGTAACGCACTAAGCATTTGATTCTAGCGGAGTGGTTAAGCCTTACGCTAATGGTCGGTCGTATGGCCAACCCGTGTAGCGCTCGCTGTTAGTCTTGCTTGGCCCATTCTCCTTATCCATCAAAAAATGAAGGCACTGCCTGATGATTGTATACGTCCAGACTGCACTACACTAGTGTACGCAGTGCACCCTTGGTTGTACTGTAGGTTTAATTTGGAAATATTAATTAATTAATTTGGAAGGTTCAGACGGGATTCCTACTATCTTCGTTCTAAAATGTTCTGATGCACTTGCAGCCCCTCTTACCATAATATACAATAAAAGTCTTTCGTGTGGTCATTTTCCATCAGCTTGGAGAGAAGCTTTAATAGTTCCTATTTATAAGAATGGTAATAAAGCAGATATTTCTAACTACAGACCAATCTCTATACTTCCAGTTTTCGCTAAAGTTTTAGAGACACTTGTATATCCATTAATATTCTGGCACGTTAAACAGAGGTTGACACCACAACAACATGGCTTTATTAGTCACCGATCAACAACTACTAATCTCGGCAGTTTTGTTTCTGACTTGGTTACAGCACTCGACTCCCAGGCCTCCGCTGATGTCATCTATACTGATTTCAGCAAGGCTTTCGACAAAGTTGATCATCAGATCTTAATTTCAAAGTTGTCATCTCAATTTGGCCTTCATGGTAGCTTCCTTAAATGGTGTGCTTCCTATCTCAGTAATCGCAAATTTAAGGTAGTGGTCAATGGTCAGTCTTCTGACAGTTTTAACGCTTTCTCCGGAGTACCCCAGGGATCTCATTTGGGTCCCCTCTTCTTCAATCTTTTTGTGAACGACGTGGCGCAATGTTTCAAGCATAGTGCATTTTATTTATACGCTGATAATTTGAAAATTGTAAAACATATAAGAGACATAACAGACTGCAAACTGTTGCAAAGTAACTTGAACAGGTTTGTAGATTGGTGTGACTTAAACAAAATGTCCTTAAATATAAACAAATGTAAGTTCATTCACTTTACAAGAAAAAAGACAAGCATCCCGTTTACTTATCAGATTAGTAATCAGAATCTATGCAGTGTTGATGAGATTCGTGATTTAGGTGTATATTTTGATAAAAAACTTAGATTTCATTGTCATATTGATAAATTGGTAACAAAATGTTTTAAGACTCTTGGTTTTGTTGTAAGAAACACAAAATAATTCAAATGTGCTCACAGTAAAATATTAATTTATAACGCATTAATTCGATCATCCTTGGAATACTGCAGTGTCATTTGGTCTCCGCTTTACGACGTTCACATCAAACGAATAGAATCTATTCAGAAAAGGTTTTTCTGGCATTTGGCTTTTCAGCAAAATTTGTGCAAGACACTTGTCTTGTATAAAGAACGTTTGTCTTACTTTAATTTTCTTAGTTTACAAACAAGAAGAAAACTATTGGATCAATTATTTTTGCATAAAATTATTAGTGGTGCCTATGATTGTTCTTCTCTACTTGAGCAAATTAACTTGAGCGTTCCTTTCAAAACTGCAAGGAGCTCACGTCTCAAATTGTTTTCCATAAGATCTTTTAAAACTAATCTAGCCCATTTTTCTCCTATGCACAGGATTCAAAGCCAATTTAATAGTCTGGCTAAAGAATCGGCGTTATTAGATATAAATTCCAAATTTGCAACTTTTAAAAAATTGCTGAACGAAGTTTTTAAATCCACTTAAACTCAATTCAATTCAATTGTAATTTTACCAATTAATAGTGTCTTACATGCTTAGATAATAATTGTAACCTATTTTTAGTACACATTGTTAATGTTTTTTTATGTTTTTTTTATTATTAATGTTTCTTTGTATATTTATAAATTGTACGTCATCTTCTCATCACTCCTTTATTTTGTTTTCTATTTTTTATTCGGTCGCGCGCGGGCACTAATATGTGTGCTACGTGGAACCTATTAGACATTTATTTTTTTTATTTTTTTGCACTGATGTATTGTATGGCTCTACAATGTACGCATGTTGGTGCTGGTGATTTAGTTATGGTATTTTTGTGCATATAGGTATTTTTTATGTATTTTTTTTTGTGTGTAACTGCCAAACATGCTGTGGCAGCTTATAAATAAGGCAACACTGCTACTTGTACCATTTAAGTTATTTTAATGCATTGTATCTAGTGTATGTTTTGTTAGCTGTCCTAATTAAATAAAATTAAAAAATTAAATTAAATTAAATTAACCATGCATGCAAAAATGTTAGGACTAAAGGCTGGGCCTTTCACCGGAATAAAGGTATTCAAATCAAAACGAGTAGAACTAAAAAAACAAATTCGAATAACAGTTGAATCCCTTCTGAAAATATAGCAAATACTTTGACGTGTCTTCCACTATGATCCAATGGACACATCGTGCCACGAGCGATTATTGCTAACGGATAGCATGTGACGTGTGTGTACTTTGTCCGGTGCGCTGCACAATGCGTGCGCCGAACAAACACGTTAGTGTCAAACATTTGTGATTGCCTACGTGCTTAGCAAGCCCGAGCTTGGTAGGGAGACTATACATTCTTAGGACACACTCATCCATACTCTACATAGTATAAAAGAAAGTCGCTTCCCACCGGCAAAATGCATAGATCTTGCATCAGATGTTTTCATCAATAGACAAAGTTTAATAGACTTATTTAAGAGGAAGTTTGTTTGAATTAGTCTCTCGCCCACATCTTCGTCCGCGTGGACTACACCACTATGTCACTCTCCAGCTGCCAAACTATACTATAACGTACCCTTGCGGAGCCGGGGCAGGTCACTAGTACATGTAAAATGAAAGAATTTGTTTGTTAGCGTTACATCTGGAAATACTCACTACAAAAATTTTACCGAAATATTCTTACGATATAAATAGCGTAGTGGCTGGGTCATGAGATTAAGAAAGTGTCCATGGTGAAATTTTTCACCTTATGGCTACGTGTGTTGCGTTAATAAATCAGAAAGAGGAAATAATGGATAAAAATATTGGATGGTGTATTAGAAAAAATTCACAGCAATAAAGCCGAAAGTGGCAACTAGTAGGTATAGGTACTGTTGAGATTTTTACCTCAAACATAAAATATCAAGAGAACATTTTTATAGGTAGGAGTTATAACTTTAAGAACCACAATACTTGTTTGTTTTGCTAAGTAAACGTAGGTAGGTATTTACTTGTCGCAGTATGATAGATAAAGCCGTAACATAGTTATATCCCTAGGGATATAATCCCTAGGCCTACCCCCGTGGGAAATAGGCGTGAGTATATGTATGCCCTCCGTCGCTGTATATCATATTCTCAAAAGACCACATTCGTAAAACAATACATTCTATTCTATTCTATTCTATTCTATTCTATTCTATTCTATTCTATTCTATTCTATTCTAAAACATCATATTCTCATAACATCATATTCTCAAAATATCATAAGTATGTATGTATGTATGTAGGTATATAATTATAATTATACAGTTACATCGCTGTTATACGAAAGCGATTCATTACTATCTTACTACGAATATAATTATAATACGGTTCAAGTTTAGTGATATAATTATATTAGGTAATAGATTAAGTTTAGTGAAATAATCGTAGAAGTGTAGTGCGGGGGTGCGGCGGAAGCGGCGGCGGAAAAATGTAAGTACTAGAAAAAGTTTTAGAGAAGCGAAATGAAAGTCATGCAATTGGTACTTGGTATCCTGAAAGATTGGTTACCCAGAAATGTAATACAGGTAACAAACCTTGCTTTGAATGATCCTATACCAAATGTGGAGTTGTCGCTGAGAGAAATATGCCAAAAATTATATCGTTTTGGGTGATCAAGGTTATTTAAAACTAGTGATCGCCCCCCCCCCCCCCCCCCGACTTCTTCCTCGAGTAATTTGATTAAATCGCTTCAAATTTCGCACAAGTAAATAACAAGTAAGTATATCCCACGGGCGCCATTATTTTTGACAAAGAGACCTATCTTTGTCTCAAATTGATCTACTTATAATTAAAATAAAAACCAGTATGTCTATGGTTTTATTTAATAGTTTAGTGAGATAATCATATTACTAGATTGCATTAACTTCAACCGTCTCTGATCATGGGTTTCAGTGACTGGCGTCGAGTACAGTCAGCGTTAAAATGATCTGAGCGTTTAAACCTACCAAAAATATCTGAACATTTTGACAAAAATCACTCTTAGCAGAATACTTACAGATGTACTACCATATTTTGTTTTGTCATTTGTGCTCAAACAACAAATGAAAATGCACCTTTACGTCTTGAGATAAGGTTGATTTTTGTCGAATGTTCAGAAATTTTTGGTGGGTTTGAAGGCTCAGATCGTTTTGACGCTGACTGTAAGTCATTGTTAGTATCGTCATGTAAGAACGGAACGGGCTGAGTATTTCCCTTACCTATACAAAAACACCGCATAAAGTAAAAATGCAAATTCTTGTTATTAATATCGGAAAATAACGTGCGTGTACTCTTCGAAAATGCTAAATCATTCTAGGGTAGCTTGTTGGGCGTTATAACATCGGAGGTTACAATTCATTGACTTTTTCACTTTCCCTGTATATTGTTAAAACGATTCTATTATAAAGAAGTTAAGAAGTTATTTTCATGAGCTATTTATAGTGTGCTTATGTGCCCCGCCCACTGCTGGGGTACAAATCGAAGAATAGTCCTGTATCAACCATGTGGCCTTAAAACCGGACGGTAAGTAGTAACAACTGCAAATGCAGCCAGACTCAACAGCTGAAAGTGCCTTCTTTGCTTTGCTTCTCAACAGCTGAAAGCCCGTGCTTTGGTAGGCAAGGAGCGGATTGGTCACCCATCCCGAGACCAAGCATTTGAAAATATGCTTATCCGCCACAATCACCGAACACCCTTATCGCTGCATCACCTTACTTCAGCAATATTATAAAAAATCGGCCAAGTGCGAGTTGGACTTGCCCATGAAGAGTTCCGTAGCCACTCGTACCGATGCCTATACTTACCTAGCCAACATTTCACAATCAGTTTTCGTCAGCAAAACATAACTTTGTTTTTTATAGTGTTTGTATGAATGTCAAAGTTACATTTGCGGTTTTTGAAAATGTGTTACATCTCAAAAAGTGCTTACTATATCTCGTTCAAACAAATTTTCGCTGAAAGTTTTTATAAAGATCCACAGCATATATTTTTTCCAGATTTTCCCTTTTTTATTTCAGAAGTTAAAGGGGGGGGGGGGCGGGCACACATTTTACCACTTTGGAAATTGGATAAACTGGTTTGAGGAACCTTTACGTCATTTTTAAATACCTATCTATAGACAGCCCACACGAATGATTGATTCAAAAATTTTTTTTCAGCTTTAGTTCCATGTAGGAATGGGGATGCCCGCTCATATTTTTTTTACTTTGTATTAAAATCGTAAAGCGGTTCACAGAATACATTTACCTATCAAGACAGACAGAATGACGAATCTATAAGCGTTTTTTGTCATTCGGCTACGAAACCCTGCAAAGTATCGTCAGCAGCCATTTACTGGCCCCAGTGCTGTGGCACAGGCTTTTTTTACGTATGGATAAGGTGGAATAGGCCTATGACCCACCACGCTGGCCCAATGCAGATTGGTGGGTATCAACGTCTGGAAATGCACCGGATTAACGTGCCTTACGAAGCACGGAGGAGCTCGAAATAATATGGGCACCCATCTCGAGATTGACCATTACGAAAGTTGCTTAGCCGCCAAAATCGTTAACCGAGCGCGCTAACCCCTGCGCCACCTTGTTCCTGCTATACAATAAAGGTATAAAGTATTGAAATTATTGCCGAAAAGCCCGACATCGATGCACATTATTTTAATCTTGTGCGCGAAAAGCAGCCGGGCTCACTTCATATTACGCCTCGAGATAAAACAGATGGCAGGATTTCATTACAATATCTCAACGGAGCGGAAGGCGAATCGCAGCCGAGTTGTGACTCTCCAAGATTATGCATGACGTATGGAGTTGACTTTTAGATTCGAAAAGGATTTTATCTACACTCATCTTATTTATTCGAATTATGAACTTGTTGCTTATTTTAAAGAAATAAAAAAAAACAACCTGTATCTTAATGGCATAATGTAATAGTCCTTACGATACAGCTGTCATTAATTATAGCACACTTCTTTTATTTTGATTTTATTTCGTATCACCTTGTTCTATTTTTCGATACAAACACCGTTAATTTGTAGTAAGTACAAATATTTCAAGTGATTTATTGTTTCCATCAATATGACCAACTTTAACTACACCTATAGGTGCAACAAATAAATCGCGAAAAAAAAACAGCATTTTTATAAAGAAGTACAATACCGACTTGACCAAAATATAAGGAACACAAATTTTTTTTCACGACATTTTGGCTGGCTATGGAGTAAAAGTTGTTCGCATTGATGGGCACATTAAATCACTTAAAATATTTGTACTTACAAAAAATTAAGGGTATTTTATCTAAGAATAGAATAAGGTGATACGAAATTCAACGGGTCACTAGTAAGTCACTAGACAAAGAATGGAAGCATCTTACATTATTAATTTTCTTATGAATTAAATCGTTCTTCCTTCTAAACATCGTATGTATAAATAAATTGATGGTCGTTAGTCTCGCTAAAACTAAAAAAAGGCATTTCTTTGTTTCAAGACAAAGAAATGCCTTTTTTTAGTTTCATAATTTTTTATAGTCAATCCTAAAAAAATACAACTTTAATTCATTGAGATCAATAGTCACTCTCTATTCCACGGTTTGAATAAAATTAAATACAACAATTCAAGATTTTTATACCGCCTGCCCCACAAATGTCACAGTAAAATTTAAAAGTAATCCGAAACGGCTACATATACGGTAGTGAGTGATTAAATACTCCCATGAACGACATTTCAGTTTTGTATAGCACGCCAGTTAGACGATTTTCCATAAAAAAAATTTTTATTTTATTTTACAATATTTTGGCTTTTCCTTAGGATTTTTTCTAAGTATTTTTTTTTATTTACGCCAACCCTGAACTATTGCGAACAATACAAAAAAAGTATTGAAATCGGGCAAGCCCGTTTTTTGAGTTTTAGCGAGACTAACGAACAGCAATACACTTATATAATATAGATTACAAAAAAAAGGAAAATAAAGATGTGAATTAATAAATATCATCTTGTAAATAAAATGAATGTTCTTACTTTCTTTGAATACAAGTTTTTTTTTTATAAATTAATAATCTTTATTGATATAATCTGCACACATGTACTTAAACTTGCGTTTCATTATAATTATTATTTAATTCCGATCTAGAAATGGTTGTTCATTACATTGCAAAGTAGAAGAACATTTTACAAACTCGCAACGATAATTACAAAAGAATTTTCCTAAGGCGATAATTACTCCTTAACAGTAATTACAGGGCAGATCTTTTAGATCGTCACTCTCTCCAATTTGCGTTTGTATCTCGAGCTCACATTTCTTGATTAATTAGTATTCATTTAGCTGCACGAAAATTTACCTTTCAAGTACAAACAAAGCCGCTTGTCCGTCTTTATTATTAAGTTTAAATTATACCCATTAACTCACTACAGAAAGAGCAGTTCTTCAAATTTTCTTTCTCATAAATAACGTTTTAACTTTAATGAAAAGGGAATTTGAGAATTGATATCTCGTGTTACCGGATTAATAAAAAACTTTTTTTTGTCCTGAAGAACTATAATAATCATTTTCTTACTATAACCAGGCCTGTTTCACTCCCCATGTCGGCTCGAAAACATACCTACGCGAGGCGGCAACGCCGGCGTTGCTAATCTAGTAGGGACTCGCTAGCGAGCGAGTGACGCACGCGCGAGTTTTGTTCGTCACCTACTTTTCGTAGCTGACAAACTAGCATAATCGGTAGATTTTAAAATGAAAAAACACAAAAAATTCCATGTTTTGTGATGAAGTCGTCAAAAAACGATTTTTCTGGCGCTTACATTGAGAACGCTGGATAAACCGTATGAGATATATCAAAATAATGTAAAATTGAATTGAATTAAATATCATAAAAAGGCCTAAAAAAAAGTTCGCATTTCTGTACCTTGTACTATTTAATATTCTGTACTATTTAGTATTCTGTGCTTTAACCTCGTTAGACCTAATAATATGATAACATAGAGTTTCACCGATCAACATACCTATAACATGGCGTAAAAAGTAATGAAACCAAACCAAATTATTGTTTCAATATCACATATTTTTAAATTGTAAAAGTTATTAATATCAAACCAGAATATCAAATATTTGAATAAATAATTATCTATCTAGCGAATAATTTGTTGCATTTACACTTCCAGTAAAGCAATAAATATAACAAAACTATTTTCTTTTTGTCTACACGTCTCTCACTAAATTTTTCGCTCTTTAATATGGGCCATGAATTGCAAAGAATCAGAAAGTCGAGAGCCAAGCAAAATCCTTTTGCCAAAAAATTATTTTCATTTAGTGGGTAAGCTAACGAGAACATAATTTGCCAGAGTGCTTAAATTGAAATTATTATCACCTAGACGAATGTAACAGACGAGCAGTTTTTGCGGGACCGGGGCCATATTTGCATATTAGCGCTTCCAACGGTCGCGACGCACGAATGTTTTTATTAAACGAACTTAAACGAACCTTTCATGTCTCATTCACTCTTATGCAACGTACCTAAGGGGAAAAAAGACAGAGTTACCTCAAAACATTTTTTGGTCTTTCTGCCTTGAAGTAGGAAGATCGCCTGCAAATGTAAGGCAATATGACTTGGCTTATTTACGTGAGCGCGAAAATTCAAACTAATTTTCTCATTCACCAAATGAGAATTTTGGATTATTACTTACTGCTTTTTTGCCAAGATATGACATGGTGCGTTTAATTCAGTATAAACCTTGTTATTTGCAACGATACTAATACATTCGTATGATATGAGTATATCGTTACAATTATCAAGACAAACAATAAATTAATAGTATAGTTTAAAACAAAATGTGGTGAGATGGAAATAAAATAAAGTGTAGAAATTCATTTGATTCTACTTAATATCAACTGTGATAAATGGTAAGTAAGCCCCATCAAAATGTAATGCGTGGATTTTCAAAAAAAAAATGAATCGAATGACACAGAGCGGGCTCGCCGAACTTTGCTAATATGTGCCCAACCTCTGTCATCTCGCAAAATAATGGTGGTAATATTCGGAAACTTTCTCAAGGTGCGGCTATTCTAATACCGCAAAGAATTTTGCTCCCGGTAATAGCTATAAGGATTTCAAAGCACCCATCGCATCGCATTGCTTCATTGGGTGGGGAATAAATCTTAATTTAGACTTATTCACTAAAGTAGGTTAGCTCATAATATTTTTCTAGCCACATTAATTTTCAAGCGCAAGCGGCAAAATGAGAATTTATATTTATCTACAGGGTTTTTCAGGAATAAAGGTCGAGATAGGGTAAATCTGGAAATAAGAAAGAAATAAAATGTTAGGACTTTCAGTAGAGTTATTTATTTGGTATTCCGGGCAAAGGAATTTTCCAATTCTGGGAGACTTGTTTAGTTTCGTTTGCGTAGACATTTCTGTGATCAAAATATTATAAGTAGGTATAGCAAAGAGGTGGGTGGGTATATTGGTGGTAGGTATACGCAATTTCGTGATATTTTAAAACAGAAAAATGGTTCAACGCTAGCGAGTTGTTAAGAAAGTAAGAAGGACAAACCATGCACTCCACTAAATCGGTCCAACGTTTTCTAAACAAACTACTTTAAAAATAGCACCAAATTACGTATACTTACCACCAAAATACCTCCCTTTATTCTACTTCGGACATTCATTACAAATGTTTTCCCAATATAATTATATTTCATTGTTTATATAATTTAGCGAATTGATTTGAGAACTAAATAATGAAAATGTTTGCTTAGGTTTCTACCTAAGGCAAAAATATCAGAGTCAGCCCCCGTGGCCACCCAAGCCACTGGGTTAAAACGAAGGAACGAGTGTTAATTTTCACATAACAAGATTCCTTCAGTCTAATGTCAACTCTACAGGGTAACGTTTCCTTTTATACAAACAATCATTTTATACGAAGATCGAGGTGTGATTCTAAAAATACATTCTTACTCTTGAAATTCTTACAGGCCTGCTGGACGTTTTTAAATAAATAATTTAAGAAATTAACTTCAGAATATAAACTGCACACTTACATATTTTTTATATTATTGACCAAGTATTAGTATTAGTAGTAAGTAGTAGTAGTAGTATTATTCATCAAGAAAAAAACAACACGGCCTTTCCTGTATTTTAGTTTCGTTGAAATAATAATAGCGTCTATTACGGCAGTAGTAATCGATACTTAATAAGTAAGTATCATTTGCTACTACAATATTCCAAATTTCATAGGCAATTAAACGCCATCAAAATTCATTTATGAAATGGCGAAAAAAATCACAGGAAAAAATTAAAATACACCAGTTAGCAACGAAATTGGAGGAATAAGTTCGATGATAAATGACTGCACCACAATAGTGCATAGTCGAATAAATATCGACACAATTGGTCCATCAAAAATCGGTAAAGCAAAACGTAGGCGAGTTGGGCCGTTGTTAATAAGTGCGATCATTTTTTATCAGGCTTCCGAGTGAGGTTCCGCAAAGCCAAAACAATAAATCACTGTACTGGGCTGCGGCTTATTATTTGAGGCCACCTTCCTGCTAACTAACCAACGTTGAGGGAAGCTTTACATTTAAGCAACGACATAATACACTCGTTGAATCATCATTCCAGATGAGTAGGCGCATTGTAATTGTAACTGTAGGCGGTTCGCACAGACTGCGTCTGAAAATATTCTCATAAATGTATCATTCAGTGCCTATACCAAAGTTATCAGTCAGTTAAATATTTAACAAGTACAAATGTATACTTATAAAGATATTAGTCAAATTACACGCTCGGACGTACTAAGTGGGTAATCTTTGCAAATATTTATTTAAGGTTATTTTTTAACACCATCTAAATGTATTTATAATCTTGAAACAAATTACAAAACACGTGTCATTTCTTTTATTATCACTCAGTAGTAAAGTATTAATTTAAAGCTATCCAAAGTTGTCCTAAATAAAAATGCCAGCGCTAACACCATGCGCCGTGACGTTGACGATGACTTTTTTGACGTTAGTATCCATGATGTTCTCACGATTCGCTAGGATAATAAAAGTTTTGCTAAAATTTGACCTAAGTATTTGAATCTTTAAAAAAAAATTGTTGTTGTTAAAAAAATAACCCTGTACAAACCATCAGTCACCCTAAGATTTTAAATTATTTTTATGCATTCACAATGATATTCTGTGAGTAAAGTTAGTTGCTCAGAGCATCGGGCCGGATTCCAGGGAGCGCACTTGCAGGGCTGGTGGTTTTTTACTACTTATCACAATTTTTCCTTTACATCAGTCACTCTGTTAAAAAGGCATTTTTTTTAATAACTACTCTTTTCAGCCAAGGTACGGAGTAAGGTCACAGCACACTTATCAACTCGGAAAGGGATCGACACCGTATCGCCTTTCGCCTCGCTGTCAACCAGGCGTCAACCTAACGTACGTCGACTCGGCTACGGCTAGGCGAACGCCGCGCTAACGGCTCGCTGACTGCTCTGTCTGGCTGGCACCAGATCATTTTGAATCAAAACGTGACGAGTAGCGCACGGTTATGTCGCAGTGCACAATACGCGAGTTGTTGACGAGGAAAAAGTAAATAGAAAGAAATGAAGAATAAGATATTGGGTACACCATATCGTTCCGTAGAGTCGTAAGCTCTGAGAGCCTACTCTGAAACGCAAAACCCGAAACTTCGTTATACCGGTCCCTCGCACGCTCGAGTCATGACAGAATCGAGTGAAAGGGACGGGGCTAACCGAAGTTTCGGAAGTGCGTTTCAGAGTACAGTCCCTGGTACGGAGAGGTAAGCGCGTGGACGACAAGCCGTAGTACGGGGACCGCAAGTTGAGCGAAGGGCAAAGCGGTTCATGAGCTGGTCCTGAGGCGAGGCGATTAAGTTACGATTCCGATCAGTGTGCGTTGCAATAGGGAGTTTCATACAAATAATACTGAACTGCTCGAGTTGATACGTTTACGTTCTGTTTACGAGTTGATAAGTGTGCTGTGACCTGTATACGTACGCGGCGCAATAACAAAATGATATTTTTCGTACACCCCACGCAGTTTGGGTCGGTCGGCATTATTAATTAACTTCCTCAGATGTCGACAGTGACATATTATATCAAGAAATAATCATAATTAAGTAGACTGTTTCCCAAATAATACGACAACAAGTTGCTATGTGACTGTAGCCGGTATTTGCCCTGCGTAATGAATGTCTGTGACCGATGATCGTAATTGCTTATTTGTTCGTTGTGACAGTTTTATTCATTGCCGTTTTCCTCTCATTTTTCTTTCGACTACCTATATAGCAAAATTTGATATAAACGTTTCATAAGAATTCGCCAAATGAGGCTTGCTATATTTTTTACCAATTTAGTTAGGTAACAGGTTTTTTTAGAAATCATAAATGGTTAGTAAAATAATGTAATCTTACTAATACTAAACCTTTTCCAAATTTAGATGATTTATTTCTGTGTTAATATGTTTTCTTTACGGGCGGTGGGACAACTTATATAATCTATTTATCGTGTTGCTGAAAAACCAGTGCTGAAAAACCAGTCACGTATATACCTACCCGTTCTATTAAGTTTTATTCATTTTATATCCTCCATATTGATATCTCATTATTTTGTTTGGTTCATTAGAAAGTTAATTGTAAATCTGTTTATGATTGTCAGAAAAAAACCCATAAAACTTTTACATTAATTTCAAAACTGAATTGCTCGTTAAATCGGTTCCTGAGATAGTTGGAGACGAACAAGTCCAATATATTTTCCGACACTTGAGCTCGCAGGTGATTGTGGCAGAAAGTTTGCCGACGCGCGCGACATATTGATGAGCTATGTCCCCCTTATGCAGTGCTATGTCGGAGTTTCACTGTGTTTATAATACACGTAATGGGTATGGTGTTTCAAAGGTAATATTTTTGTAAACGTTTCGGTTAGACAATTTCTTAGGATCTGAGGTTGAGATTTTAATTATCTTAATATGCAAAATATATAAATTTTTTGCTCCTATTATTTTTGCTCAGTTTACGAGTAAAATAATGTTAGTGTGTCACATTGTTGTGTGTTAAACGATCAATGAGAAAAAAGACCGATGTCGGAATAAACCGTATTCTGTGTTTGTATATACAAAAATGTGTATTTACCTACTTTGAATACTTAAGTACTGTCGGTTTTTATTTGAATTATAGTTTAATATTCTACCTCCGATTAATATAGTTTTGACTTCTTAGTGACCCTCTTATTTTAGAATACTGTTACTCTTTCAACATGTAAGTACATACTTAGGTATAAAACACATTTTTAGCAGAATTTAAAGGATTACATAAATTAAACAGTTATATAATACTTACATGTATTATATTTTACAAAATTCAAACTATGCTAATAACGCATTATGTTACTGTTAGTTCATTAAGAAATTATAAAGTCTGGTAAATAAAAAAATCAAAGCCTATTTAGCGAAAAAACTCAAAGCTGTCATAAGTAATTCTTTTCACTTATGTAAGTCTGTTACTAGGAGACTGAAATCTTTGAACTTCGTTTTATTTGGAGAAGTCTGATTTTGAACATTTTCCGTACATCAATGTACCTAGTGCGTAAAACATTGATAAGATTCAGTAGCTATTGATAGTTTGCCTATATACAGACCATTAACTGTAATAATAATGTTTTAAGTTTTACTTAAAAGTCGCTTGAACTTGTTTCAATAAAACACTCAAAAATATATAAAGAAAATCCAAAGATTCTTTTTACTATGAAATTAAATATTTAATTCCACCCAATTTGATATATAAATAACTACATAAAATAAGACATACCGTTATTTAATCAATTATTTATTAGTGTCACGTCAACAACATCACTTCTGTATGAGAATTGAATTATAAAAGTTATAAATAAGTGGGAGCAATAACAATTGCATAGACAGGTTTATTGGCATTTGTTTCAGTATTAAGTAATATTTAATTAAAAGTAGAGAAATGTAACAAGTATCTAATGAAACTAGTTCTTTGCGATCTCCTGGGTTTTTATTAGCAATCTAACTTTTTCCTTATTCAATTAACCGAAAAGCCTGTAGCACAGCGATTAGCGCATTTGGCCTGCAATCGTTGAGGTCTAGCAACTTTCGGAAATGGCCGATGATGATGATCAAATTATTTCACTCAAAAGATACAAACGCGTTGTAAATCATAAACTGTTCTATTGTACAAGCAAAAATAAATATTCAAAAAAATAATCGTATTTTTTTTATGGTTCTTATCTAATACTGTAATATCCACAAAATGTTTGATAGAAATTTAGATAAACGATCAAAACAGGATGTAGGTACGCAACGACGTAATTTATTACAGGTTCGATACGAAAGGTCCGAAGGATTTTATTATTCTGCATACAATTCCATTTTCCTATCACAAATTATTCCAGGCAACGGTTAAGGTTTTGCATAACGTGCGAAAATCGTGCTTTCCGTAAATTTATGCTTGCCTTGTTTCTTGGGGAATACTTATTACCTTCCTGATATTATTGGCATAGGTATATATTACCTGTTAGTTTGAGGGGTACCTTCATAAGGTAGAAATGGTTGTTATAGTGCATTTCCACAGAAGTGGAGCTGTTTACATACCTTTGACAGTTCAGTTGACAACGCCTGTTGTGTCAATTGTATGGAAATGCAGATAACTTCCCGCCGCGCCGCTCAGCTTCTGTAGAAATGGAGCCGAGTTCCGAGTTTGTGTAAAAAATGACAAGTGGTTAGTTATTTATTACCATTGTTACATACACTTGTAGATGTTATAAAGAGTTACATAAAAGAGATTTGGGATTGAAAAAAGAAGGTAATACTTGTGATCAGATTTATTTCTAAGTAATAAAACTACATAGACATGCTTGAGTAACACGCTTTATTGTACTAGGTACTAGTGTCTCCCTGTGGTTTTACCCGCGTGGTACCCGTTCCCTTGGGAATATCGGGATAAAATATAGTCTATATCACTTAGGAATAAAGCAGCTTTAAAATATATATTTTTTTAAAGCAGTGCATTAGTTTTGGAATTTATCCATTACAAACAAACAAACAAAAATCAAACATTTCCTCTTTGTAGTATTAGAATAGACTAGTATAGATTGAAGTCCTAATGGAACCGTGATTACACTAAAGTCTTTACAGCTTGCTTTTTAAGTTCTAAATGTTAAAAGTTTCTCTATGTAAGAATCTGTTCCAGCCCGTACAGTTAATAAGACAAGAGATAATCTGTTCATTGTAGTTCTACAAAGGCACTAACAATGGCGAAGTCACATTATGAAACTAGTCTTGATTCTAAGTGAAAAGGGTTACACAACCGATTTACTCTCAATCCTCGAGTTTTCTTGTTAAGTAATAGTTTTTAAATGCTGTTGAATGGAAGAAATCTATGTAAGCATTATTTGTTTATATTAATATTTTGAAAGGTAACTTTTTCGTTCTGTTTATTACATTTTTACATCTAAGCACTAGACTTTCTCGTAATGTTGATGAGTTTTTGCAAAAAGTTAGATTTAGGCCATGTAGAAGATAGGTATAAAATTAATTATGATTTTAAGCTGTTTTAATTTAATTTTATCAATTGAAAATATTTTAGCCGACCGTTATTAATTGATTAATGAGTTAAAAAACCTTTTAAACTTTTTCCCTCGTTTTCTTCAAACAAATAGTTGGTTGGCAAATCTCTCCGATCTACCGAAAGAGGTTTAACCACACCCACGGAATAAAAAATCTTGTTTTCAAGTTTACGACATCCCTTTCCTTATCTTATTATAGCGATAGGTGCCGAATGAACGATGTTTTCAACGAGGTGGGATTGTGCACCCGTGTAAGAAATACGACTTTGTAAAAGGTATTTATAACGAGAGAAATGTTGGGAATGTATCTCCTTTTATAAAGGAATTTTAACAGCTGGTTGTTTTTCTTTTTGAAATTGTTTAGATTTTTTTTCCAAGGTTGATAAATGTACTAATAATGTGTATTGAATAACGCCTAATCAACGGATAGTAATGTCAAAACATACTAAATTTACATTAGTATACGAGAGTAAGCGTTACTCTTGGAATAAAAGTTTGGTGAAATCCAGCCTAAGTCTACTTTTGATTGCTGTAAGGAATCTTACTCGTCAGGAAAACGCAATACCTACTAAAAAAAGCGAAGTCAAGCGAGGTCGCAAATACGATTATAATACTTTTATAAAACTGTGCAATGATTCTTTTCGAGTCTTCTAAGAAATATAAAATGGAAGTCGTGTTCCTAGTTCATATTAATAATTTATTACATTTTGTAAGCTCCTTGAAAAGAACTGTAAATATTAAACAACTTAAACTTGAAAAGAAATTAAAATGGTATAAGTATTTCAGACAAAAGACAAAAAGTAGTATTTCTTTAGATACGCTTCTCAAAATGAAGTCTTTATTCAATTTTATAGGTCCATAAAGCACCCTTATTTTCCATGTATATATGATGAAAGTTTACCTAACTTTTCACACGGAAATAGTTTTAATGTAAAAACTTTTTTTACATATTAAGATCGATTTTTACCACAACAGCTACAAATCTGAAAAGATGAGAGAACATTTTTATAAACTTTATAATTTTTATAAA
Organism: Crambus lathoniellus; assembly: GCA_949710035.1. Taxonomy (NCBI): domain Eukaryota; kingdom Metazoa; phylum Arthropoda; class Insecta; order Lepidoptera; family Crambidae; genus Crambus; species Crambus lathoniellus. Next base: position 15,190,329 of record OX453307.1, read on the forward strand.
ACACCATTTCAAATTACGAATGCCAAAATGGAAAGGTTTTTAAAGCTCTTTGTAAAAACCAGATGAGTACAAATCATTACAAACACCAACACCGACAGCAACATTAGAAGTTTCACGGTGATCCACGGAGGAGCATAATTCTTCGCCCTTTACATATTTCAAACACACCCCAAAAGGAGCAATTTTGTCTAAGCGCAAGTTGTTCCAGACAAGGGGATGCACGTGTCGGATCAAACTCCGCCCGAGGGCGCCACAAATCATACCGCAAAAACCTGTTGTACGTAGGTACCTACGGTCGACTCTTCCCAATACTACGGCGGGCTTACAAATTGCTCTCAACCTTAAATAGCTATAATTTATACCCTTATTTACGACCCACCTCTTGAGGTGAATCGATATACGTCCGTCATTGTTACTTTGGTGATAAATGGGTGGTATAAACACAGGGTAAACGGGGGCCTAACTAAAATGTTATGTATCTATGATAGTTCCCTGCCAAGTTTGATTCACATATCTTGTCGCTCGAAAACGCCTGCGGGCCCTCAACTATTAGGATTTGGTTTGAGGAAACGTAGGTACAAAGGAGATATTTTGTTATCTAAACTTCTATTTATTATTATTTAAGAATACGATCTAATTTCAAGTATTTATTGAGAACTAACACTATAAGCTTTCTATTTTTACATGATGGGTATCTAAGAAAACTGCAAGCAAAACACACTTATAAAATGCATATAAATTAATTATATTTCGGCGTCTAGATGGATTATGTACTTTCCTTTTTCGAATAAGATCGCCTTTTATCAGACTTTGAATAAAGTAAAGATTCATATTTCGAATATGAATAAAATATAAAACATTTTTATTCTTGTAAATTTTCAAGATATCTTAAGTTTATACGTCAATTACTTCTTTGAAATAGTCGAAAACTTTTCAGTACTAGTTTTTAGGTTTTTAAGGCGCTACTCGGAAAAAGTATGGACTTTTTGATTTAAAACTATAGGACGGTTACAGTTGTTAAAAACCTGGTATTAAGATATATATTTCTTCATATCTTTATCTAGAATCGTATAGTTTCAAAAACACGATTTTATGATTTTGCCTCGACACTTTTTATTTTCGAAAAGACCTCTAAAAATTACGAAACTTCAAGATTATTCGTAAATGGGGTTACTTACACTATTGCAAATTGGTTTAATTAGTGGACACTAATAATATTTAGGATCGTATAGAAGCATTTTTTTTAATCGCTGTAGTTTTTTAATACGAAGTGATTTTGTGTTTTTTTAGCCGAATCTGCAAGATCGGTCTCGCTGCCGCGCGCGTCGTTTTCTCATTGCTATCTCGCTTCAGCATAATTTTTCCGAGTATCGCCTTAATCTTAGCTTTTTCAATTTTGTTAATTCCCACTTCTTTGGATTAAAATCTACAACTATATTTAATTTTAACGAGGCTTCATAATCTTTATTTGTAGTTATACTTCCAAGATAAATATGAGTTTAATTTTTTATTACAAACTGTCAACATCACAAAAAAACTAAATTGTAAATCTGTCATAATTATGCATAGTAAAAACCAATTAATTAAAGAATCAAGCTAGTATAGCAAACATTGGAAATGAAACACAAAGACATTATTTAAAACAAACCGAGAACAGAAATGTTTACTGCGAATAATGCTGCTTACACACGAGACGTAACGCGTTCAGCTTAAGCGTTTTATCTTGGGATTAGTATATATCCTACCTAATTTACGTGACTTTGTGTAACATGATGAAACCTTGTTTGTCGGATCAGGTGCGGTGTTTCCATTTATTTCATTAAAATTATTGGGTACCTACAGATTTTTGGTTGTTTTGTTTTTCGGAAAGAAGGTAGGTAATTCTTTATTTTCTTTGCTATATGCTTAATTTGTTCACCGGTGATATAAACAATCCTTTAGATATTACACATATTACACACACATACTTAAAAGGCATTTTTCTCAGTCTCAAAGATTTCTCAGTGCCAATTGTAAATAAAACTTTATTTAAAGAAAAGTATTTTAGGTTTAATATTAAAGTAAAAAATATTTCCATACTTGTAATGGTCAGATTAAAAATCTTGTATTATTTTGTGTAACAGCTATAATAATATAAACTCCAATGATTAACATATGATGTGTCGTAAATATGTATTTTGATGAGAATAGAAAAAAATATCGGTAAGTATAAACAACAACTCTGTAACTAATAATTTTAACCGTACAAGAAATAAAAGGTAAACAAATGAAAAATTGTTTGGTTGTACGTATCAACTAAGATAGCATAACCAAGGGCTTATCGTCGATGTGAACAGCCATCATAGAAAGCTTGGCGTGGCAAAAGCGTCAGGAACGGATACATTTCAGGGGTAGTGAGCAGGTACCGGGAAGGCCATTGGGTGTTTTTTCATTGGCCGACATGACACCGGACACCAACATAAATTTGTATGTAGTTGTCGGCACCGATATGTCGTGCCAATTAGACAGGGTACCATTTCATAAAAAAATGGGTCCATCGATGTCATTTTTGGGTTTCAAGTCGTGTCGTGTCGGCGATTCACAGGCGGTTGCGGCCGCCTGTAAATCGGAATACGGTATTTTCATAACGTAGTTTTGAAGAATAATCTCCTTCGTTTTCTGCGTTATTTATTTCATTATATACACATAAATAAAGCATAATTGTGGATATGGATAGTAGTCATAGAGAGCTTGGTGTGGCAATGTCGCATGACATCAGAAACTGATTTGTTTCAAGGGCTAGCCACACAGGTGTCGAGAATGTCATTCACAGGCGGCCGTGCACGATGGACATGCACTGGAAAACCACTTTCATTATGTACGTAATAAGAATGCGCTCGAAGTCAATCCATACTAATACTAATATACTAATATACTAATACTAATACTAATACTAATACTAATACTAATACTAATACTAATACTAATATACTAATTACTAATATTACTATTACTAATTACTAATTACTAATATACTAATAATATTATAAATAATATACTAATATACTAATACTAATATACCAATACTAATATACTAATTATACTAATTACTAATTACTAATTACTAATTACTAATTTACTAATTACTAATTACTAATTACTAATACTAATATACTAATACTAATACTAATATACTAATAATATTATAAATGTGAAAGTGTGTTTGTTTGTTTGTTTATTTGTTTGTTTGTTTGTTTGTTTGTCCGTCTTTCACGTCGAAACGGAGCAACGGATCGACGGGATTTTCTGTATGGAGATAATTTGAGAGCTGGAGAGTAACATAGGCTACTTTTTATCCAGCAAAATTATAAAATAAAAATGGTAATTTTGTATAGAAAACCGTTGAACTGTCATACTTCACACAACTGTCATTTCTTAGCCGCTTCCAAAAAGAAGGTATGTAAAAGAGTATGTAATCACTGACATTTTTGCCGCTTAGGATTTCTTTTTTTTTAATAAGTGACATTGTGTCAGGCAGTTGATACGAAGTTCGTGTTTATAAGTATGGCAAAACAACGTTTGCCGGGTCAGCTAGTAGGTACATAAAGCTCGATATGTTATCGTCTTACTACATGCAATATGTTATAGAGCTCGAAAGTTTGGACTGATAAAGCAAAATATTGAACTGATTTGCTTTGTTACTGACATAATAAGCAGTAGATACATTATGTTCAAAAGAAGTCGAATAAAAATTTGTATTATTAAGATGTTTGTATAAGCTGTTATTAAGATTTAAAAAAAAATATGTAGTAAAAAAACTAAAAAAACACACTTTTATTTTATAGGAACAGACTAAAAAGTACAAAATAACCGTTTATTCAGTAACTGAAATTAAAAAGCGTGGTGCGCCGTTTGCAAAGCATGCATTTTTAATATTGACAACGCGCACCACCCTTTTTAATTTCAGTTACTGAATAGACGGTTATTTTGTGCTTTTTAGTCTGTTCCTATAAAAAAAGTGTGTTTTTTTTAGTTTTTTAAACTACATATTTATTGCATTGTGAATTGCATTGTGAATTCATAAAAATAATATAAAATCTACATATTTATTTTTTACTTTTTAGTTTAATAAATGGCAAGCCATGGATGGTTGGCAATGGATTTCACAGCCCATTCATGTGCCCATCCCGTAAACATTATAACTCAAAGGCGTGATTGTATGTAGGTATAATGAGCGCAAGCTCGAGGGGTTTTCTAGTGGTCATTAAGGAGTGCCACTGGCTTCCTCCCTGCTCCATCATCAGACTCTCACCACCAAGTGTAGCGAATATGTCTCATCAGAACGAAACAAATGAGTTCAAACTCGATTGGTTTCCTAGTGGTTATTGAGGAGTGCCACTGGCTTCCTCCCTGCTTCAACATCAGACCCTCACCACTAAGTGTAGCGAATCGGTCTCATCAGAACAAAACAAATGAGCCCAAACTCGAGAAGTTTCCTATTGGTCATTAAGGAGTGCCACTAGCTTCCTCCCTGCTCCAACATCAGACCCTAACTACCAAGTGTAGCGAATAGGTCCCTTAAAAACGAAACAAATGACCACAAACTTGAGGGGTTTCCTAGTGGTCATTAAGAAGTGCCACTGACTTCCTTCCTGCTCCATCGTCAGACCCTCACCACCAAGTGTAGCGAATAGGTCTCATCAGAACGAAACAAATGAGCCAGAACTCGAGAGGTTCCTAGTGGTCATTAGGGAGTGCCACTGGCTTCCTCCCTGCTTCATCATCAGACCTTTACCATCAAGTGTAACGAATAGGTCTCATCAGAACAAAACAATTGAGCCCAAACTCGAGAGGTTTCATAGCAGCCATTGAAGAGTTCTATTGCCCACCTCTTGACTCTATCATCAGATCAGCTCGATAATAGCAAATTATTGTATTGTCATCGGATTACTATTAACCTGCAAAGTTTCAAATCAATACGACAATTAGAAGTAGGTTACAATTGAATTCCAAGATTTTCTTACATTGTGACTTAGTTACAGGTGAAGCCATGAAGCTCGACTTAATACTGAGTTAACTGGAGAGTGCAGTACTAACACTTTTTTGTCCCCAAAAATTACACAGTGGCTGTCTTCCGTCTCACCTACACTTTAAAAAATACGTATGGTCATATGAGACAACTGACAGCCACTTCATACATAAATGTCAAATTTGCTCGTATTAAGTCGAGCTTCGTGGGTGAAGCTAATAAAAGTGTGGTAAAAACAATACTTACGTCCAAAAGATAGAAAAGGAAAAATTTATGGCGAAAAATTTTCAAAATATTATACAAACATAACATGCCTGTAACGAAGTAACATACTCGTATCTCTTTGTCAGTTTTAGCATTTGATATTGGAAGTTTTGCAAATCATCAAATATTAAAGGGGTGATAAACGTACGAGTAAGTACGCGAACTTGTGCCTCGACGACCGTTTTCGTCGTCGTGTGTCACCCTAAGTACGCGTACTTTAAAACCAGCGAGTAAGGGCTCGTGCAGCGTGCCGGCGATATCGCGCGACTTCGTTTGCTCCGACTCGCGCCGACTAGCATCTGTAGGGCTAGCACAACTTGAGCGCGACTCGAGTGAGAAAGAGTCGCGGGCACTTTCAACCAATCAGATCGCTCGTAGATAGCGCGCGTGACTTAAAAGCGACGTGCTGATTGGTTGAAAGGAGCGCGACAAAGAGTCGCGCTAAGTTGTTCTAGCCCTACTGGTCTATGTAGCACAGGTCGCCAGCCGCGGGCACGCTGCACTAAACCATTTAGTTATACGCAATCAAGTCGCTGAGTGTCGGTGCGACCGAAGTCGCGCGATATCGCCGGCACGCTGCACGAGCCCTTAGTTCGTTGGCGATCCAACATGTTTGTAATTTTGCTCGTAGCTTGCCTCCGCTCGCACGTCTGTCACTGCCGCGAGCTGCCATTTTCTTTTGCATCTCGTGCGGTGCGGTTCTCTTGCCATAACGATTTTAGAAGCTTCACGAAATATTAACGGAATTCATAGATTGTTTTCAGAATTATCCTTGTCTGTGGAAGTTTGTACACCGGCTCAGGCATTCTGAAATAATGATGGCAATCTTCCTTCTCTTCACGTAGCTCTCTTACTAAATTCAAATATGGTCTCTTTTTGTAAGCCAGTGCTTTACCCACACTTCTCGATTTCGTCTTTTTTATTCGTTTTTAAAATGTAATATGAAATTATTCCTAAATAACACAAAGATTCTTCTGTCGACGACATCACAATACATTATGAGCTTGCTTCACGTGTGTCACCGATGACGAGCCGAGTAAGTTGCATTGTGAATGCAAAAAAGTATAATTAATCTTCAACGTCCGGGCGGCCGAATGGGGCCAAACTGAAGCGCTACCTTGTTTTTATAGAAATAAGGCAGCAATTACTATATAATTTCCTAGTCCATTTCGGCCGCTCCGGCGTCCAAGATTAATTGTTTTTGTAATATTTTCTGTTAATATTAAAATTTTCAACAGTTTATAACTAGAGACATTTGTGATATTTTGAGATATAAGTAAAGTTTTTCAGCAATCCACGTAAATCCTTCGGCTGTACTTCGATGGTGTAGGTCTAATTTCCAGCTGAATACTTGCAAATGAGTTGGCTAAACCTATTATCACAAGAAAAAAATAATCATCATCATCATAATATCAGCCTGTTGCAGTCCACTGCTGAAGGTAGGCCTCCCCCGAGGAGCGCCACACTGCACGGTCTGTCGCCTTTATCCAGCCACTGCCCGCTACCTTCTTAAGGTTGTCGATCCATCTGGCTGGGGGGCGCCCGACGCTACGATTGCCGATACGTGGTCTCCATTCGAGAATGAATGTGGCCAGCCCACTGCCACTTCAGTTTACTACATTTTTGGACCAAAGTGACTGACAGTCACTTTGGTTCTCTGCCGGATGATCTCATTTCGGATTTTTATCCTTGAGAGATACACCAAGCATTGATCTTTCCATAGCTCTCTGAGTGACATGTAGTCGGTGGGCCAGCTTCACTGTCATGTTCCACGTTTCGGCTCCGTAGGTTAACACTAGCAGGACGCAATGATCGTAGAGCTTGTTATTCAGGCATTGTAGTAGTGGTGACGAAAAGATATGACGCAGCTTCCCAAATGCTGCCCAGACCAGCTGCACTCTACTGGCAACTTTCCTCTTTAAGGAAAAAATAATTTTGTTAGCAAATTACACATTAGTGCATTTGTTTATTTTTATTAACATTTATCAGTAGAGCAAAACTGTGATACTCACAAAAACAACACAATCGAACTACTTACGCAAGTTTTGCGGATCATTCAGTTGAAAACTTTAGGGAAAACATTAATTCGGAACTCACGTTCTGCTGTGTATTATGAACTCACCCCTATTCAGAGCGTACACAAGGGTTGTAAACGTTGTATTGTGACGTGACTTTTGAAATTTTTTGCAAAAACCCAACCTTTATTTAAAGAACGCCGCGTTAAAAATTGCAGCGCGCGATGACTTTGCCTTTTAGTTTTTTGTTCAAATTGCAATTAGTGAAGAGTTTGCGAATCCTCGGCGTCGTGTCAGAGATTGATGACAATGGAAATTTTATACATCGTTAGTCATGACCGCGTTAGGTGAGCCCGCTGTTTTTTCAGTAATCCTATCTCTGTAGTACCGGCATTTATTTGTCATGAGGTCGGCAAGGTTAAGCCCCATAAGCTACCCAATTATCTCCCTAGTATATTTTGGGGTACCTACATAAAACTCTCGTTTTTAACCTCGTTATCGTGATGCTGGCTCCTGACCGTTATTTTAATACTGCTAAGTAGCAATAAGATTAAGCTAGTTAAGGGTCAGGAATGGGTTCGAGACGCTCTCCTGAAGGATGAAAGTTTCCTAAATCTTGTAGTAAGTAAACTTATTTGTTGGAACAAAGAATCAGCACTAAAGGTTTATGTTGCTAAAATAAAGTTAGCTTATTTAAGCCGATCTATGTACGTGCAATTATAACAGGAATTGGTTTTTAAAATATCTCTTTTATTTAGTAACCTTTTTTCTTGAACTATTGGTGAAGGGATTAGGAATATATTTTATACTTTTTACTTTACAGCAACAACAGCTTATATTAATAGCTTTTTGTAAAAGCACTGTCATTGATTATTGTGATTATTTTTCTAATATTATTATTTATCAACAAACATCTAACAGAAGATTCGACCAACATTTATGGCTCTATAATAAAAACTGAATTATGAATCACTAATAAGAATCGCATTTTGTCGGCACAACAATAAATAACAAGAAATCAAACCGATTACTCACTTCCGATATCCAAAAGAGCATCCCGGAAAATGCCCATTCGATTGGCTGTTACATTCAATTTTTATCCTGTCCATTCATTGTTTGCACTTATTCGAAAACCAGTCGAAAACAACAACAACAATGCACAAAATACAGTAATAAAAAAAATATCAATAATCGACACAATCACTTAAACATTTTTCCAGCTCTATACTTAGTAGCTTAAGCCCCTATGTTTTGGTAATTAGAAACCACGACGAGTATTATTACTGAAAACCACCCAGACACGATAAAATATTGAAAAGTTTGTTTACCCGTCCAGAAACCGAGCCGGGGACCACAGCGATAGTGGTACCTTGAAAACCGGTGCGTACACCACACGACCACGAAGGTCGTCAAATTTACGAGATATAATCAGATTCATGAAAGACTTAATAAAAGAAAATGTCATCTAAGGAGCTTTGCAAATCTTTCTATTTTGAGAACAAGAATATAATTTCAGATTCGAAAACCACGCGTTCGTCGTGAATGAATATCGTGGATTTTGATATCGTGCCATTAATAAAATCAGATAGTTTTCTTGCTTGCTCCTCTAAAGATTGCGCGCATGATTCAATACAGAACCATTATAGATTCAACAGTACAACGTTATCCTTATCCATCCTCAAGGAAAGTCTTTACCCTAACAGTAGGGACATTAAAACCTACTGATGATAATGATAACACAACTATTTACAATATAACTATCGCAAATGTAATTATTATCAGAGTGGTAGTGGTCAGGAAGTAGTACTATGTGGACCGGGAGCCGATGGAGCTTGCTTCACGATTTTCTGCCTTCTCACTCTATTGATGGCCAGTCTGGTAAGTTGATTTGGTCAGCCCATCGTAACGGGGATCGTCCGCGAGTTCTACAGCCCTCCACTCTGCTCTTGACGTTTGCGAATCGCAAATGGGTACAGAACGAAAGTGCATTAACTCAACTGCACCCGAGAATCCCTTATCCAACCCATAGATATTTTTCTAAGGGTTCATTAATTATGATCAGAATTGTGGAACCGAGCTCATTCGTCTGCGTTTATCAGGAAGGGCCGATAAACCCCGTTACGCGCGGTGTGACGCAATGCAGAGATTAAAAGCTTACAGCATCCATTGCCAGAATCAGCTGGATCCAATACCAGCCGGACGGTTTGATAGCCATCAATATTTTGATACGTCCCGTCCAGTCAATGGCTATGTCCGTCGTATATTTTTGTTCGATTCTGAATTAATTTTTGGTAATTTTTCTTTGATGAATATCTAAATAAGAGAAACATTAATGCTATGTCTTATTCAACACTAAATTGCTAACGTAACTAGTTACGTTACGTTACGTTACCACTGGTTTCTAAAAGGTCATAACACAAGGCGAAACTTTTTTTTTACTGAATTCCATGCTGTATTTAACCTAAATTTCACAAAACTAAACAATAATATAATATAAAAAAGATATTCTAGCAGTTCAAATGATCCAACACCAATAATTTTTTTTCGTTTTCTCAACTGTCGTTTTTTTATTGCCTATCAACTAGAAATTCTTATACAAAAATGCCGCCTAGTCACGTAAATAAGACTTTCTACTAGCTATCGCAAATTGCAATCTTTACAAATCACCCACGAACCTCCTACCGAATACAAATTTTTTTGAGATCCTGAACTTATAAACTACTGAAACTACCTACTCAACTTAGTCGAATAGTTTACAATTTTGTTAGGCGACAAAAATCATGAAGCGCACGAGTCTCGGTCTGTCTTTTGCTTTTTCTCAATTTTTGACACAAGGTGGTGTCTATTTTATGGTCTAAAATGGTAATTTAATGGTCCTCCTCGCGTCGTGTTCCTCATTACTGAGGGTCGTGATTCCCCCGATGGGTAGTTAATTTTTCTTTTATAATGCCCCTCCATCGATTTCTGTCCTTGGCGTCGTGGAGTGCATCGTGTAGCTTGGTGTTCAGCGTTGAGCGGATTTGGTCAGACCACCTAGTTGGGCTTCAATCTCTCGGTCGTTTGCCATCGACCTTGCCAGTAACCATTAGTTGTTCAAGGTTGTGTCCATCTTTTCGGGCAATGTGACCGAAGAATTCCAGAATCTTTCGGAGACAGGAAGTGGATAACCTGGTTTTAATGTTGAGCTCTCAAAGGATAGACTCGTTAGTTCGGAATGCAGTCCACGGTATTTGTAACATCCTCCTCCAGCACCACATCTCAAAAGCGTCAATGCGATCTCGGTCGGCCTTCTTTAACGTCCACGTTTCCGAGCCGTAGCTGAAGATGGAAAACACTAGAGAGTTAACCAGTTTTAGCTTTGTCTTGCGAGATATGTTCCTGTCTCTCCATATTCTCTGCAGTTGGGACATTGCGCTTTTGGCCATACCGATACGCCTCCTGACTTCTTTTTCACAAGAGCCCGTGTTGCTGATTGAAGCGCCCAAGTAAATAAATTCGTCTACCTTTTCGAGGGGTAAGGCGCCCATCATGTGGAGTGAGTTGGTGCGGTCTACTACCATTAACTTTGTTTTGGAGTGGTTGATTTTCAGCCCCAGCTCCCCACTAAATCTTTCCATTCTGTCAAGGAGGCTTATCATTTCATCTTCATTCGAAGCAAAAAGGGTCGTATCATCGGCGTATCGGAGATTTGTAATTTTAGTGCCACCTATGGTGACGCCGCCCTCCCAGTTTTCAAAAGTTCGCCTGATGATGTATTCTCCGTATACGTTGAACAGAATGGGGGACAGGATGCAACCCTGCCTTACACCTTTTCCAAACATGAAAGGTTCCGAAGATGTTCTATCGACCTTTACAACACCCTGATTGTTTTGGTAGAGTGATTGAATCAGTGCCACTAGATGTTGAGGTACTCCAAGTTCATTTAGTACCTTCCATTGGGTTGACCAAATTACACAGTCAAAGGCTTTGCTGTAGTCAATAAAACACAAGATCATAGGAGTGTTAAATTCGTAGGACTTTTCGATCAGTTGGCGGACATTTAAGATTTGTTCGCGTGTCCCCTTGCCTTTGACAAAACCAGCCTGTTCCTGTGGTATTTGCCAGTCGAGAAATTTAATGGTAATTTGCCCAAAAACTTTTCTGTTTCAACAAATCACAAATCATTGAAAGAACATATTTATTATTTACTAGCTGACCCGGCAAACGTTGTTTTGCCATACTTATAAACTTTATTGGACACGAACTTCGTATCAACTGCCTGACACAATGTCACATATTAAAAAAAAAGAAATCCTAAGCGGCAAAAATGTCAGTGATTACATACTCTTTGACATACCTTCTTTTTGGAAGCGGCTAAGAAATGACAGTTGTGTGAAGTATGACAGTTCAACGGTTTTCTATACAAAATTACCATTTTTATTTTATAATTTTGCTGGATAAAAAATAGCCTATGTTACTCTCCAGCTCTCAAATTATCTCCATACAGAAAATCCCGTCGATCCGTTGCTCCGTTTCGACGTGAAAGACGGACAAACAAACAAACAAACAAACACACTTTCACATTTATAATATTACTAGCTGTGCCCGCGACTTCGTTCGCGTGGAATAGTGACTTTCGGCAGCACTTTTCATTTTTTTAGCTAATAAAGTTTTCGTTTTTTGTGTATTTATTTTATATATATTAGTTTAGCGCTATGATATATATTAACACATTAAAAAATTATTTCACATAGCCTTCCGCCCGCGGTTTCGCCCGCATGTACTACACGACGTTATCTCGAGGGAAAGTTATATTTTCCCGGGATATCAATTAGTCTTTGTCACTCTCTAGCTCCTAAAATATCCACATACTAAAAAAACACGCCGATCCGTTGCTCCGTTTTGACGTGAAAGACGGATATACAAACAATACAAACAGTATGTTAAAAGAAAGAACTTATCACGCTGAGCAACTTCTCTTAAGATGCTTTCTCATATAGTTTAACCTGGCTGCTAGGGTTCCACATCAGCTGGCCTAGCATGGACGGGTTTTATCATGCGATATGATATAGCACGTCATGCTGTCTTGCTTACCTACCCTGAGGTAGGAAGTGGTGGACTGAGGTGGAAGCAAGACAGCAAGACGTTCTATATCATATCGCGTGATATAATGATGGTAATGCTAGCCAGGCAGGTGTACCAAGACCTTCAAACTTTGTACGTCAGTAGAAAATGCTCATCACATTTAACAATTTTCCATAAGACGGTATTTTTATATCTCTCATAGTTTGGCTAGACTGCTATGGTTCCACATCGGCCATTTCGATCTTCTAAATAAATTATAGCCTACCTATAAGTTGGCGACAACTCATAGCTATGTAACGGAAAGTCGTCCGGCACGCGGTCGCCATTCAAGAACCTTTCCACCCCAACGGCCATCGGTTCTCCGCGCTATGTGTCCCGCCCACTGCCACTTCAATGATGCAATCCTTCGAGCGATGTCCGTTGTTAAGACAACAGACAGACAGACAAAAAATTCAAAAACTATATTTTTGGTATCTGTTCCGTTTAAGAAGACCCTTGGTGGTATTTTTTTCTATTTATTTTCAATGTATACAGCCCCTGTACCGGCAAAAAATAATTATGGATATGGACATGGGCTTCATTTGACATTTGATGCCCATATTTTGTTTTGAAGGGCATAATATGGGCTTCAAATGTCAAATGAAGCCCATGTCCATACCCATAATTTTTAGCCGGTAGCCCCCTGAATAGAATCGCATACAGTTTTATAATAAGTATGAATTATTTTATTTATTTACTTAATATACACGGTAATTTTTTTATCACCCCGGATAAAATTAAAAGCATTATTCTGCTCATGAAAACAATCAATTTTTATTATGGGACCAACACTAAAATCGCAAAAAGAACAGCTATTCCATACAAAAGTGCAAAAATATTTAATCAAAATGTATGGAACAGCTGATATTTTTTCGCGATTTGTTTGTTTTCATGAGTAAAATAATCCCTAAAAATATCCGGGGTGATAAAAAAATACCTTGTATATTACATAAACAGTACCTACGTATTAACACATTAAAAATTTATATCACATAGCCTTCCGCCCGCGGTTTTGCCGCGTGTACTACACGACGTTTTTCCGAGGGAATGTGATATTTTTCCGGGATAAAATTAGCCTATGGGACTCTCTAGCTCCTAAACTATCCACATACTAAAAAAACAGGTCGATCTGTTGCTCCGTTTTGACGTGAAAGACGGACATACAAACAAACACACTTTCACATTTATAATATTAGTATATATTGTATGTCAAAAGAAAATACTTATCACGCTGAAAAACTTATCTTAAGATGCTGTATTTGTATCTCTTATAGTTAAGCTAGGCTGCAAGGGTTCCAAATCAGGAGTACCAGACCTTCAATATTTTTCCGTCAATAGAAAATGTCCATGACGTTAAACAACTTTTCTTAAGACGCTATGTTTGTATCTCATATAGTTTAATCTGGCTGCTAGGGTTCCACATCAGGTGTACCAGACCTTCAAACTTTGTACGTCAATAGAAAGTGCTCATCACGTTTGACAATTTTCCTTAAAACGGTATTTTTATATCTCTCATAGTTTGGCTGGACTGCTATGGTTCCACATCAGAAATTGCGATCTTCAAAATAAATTATAGCTATATGTTGGCAAGGACCAATAGCTGTATAACAAAAAAACTTTCATCAAAATCCGTTCCGTAAACTTTTTTGCCGACCTCATCACACGAAAATATTCAACCCCTGTTTTCCACCCTCTTAAGGGTAGTTTTTTTTACAAACTTTGAATGTCGTATTTATTTATCTAATCAAAAGCCTATAAAATAATTTTGAAGCTTCTAGCTTTAAAAATGACATAATTTCCATACAAACTTTCATCCCCTATTTCAACCCCTTGCAGCCCTTTGTTCACATAAAAAAGTAGCCTATGTCCTTTCTCAGGCTCTAGACTATCTCTGTACCAAAATTCATTTAAATCGGTTCAGTAGTTTAGGCGTGATTGTGTAACACACAGACAGACATTTTCGCATTTATAATATAAGTAAGGATGAAAGAACCATCATCTTTTAATCATTTCATTGCATTTTAAATTCCAATTAAAATCATTTTCAGAAAGAACGAATAAAGTTGTTCGAGGTCAATGAACAACCTAGATATCATATTTAATCCTATGATATCTAGGTTGACAGCAAAACTTTTATCAAACAGCCTTTTTAATCTCATCATCATCATTTCAGCCGTACGACGCCCACTGCTGGGCATAGGCCTCCCCCAAGGATCTCCACAACGATCGGTCCTGCGCTGACCGCATCCAGCGGTTTCCCGCGACCTTGACCAGATCGTCGGTCCACCTTGTAGGGGGGGCTTTTTAATCTACGAAATGACAAATCCATGAACTGCCATCGTCACCATTGTCAAAATGAAACGCAGCAAATTCTTTTAATATAGAGCGAAAACAGAGGCGTAAATCATGGTTGCTCTACTGGTTGACACTGTGTTACAGGGCAGTTAATCCTATAATATCTAGGTTGACAGCAAAACTTTTATTAAACAGCCTTTTTAATCTACCAAATGACAAATCCATGGACTGCCATCGTCACCATTGTCAAAATGAAACGCAGCAAATCCTTTTAATATAGAGCGAAAACAGAGGCGTAAATCTTGGTTGCTCCACTGGTTGACACTGTGTTACAGGCAGTTAATCCCGTGATTCGGGTCGCGGGTCCGTCGGCTGACGTCGGGGTACCGTCTCTGCTATCCACGCTTAAAATCCCCCCGTCATATTATTGTGCAGGATAAAGATTTGCTTTGTGGTATTTTCTTTCTTCTCTGAGATTTATTAAGCTTTAGCTAAATCTCAGTGTTTTCGTTGTAACACGCAAAAATTGTTTCACAATGCTTGTACGTCCCTCTTCGTGGTTTGGCGAGTGTGTTTTGTGTTAAAGTGAGTGAAGTTGGTAGAAGCTTTTGTCAAGAAAGTATTCTTAGTAACTTTCTAACATATAAACTGCGGGAACTGTATCATTTCGGAACTTGTGAGTATCGTTTACTGCTTTCCGAAAATGGACTTGATAAAATTCAAGATTTCTGGAAACAAATGACTACGTGTAGTTTATAATTATAATTAGAGACAAGTACTCCTCAACGTAATGTGCAAATTGTCTTTACTATTAAATAAAACTGAACCCTATGTTTGTTTATTTAAACGTCCTGATTCCTGGAACTACCAGAGACAAATTGGACCACGGGTAAGGATTTAGAGGAAATAATAAAGGCGATGAAATAAGGGAATGCGAGCTTCTGGGCATCTGGGGTATTAAATAATTAAGTTTAACAAATAATATGTTGACCATGACTTATCTATCTGACAGTCCTGTTTTTGTTACTTTTCTTTTCAAAATAACAAAAATTTATAATCCATTCGGTACTTCTATGCTATCTGTACTTATATGATAAAGAGGAAAGATTTGATGTTATGTTTATTTGTAATGGATAAACTCAAAAATACTGGACCGATATTACAAATTCTTTCATCGTTAGCAAGCTACTTTCTATATGAATGACATGGGCTATAATTTATTTCCACGCGGGTAAAACAGCGCGAAGCCCCTAACTCTTTATAAACTGGACTAAAATACGTTTAGTTATGTATCTAAAAGTATTCTATCGAATACCAACAGAAAAATATGTGCAGTTTCAAAGTTACACTTCGGCATTAATGTTTGCTCGTTCACAAGTCTCCAGGTTAAGTTCACTAGAACCACTGATTTATCGTCCGTGAACAAACAGCCGTTAATTTATTGCTCGATATTGTCACAACTCAGGAATCCGCATAATAAGTTAAATCTGGCGTGGCCGATAACGCCAATACATCTCTGGGTTTATCTTCAATATTTAATTTTGGTTTAAATCGGCTTTCGGTAGCATAAAACAGTTAATAAAACGTCAATATCGTTTTACCTTTTGATGAGAACAACCCATTGTATTATATTATTACCTATAAAAAATACGATACCTACTAATTTTGTTTGTGATACAAATTTTCATAGTAACTTGTTTCGACCACGCGAGTGTAACTACTGGACGCCGCCGCCGCATACGTAGGTGCAGCATAGTTTTACCCCCGTGGTTTCCGTTCCCATGGGAGTATTGGGGATAGCTTATGTGCTATTGCAGCCTCTAGTCTTTCTCCGTGTCAGATTTCATCCATATGAATGTCCGTTCAGCCGTTCTTGAGTGACTGAGTACCAAAGATCCTAACTTTCGCGTTTATAGTAAGAATAAGATTAATTTTCTTGGTCTATCCTTTGACGTAATCGATCCTAAGGTACCCAAAACTCGTCAAACAATTAAGTAGGTAGATTAGGTGTGAAACAATAAGGTATATACCGATAGATAGAGTAACTTTTGCATTTACTTATAACATTAAATACAAGAAAAAACCTGCTAATTTGTTTCATAACAAGAAATACTTTAAAAATCGCATGTCTTATTATAACAAGATAAGTTGTTATATTTTCTTGACAAGGGCGCGTTGAAAGCGGAAAACTTATAAAAACTCAAGAACGTAAGCTAGTGTCAAGATAAAAGTAACTGCCACGCTCTCAAATGGAAACTGCGGAAATAATGACCGTACGCTCCTTAAAATAGGTAGAAAAAAAGCGACGTTTTGATACTTAAAACTGAATTAACGATAAAAGGCAGATAGAGGAGAAACTCTAAAGCGTTTTGGTGAGAGCACGAACAATCTTTTAATTTAGTTAATTGCTAGTCACAGTTAAGAGGTTCAAGTTGTTCTTGAGAGATCAGGAGCGTCTTTATCCAATTTATTTAACGATGGAGCCTCATTAGGGACGGTAGTGGACCGGCCATGCTGCCTCCAACTGTTCGTTAGCATTCAAGTACTCCTGTAGACATGGGGGATGCCCGTAACGTTTTTGAGCCGTAAATAACGGAATTGTTGTAGAAAACCTAACAAGCTTTGTCCATTTCGTAGCTGTCGTAGTTCGTAGCACGTAGCAAGTTCGTAGTAGTTGCGACGAACTAAGTGGTAATTGTTTAATCGCTCGAAAAATGGTTGATGAGAACCTGTACAATGTTATTTAATTTATGATCATAATAGTAATTTACATTATAAAATACAAATACATAAGAAACATGTATTTGTTAATATAGGTGAACACATATAGCTAGTTAATTAAAAATGAAATTATTACTGTGTTTGGCTATCAATTTACGTAAAAATAATAGTCTCATTAAAAAAAAAAGAAAATTCAACTATTTTTTAATATAGGTATGTATAGCAAAAATTAAAAGTCTACAAAAAATAAACAATGTGATGTTAACAAAACAACGTATCAACAATGACGATGTAATACAACCTAATTTTTTACCAATTATAAAATAGCTTATTACCAAAATCATATCATTCACTCATAAAAATTACAGAATACAGGATGGATTTTAATATATTAACATACATAAACGTTTTTTAACGACATACCTTTAGATCGGAATTGTACATAAAATTTAAGCACTCTGAAAATCTTAGAAATGATATACAGATTGATTGACAAAAGATCGAATCATATCTCAATTACTTTGATGAATATTCAAATCATTGAACAAAGGCGTTACCTTTTAACAATTAAAAAAACCTCGGAAGGGTACTCTCAGAGTGAATTTGAATAACCCGTCTTTTTACTTGCCATTAAACCTTTTTCTAGCAGCAGACAATACTGGGAACAAAAATTTCCAGCGCAGTTGTACGCTTAGAGAAATATTTGAAAGTACATGTTTCATAAACTCCAGCTTTTCATGTATATTTTTGACACCAGTCTCTAAGGCCCCTTCAAGGACGCGCGGTGCTTCACATGGTTGACGCGGCGGCAGGCGCGGCGGCAGTCGCGGTGGCAGACGTGGCGGCCGCCGCGGCGTCATGTCAAATCAAATCTCTCTAAAAAAGATATAGACCAGGAGGCGACTGACAGTGTAACTTTACCTGATCAAATACCAGCATTACATACTCGTTAAATAAAAAAGCTTTATTGCACACAACAAAAGAAATACAAACTCATATAGACACAAATGCCAAATAAAAAACAAACAAAAGACGGCCTTATTGCTTTATGCCAATCTCTTTCAGGCAACATTGGGTTAAAGAAGAAATAGATAGCTAGGAGATTGAGAGAATGGGTCCGACAAGATAGGATAAAATATGTACTAAATAAATAATCATCATCATCATCATCATCAGCCATTTAATGTCCCCACTGCTGGGGCACTGGCCTTCCTTGCCATGACCCACCACGCGGGCTCAGTGCGGATTGGTGGGTATTAACGACTGCAAGTGCAGCCGGGACCAACGGCTTAACGTGGCTAAATAAACTTTCTTATAATCACACCAACAATCTTGCTCATAAGTAGTTATCATTAAGAAACTGTGTTATGGAAACTACATAACGGATAAATACATATTTATACAGGGTGTTAGTTTAAACAAGGGACATACTTCAGGGGATGAAACTCCCATCAATACAAACAACTTTTACTATGGGACCAAGTGCGATATCGCGAAAAAAATCGGCTGTTTCATACAAAAGTTCAATACCGAATAGGCCAAAATGTATGGAACAGCAGATTTTTTTTTCGACACCAAAAAGTAAGATATAATTCCTCTAATACTGTATTCACACCAAATAACGTAAGTACTTTGAAGTCGGGCGGGTTTTACCAGAAACAACAAAAAATTGTACCTACATGTTTCACGCCCGACTTCAAAATACTTATGTTATTTGGTGTGAATACACTATTAGAGGAATTATTTCTTTTTTGGTGTCTTTTTTTATATACGAATCCAACAGCATTTAGTCGTATAAATAAATAAAGTTAAGTTAAATGACTTACTGGAGATATTTAATACATTACAAAAAACTTACTAAATAAATTCCACATAAGTAAAAGATATTGGCATGCAATGAAGTTCTGATCAAGCAAGAAAAAGGATCATATTATTTTATCGCATCGTCAGCGACTCATGATATATTATGTAGAGGTTGCAACTTTCACCGACTTGGCACAATACCGACGACGTTTTATTTGCTGAGAAAAGGATATATCTGTCTACTGAGTCTATAAATAGAGACTATTTGCATAGGTCACGCAATAATAGTTGACCTTTATGATACAGTGTTTGGTTTCCTTCGAGATTAAGCTCCTATGTACGACACCTCAACGAAAAAGTATTACGTCGTCGTGGCAGTGTGAGCAGATACACAACTCGTTTTCAAAGCGGTGGAAGGGGAAAATATATAAGTACATTACATCACATCATTGGAAAATCTTAAATAAATATACTGATAATGTAATCAATAAGTAATCATTTTATAGTACATTACAGCCGAGGACAGGTAAGTAAGAAATTACATTGTCGAGGATGGTTTGAAGCACGAGCCGCAGGCGAGGGCTTTAATCATTCGAGGCAAGGTAATTTGCTTACCGTACAAGGCTTGTATAGTGCTTTTTTCAAGAAATGCGAGGAAATAAAAAAAACTGTTTAACTAAATAATATTTATTAAAATTTATATCACACATGTTGCGGCAATTATTAAATGTAAATGTTATTGTTTTCCCGGGCACACTTATGTATAAATCGCCCATAATAATATTATTTTAATGATGTATCATTAAAATACGCCAACAATACAGATTCCGAAAACGTATGCGCCTTTTTTTCACTTTTCCAAATCAGATCGTAGGTTTTCATATATCTTTCTTTTGATTTTGCTGGCAGTACCTAAGTTTTCTGTAATTAATTTTGCTTCTGCTCTCCTATTTGGTGGAGTAGGTACATACGATGTCTGTATATGTTTCATTGGCAGAACTCATTTTGATAATTTATTACACAATATAAACTGTATTGATATCAAATCAAACGCTGAAAATCATTCCCGCCGTTTTTTAAATATTGGTTTGTGAGGCCATGTGGAACGGTCATACAGCCTATTAAAACTTACTACTTGCTACGAAAATGCGCAACTTCATTACCCGCTTCTGGGCGGTAGATGGCGCTGTACATATTTCCCATACAAAATTACTCGTAAAGGATATTTTGTCTATGATAAATCTCATTTTGTTTTTTCGATTGATGTTCGTGCTAGGGGTACATAGCGCTTGTGGTACAATACGAAGTAATATTATTCTGTGGTAATATACTCTGTACGCACCGTATTTAAAAAGTTAACCTAATTATCATATAATAATTACCTATATAATAATAATAATGTGGCTGTATGGTGCAAATGTCCCTTTGCTTTTTCTGTTTTATACACAGGAATAACGAAAGAAAAAGTAAAGAAAAAAAGTTGGTACTTAATAATATCTTTGGGTAGTACCTTTTTCGAGGTAAACATTCTAAATTTAAAAATCACTGCAGTAATGAATTTCAGTACTTACTTACTGCACTGATTTTAGTGCAGTAAGTAAGTACTGAAATTCATTACTGCAGTGATTTTCAAATTTAGAATGTTTACCTCGGAAAAGTGCCACGTACTGCATTCTTTTCTCAAATATAATATTAACATTTCAGAGCATAAGTGTGAAAAGTACTTTAAGTAAGTATTTTTAAGCTTTAAACAAATCTTTATCCCCATTGATACAAACTTGGTTTCAATACTGTTTAACGGAAATTAATATTAATAATAATACGCACAACCATCTTGTACAACTTAATATCACTTAAAACGATTCTGCAGAACTAATATCAGAATCAATAAAAAGTAAGTTATCGTTTTGATGAAAAAACCTATTAGTGGATAACTGAGACAGCAAATACGATTTAGCAAATATTTTATTTGTATCCTCGAAGTAGTTTGCCGTTCAAACAACATGAGTCATAGAGAAATATTACAAGAATAAAGTTATATCTCGACGAATATCTCGTGTCGCCGCGTGCTTGTGACAATGTGATATAGACAATACTTTAGAAAAGGGTAGTGCCGCATTTACGCTGCTCAAGTCAAGTTGTTTTCTTAGGTGAAACTGAGAAGCTTAGTATGAAGAAAGAAGTAATTAATATTTGATATTGAAATGCTTCATCGCTTCTAAGACCGACACTGCATGGCAAAACAATAATTTATGAATTATTTTGTGTGGCAAATACAGAAATATTTGAAAATAATATTTCAAGCCGAGCAAAGAAAATGCCAAAAAATTTTGCTCAATTAAAATTTAACTAAGGATCATAATGTTATAAAATTGGGAAAGTTTCCATGGTATTTCAAATATTTGTTTCTTTAATTTTAATATATTTTATATAATATTAATAATATTTGTTCTCGTTGCTGTGGATGAAAATGACTAATTAATAGTCTAAGATCCCACTGCAAATTAGTGCGCTCATCGAGTTTTCGCTATAACCTCATTTTTACGTATATTTATGATTAGAAGAATATATATCTATAGGGTTGCCTATCAACATGTGACCGGTAGTATTAAAAAATACCACTACCATTTTTTGCCAGCAAAAAATAACTTTGTTTTTCATGATGTTTGTATGAAGGACAAAGTTTTTTTTGCGGGTTTTGAAAATGGGTTCTGTTTTTTTGCCGTTCGGCTACGGAACCCTAAAAAACCAATATTATTTACAATAATGATAAAAATAATCCATTCAATTTTGCATGTGGCTTACAATCGCATTACTAACACAAACTAAACTGATTACAGTCCCGAACTAAAAACTTTAAAATGTCTACGACCCCGAAGGTCTAAATTAATTTATCAAGTGAACATCGGCGGATGCTTCACATAACTTTCTCAAGTGTTTGGTGTTCAAGTGGCGCATCTGAAGGAGGCTCGATAGACAACGCGTTAGGAAAGGGTAAGCTACAGCGTACCCTCACGTCTCTGAAATATGATTTCGATAAGTCGCCAGCCAATGGACTAGGTATCCTTTTATTTACAGATATTATAGCTTAATCTTTTGGAAATATTACCACTGTTTGGTCATTCACTCTTTGATTTATTGTTTATTTTCACACACATGTCTAATATGTTTTAACGACAAAAATGTTTGAGATCAAGTTTACTACAGGTAAGTATACAATTTTTTCTAGAATAAAGTTGTTTTGTGTGCAAGGGTAATGTCTAATTAAATTTTTTTGTGATACAACAAACTTAAGAGTATGTACTATATTAACATCACTTGATAAGTAGTTTATAAAAGGTAGGTACCTTTTATAAATTACTTATCAAGTAATGTTACGTACATGTAACAATAATCACATACAACCCATGGCACAATAATGCTTGAAATTTTTTCCATTTTTACCAATCACCAACAACATTAACAAGAAAAGGAACCAATTGCTAAAACGATTATAATTATTAATAGTACCACCGACTAAACCAAGTTTCTATTAACCCATTTGGACAGAGCAAATATTTCAGCCGAGAGCGATATCGAAAGACGTCATTAAGGGAGACGGAATAACGTTATTAATCACCCGATATGATGCTGGAAAAATAATATCGTCGCATGGTCCCGACACCGTGAGATTAACACGTCTATCCGCCCTCCGAGCCTGGCGTAACGACTGAATCAAAATAACCTCCTTTTACCCAATAATGTGTACCTACCTAATGAAATAAGTAATTTGACTATTCTAATTCGACGACTTTCTATTCTAACATGGTTAAAGAATGTGGTAAACATTTGATTCAATCAGGCGTCACCTGGCGGAAGTCCCTAACCATTGTGAAAAATTATATGTAGCTTTCTTCCGCAAATAATCACAACCGAATGACTCACATTCATTCAGTCATTCGATGCTGGATTTCACACGGTCAAACATCTGAAGATGCCTCGGGTTGGGGCGAAACACGTGTAGAGTAGTGCAATCGGTGAAGGTGCAAATTTTGTGATTATTTGCGGAAGAAAGATACATTATATTTATTTTTCACAATGTGGTATGTGAGCGTTTTAGATTTCTTTTCCATTTTATTAGTACTAACTTCACAGCATTCGCTTGCGCTTAAGAATTGAGTTATTTCAAAATTAAGTTAATTATGTTAAATGTTTTCGTGTAAGTTGAAAGCTAAAAAAAATATGGCAGCATTTTGGACGCTCCAAGTCAATCCAAAAAGGTTTCTCAAGTAAAAGAGGATAATTTTATCTGTATCTTGTAACTAAACGATAAACTAGCTAAATTTTTAAAAGTAGCCCAATTCGTTAACATAATAATAATAAATGTTGAAAATATTGTCGCTCAGTGGTTAGAGCATTCGCCCGGACATTGAAAGGTCGTAGGTTCAAGTCCCATCGGAGCTAGTTGTGAGACGGGTTGATATTTTCTAATGCTTCATTTTCAATCATAAAATAATAAAATAATTTTGCACTATCTTTGTTTATAATAGCAAATAATTACAAACATTTATTTAATACGACAGTTTGGATTAAGTCCGGTATCAAGTTGAGTTTATCGAAGAAACTAATCTATTTTGTTTTGTTGTAATTTTCAAAACAATAGCGTTGTTTAAATTTGTTCTGTCAGCTTAGATAGTGTTACCAATTAGCAAAGGAAGGCAGTCAAAGAAAATATTTTATCAGGAACATCAAAGCTTTTCCTTTAACGCGAACCGTCTGAATTTGATAAAAGTAGCGTTAAGTAGACTTTATGCAGTTGTGAATATTTATGAAGGTTTGGATATTGTAAGTTGGAAGTTCACCGGCGCAGTAGGTGCCTATTGTGTAGGTGTATCCAGCTAAAAGTGGGAAAATACGACTTGCCGCAACAACTCGAGACTTGCATATTTATGAGTGTACTTCCAAAGACCGGAGTGATGGGAAAATAAAACAAATAGCCTCAACAATGTTGCTTGTTACTTCAAAAGAACAGTTAATGTGTCTGCCTCAGTTAAGATATTCTTTCATTTAAATTAGATATCCCTTTATGAAGAGCGCGTACAACACTGTATATTCAACATTTTTGTAAACTGGCGGTCGAGTCCGAGATATGGAGTCCGAGCCACTTAGTTCTGGGTATGCAATATCAGTTAAAAAAAAAAATACATGGAAACTTTGATTATTTAGTAGAAAATATTAAACATGGTGGATTTTAAGTTAACCAATTATATTTGCTTATTAAAATAAATGAATCTAAGTCGGCTTCTTCTATCATGTATTACAGATTGAAACGGAAATTAAAACATCTCGATATTCAGGGTGTTAGGGGCACCATTGCAAAAACTTTAACCATGGCTTCAGACCATCATGCTGAACAACGACAACAAGTTGACAAAAAATTCTTGCTGTAGAATTTTTTGTCAGAAATGAAAAAAAAAAACGAATTTTCATACAAACTTAGCAACTAATCGGGACATTTTGTATGGAGAGCCGAAATACTTTTTTCATTTCCGACAAAAATTCTTGCTGTGCGTTGTTCAGCATGATGACCTGAAGCCATGGTTAAAGTTTTTGCAACGGTGCCCTTAACACCCTGTATTAGTTAATGGATAAACTAAAAAATTACTAAGCCGATTTTAAACATTCTTTAACCACTAGAAAGATATTTTTGGAAGTAATAAAGGCTATATTTTATCCCGATACTCCCACGGACGGGTACCACACGGGTCAAACCGCGCGGAGCCTCTAGTGCCTTAATATTGTTGACGGAACAGTTCATTATCCTGTCTGTGTATAATATTTATGTTCTCTCCCGTGTTGAAAATTTGATCCTCATTACATTTACCAAGAAGTTGTTTTTTATAATCTTCGTAAATTCCAAATTATATAAACGTGAAATACTAAAGGGGGGTATGTTTTCGCAGCCGTAAAGGCTTAAGACTTTGGCCCTACGTGAAAAGCGGTCGTGAAACTGGATGGCACCAACTTTTTTATGTGTACGTTAACTTTGAGTACACACACGCTCTGACTGCTAACTGTTTAGAATTTATATTCGTCACGGGACTGGCAATTTTCATAACACTCCTAATTCTCGCACTTTAACACTAGAGGTAAATATTTGTTGACACGCTACTTTGACAGGCATACTATTAAATCTAAGTTGTAGTTTATGTTTCTACTTTGATTGAGGTAACGGGTTAGCGGAATGGAGAGTGAGTATTACAGAATACTACACACGATCTTCGTTCAACTAGCGCAAACTTCATTCGATTGCAGTAAGCAGCTTCGCTCCGCGGTAGAAAGCAAGCATTACTGACATTAAACGCAATTTTGCTATTCTTTAATTTAAAATACCTTTATTGTAGCAGGGATATAAAAAATACTAAATTAACAATACCTATTTACATGTTTCACATAAAAATGCCGAGATTTAACTCCAATATTGAAAAATAGTTTCCTAACCGAGAAAGAATTTCTGATAGTCAAGGATAAATCACGTACAAACTAAAGGGCATCCAAATCGTTTAAGTAACGACTAGATCGTTTCACCGCCTTCCAAATTCACGGCGCGTTTTACTCAGAAACTTTTTACGATTATTACTACGATTTTTGATACCTTGCGGGGGCTACCTTCGACTTCGACCTCGCATTTATTAGCCGCTAAATGATAATAGCCTCTCGTGATCAAGAATTTTCAGGAGGCTTTTAATAGAAGCTGCTGTCTTAAACACAACCGCCGCAATTAGTTGACTCCACTTCAATTATATTAAGATTCAGAAAAGAGCGAGTCATCACATAACGTTTTATCGTTAAAAATACTGAATCAAAGCGTGATTTATTATGCAGTGTTAAAGTTCTGTGTTATTTCATAAAAAAAATATGTTTTTTGTATTCTTCATCTTCATGAATTCCGGACTATTATCGAATCTCTCCATATCGAACCATGTCAGAAGTTAGATAACTCTAACAAAATTATTACAGTAGAATGATCCTGTAAATCAGTGTATGTGTATGAACAACATGCAGGATTAAAATTATTATGAGAAATAAATGTCAAAAATATGTAATAATAATATCAGAAAATTAGAAATAAATGTCAAAAAAATATTTATGTTAAGGAAATTAGTAAATGTCAAAAAAAACAAAAAAAAACACATATAAGCACCTGTCGCTATTGAGGCATTAATGGTGTCAGTTATAGCTGACAGATTACGGGGTAGAGACAAGAGTATCATGTCCCTGCTAATACCATCCAACCCTTAGGCGTTTGATTTTATACATGTGATAAAACTAGCTACTTGCTTTTCAGAGACTGGCCTTAATCGGAATCGGAAATTCGGCACGCAGACAGTTATTACAACGTTAACATCGACTCAGAAAGGATTTTTTAAAATTCATCGCCTAAGGAGATGAAACGAAGGTACGCTTTTCCGAATCGCACGCGGGTGAAGCCGCGGGCAAAAGCTATTAGATAATAAGCTTGTTCGCATATTTTTAAATTTGATATTTATCCCACCATTTCATATTTGTATCAATATTTTGTTTAATTATTAGACAATGATAATATCTGTTATTTTAACCTAAATCGGTGGCAGTCAGCCATAATAATTGCATGTCAGGTTACGGCAAAACACGTTGTCTAATTGTTCTCCACCGCAACGTTTGTAATTTGCTCGTCGAGGCTTCATGCAAATAAACGATGTACATAGCTACTAATAATTGTGAAAAATATGCTTTATAAAAGGAGAGACTGAATAGAAACATCATTTTACTTGATTGGTGTCTAATTATTTTTCGAAACAACAAAACTGAGTAAGCTATGTAAGCTTAAACTTATTTGTTTAAGCTTACATTTTTTTTATTAAAACAAACGAGAGATTTACTTAACCACTGTTCAAATTAAGCTCAATCTGTTTACCCAATACGCGTTCCCACTTCAAAGTAATGAAACTGAATACAAAGTGAAAATAAGCGAAGAAATGAGTGAAACAATAATGACCCGTAGAAAGTCTGATAAAACGTGCGTGTATAAACTAATTTGACAGAATTCGTAATAAAAATTTACATAATGCGAGAAAAGACCACCCCGCAAGTAAACACAAGCGAAAATTTTATTTTCATACCCACATTTGTATACAGAATGTAAATTAGAAAGAACCTTATTCTGGAAACGGCGTCAGGTTATTTGGCTCAATGTCGCCTTGTAGCTTGACGAATAAAAATTTATATGAATAAAGCTTCTGGAGACACATTCGTTACTTACACAAACGGCGGTGGTTAAATGAAATGTCATGATGAATTTTAATATCATTTACAGCTCGTTATACGCATATAACAGTCATATAAATGTTTCGCTCTCTTACTGTGCGATATTATAATGCAGAGAGATAATATTAGATGTTTTCTATACACATTTTGGCTTTTACGTGTGGTTACGCTTACTGATCCAGAGGACGTGGGTTCGATCCCCACTCGGAACAAACAGTTAAACAAAATGTGGTGTCCAGTATGTGAGTGTTAATACCTATCTATGTCTGTTCCTAATAAATTTAACATTTTTTTCTCTTTACCGGCCTTGGCTGTGGCTACACATCTGCTGTGTATGCATGATGTTGTGAATTGGAATTGTCTATTTCAAATACTGACCCGTTTTTGTTTTTTGTTAAGGTTATTATTTTGATAATGATTATGATTTTTTTATGTATATTTTTGTTTTCCTTTTTTTAATGTCGTTGTACCAGATGTAACCACTGTGTTCAGCACAATAACAGTGCAGCAGGCTTTGCTTGCTGCTTATACTAAGCACAGTTTTGGCATCACAGTACTGTTGTTCACCCAATGTATAAGTAGTATTACCTCACCATATTTATATAGCCAGACCTGAGAAAATATAGAAAAGTTAGTTTTTAATACAGTTGCTCAAAAAGTGGCGTATTGCAGGGCCGTATAGCGTTCGGGATGTGGGCTATTACACACTCGAACTTTTTCTTTACCTTTCCCGAACTCGTGCGTTTTCTTTCCCAACTGTCAAAATATTGTCAATTAAAAAGAAAAAACCAACCACGAAGTTTTTACTAAAAAAAATTCATAGAAGTTTTTATGATTCATGCAAATATTTCTAAAAAGAAGCTACTAATTTGTTTCAATATCAGATTTAAAAGTAATTTTAATTATACATTAAATTAATATTAGTATCGGCCAAATTAAATTTATGAATATAAAAAATACATAAAATTGGCTGTATGACCACAGATTACTAAATATGGTATGACGTGCACTATTTACCATAGTATCTGCTCATAGGAGTTTGCGCAAGTAAGTGAAAAGAAAATGAGGGACCTTATTTCTTAATTTTCTAAATTAGTTTTTTCTGGTTTTTATTGTGGTAGGTACTTAGTATGGTGGAATTAGTGCAATAATGTGGCTTTAATGGAAAACGATGTGGTAAAAGAGAGAAATAAGGCAAGGCGCTCCTGTAGGATTCGGATTGCTTTTGTTAGGTTTCATTTCATTTCATCTCATTTAATTTAATTTTCATTTCATATCAATAAAAAAATTCTACTGAAGCCTTGGCTGTATGATCATAGTTTTCTTTGCCAACCCAGAATGGGTGAAGAACACAAAAAAAAAGTCTCTGCTTATATTCTTTTACGATTAGTTAGTTGAGTTTATTGTGTTTTATTATTTTATTAAATTGCTTAATTTTTTCGCAACTGTATTAAAAATAGTTGTTCAGTACACGTGCGGAACCGTCATTGCAACTTGTTCCGACTGTCAACCCTCACCTTCGGCTGCGCCTCGGCTCGGGTAGACATTTGTCGGAACTCTTTGCAATGACAGGCTTTCCGCACTTGTAATGAAATCTACTATTTCAACATTTAACCGGAAATCGAAACTTGCAGTAACTCACAGATAGCGGCAGCTTAAAAACCGGTGCATACGCTACTCGATCACGAAGGCAGTTAAATTCAATGCATGTGATGTGGTTTGAATTTTGTTTATTCACTTAACTCATTATTTATCATCTTATTTTATTTATTTTTATTTTTATTTTTATTTTTATTTTTATTTTTATTTTTATTTTTATTTTTATTTTTATTTTTATTTTTATTTTTATTTTTATTTTTATTTTTATTTTTATTTTTATTTTTATTTTTATTTTTATTTTTATTTTTATTTTTATTTTTATTTTTATTTTTATTTTTATTTTTATTTTTATTTTTATTTTTATTTTTATTTTTATTTTTATTTTTATTTTTATTTTTATTTTTATTTTTATTTTTATTTTTATTTTTATTTTTATTTGTTAAGGAAAACTTACTGCTTACATTTTACATAATATTTATAAATAAATAATCAAAAGCTATTTTACAAGTTTCCACTATATTATCTATACTAAGTATATTAAAAAGCTGAAGAGTTTGTTTGTTTGGTTGAACCCGCTAATCTCAGGAACTACAAAACCGATTTCGAAAATTGTTTTACTATTAGAAAGCTACCTTCTGCCCGAGTGACATAGGCTATATTTTATTCCTATGTTCCTAGCGGGAACGGGTACCACGCGGGTGAACCCGCGAGGATCCGCTAATTATTATATAAAATATCTAATATCAATATCAGTAAAGTAATACGTCAAATAATGTTAGCTAAACCGTTTTTTAATTGATCGTGTTTTTTCTAATATTTTATTTAAAACAAATAATTTTTTTGAACTTTTATTCAGATAGTTAATGAACCATTTATCATTTAATATTTCGGTCCAATAGAAAGCGAGTACTGAAAGAAAATGTTATTACATGTTTTCAGCAAAATGTTGTTGGTTTAAATAATGTAAAATGTAGATTTATGCAATTTATTCGCAAGTGAGTGTGAAAATATTTGCCGATTCACAATTACCGTTCGGCACGCACTATTATCCTCGCATCGAAGCACGACACCAACAATGGTATAGCATCGCATTGAATGTACAAAATCGAATCGATGTCTCCCAAAGGGATAAATGGAAAAAATGTTTTGTTGCGAGCGCCGCTCTGCGTCCCGTTGTCCACCGGAAGATTTACAGCATTCCATTACGAGCTCATGTGCCGTAGGTGTCTACGGGAGTCACGCCGTGCGCGCGTTTGATATACTGGAGTCCAAGCACGAAAAACTGTCTTTATGGTAATACTGTCTTTATAATTTTTATAATATAAATATTTCTTCAGTGCGTGCATCACGAAAACGATACATCATATAAAATTTTATTGGAGGACGTGATAAAAGCTGATGAAATTCTCTACAACTTTGGTCGTATATTTTATTTTACTTTTTCCCAATAGTTGTCTAGCTATGATCTCCGAAAAACGGTATATTTTCAAAAATGTGATTTTGGCACACACGCAAATGGCACACATATTGTTATGTTAATAGGTATTTAACCAAAACTAAGCGAAAACTATTTGAAACGTAGAAACAAGGTGAAAATGATACTAAGCCACTGAGCTCAGTTCATTCCTGGAAGTGGGTCGACCATTCTAGTGCCGAAAATTTTTGAGTGGTGTAAGTCCTCAGCGGTGGATGACGTAAAGGCCGCCCGGGGCCCTATGTTTTGTGTTAAATTAAAATTATAAATAATGGAGATAGAATCCCCGGGACTCGGGACTTTTTTATTGAAAATTTTCCTTTACTTTAAGGACCTTTTTTGCAAATTTCTTAATTATTAATAGTTTCGGAGTTATTATTAAAAAACAAAATGCCATATTTTTCAATTTAATTTGTTAATAACGTTTGCAATTTTTTGCATGCTGGTAAATAGAGAGTGGAAAACGTTATCACCTCGTTTATATGGAGACCGTTTGCTACACAATCCTCTTAACACGTTTTTGAACTTGTTGACTAGACTAGATGGTTTAGCGAAGCGATGGCAGGTTCATGCGTTATGGTCGTGAACGGGTGCTGCCAGTGGGATCTGCCCATGTCTACATGTGTTAAATGTCGTTGACTTGTTGCAATAAGGTGCAGATAATATCTGCTGAGCAAGCTCGATAGTAGTGTGTTGTCATATTTAATAGAACTCCTTTCTTTTTATTATTTTCCCATTTGTTTTTCTTTCCTTATTATCAAGGAAGTTATGATAGGTAGCTCTAGTATGTCATGCTCACTATATCCCTTTTTGACGTGTTGTCGTCGGAGGCATCGTTACTTACTCTAAAATATGGATGACCGAAGCGATGGCTGGTTCATGCGTCATGCTCATGAACGGGTCTAGCCAGTGGAAATTGGTCAACTCCTGGCTGCTTGTCTTAACGTGTAGTTAAATATATTTTTGTATTTTGTAAAATAAAGCTTTATTGCACACAACAAAAAAAACGGGTTGCACTCCGGGAGTGCCGACAGAAGTGAAAAGGGCTTCCTAGACTTGACACAAAAAAAATGGAATTTGACAAACAAAAAGAAATAAATACGGACTTGATTTGAACCGAGGTCTTCTGGCTTCAATGCCGCCCGTTTTGAAACCGGAGCTATCACAAATTTGACAGATAATTCGACTATCCAACTAAAGTACAAGTTCCAGCTAATTTCAATACATGGCAGTCTAGGATTTCTTATTATTCTATGTTCTCCATTCATATTTAAAAAGTCTCATGAAAGATTTCAAAGTTCTAACTAAAGAAAAAAAAGCAAGTGAGTATTAGTATTTTATGTAAAAAAAACCTATTGAAACTAATGGGACCAAAACTACAAAAAGGTAGCAGTACAGTTTTTAAATTTAATTTCATATCTTTAGATTTTGTATGAAAATGTGGACTGCAAAATCTCGGGAGCACTTATTTTCGTCTAAACCTAAGAGCTAGCCTTCGTTTATATTTCTCAAGCTTCCTCGTATAACCCGATGCGATAGTTTCCAGTTTATTTTCGTTTAGAGCACTTCTTGTTTACTATCCATCATATTGTTGAGACGCCGCCGTCCTATTTGCCGTGTTCGATTTTAGTTTCCGACAATCTCGCATTCGAAATAAACAAGTCGAAAGTGTTTTATTTCACAGTCCAATAAAGCAAGTTTGGTATAACAGCTATCATAGGAAACGTTTATATACTCGTATCTATTGCAATTAAATGAGGGTCTAGACAAGCGGCATTCAAGTCAGTAGAACAACTTTTGGAATGAAAATGCTTACGAATGAACCTAATCGTAACGAAAATTAAGGTCGCTTCGAAGCCTTTACATCTTGTGTAGGCCCTCTGATCATTTGATCTATCAAAAGTAGGTACTACATGAACTCCATAAGAATAGAGAGTAATATATTTATATCAATTTGTTATGTATTATAACCAGATTATAACACAACTAGCGGATCCTCGCGGTTTCACCCGCGTGGCACCCGTTCCCGTGGGAATATCGGGATAAAATATAGGGTAAGTCTCGGATAGATAGTATCGGTGGGATACATGCCGCGATTTTAAAAACTCTTGTGAGGGTAATGAACTCAAGCTCGATTTGCCGTATACTAGATAGCTCACCCCGTGTACTTCGCCAGTCGGCCGTGAGAGGCGCTGTAAAGCAAGTGTGTGCGTCACAGTCGGCAATCAAAAATTTTGACGATCGAAAAAAGGACCAAAATTATTTCATTGCCCTTTTGGAGGTTCTACTCTTTTTTTATGGAGACTGGATTGTCTTTGTGACGTATTGATCGTAAAGGTATTTAATTAAACATGTTTTTATTTGTTTATTTCATGATGTTTCATATTTATATAAGAAGGCATCTATCCTCTACTATACGGATACTTGCCTCGTTTTTGATCGGGATAGATGCCCTTAAAGGCGTCTATCCCTAAACCAAGCCACTTATTCCTTACTAACGCATACTTCTAATATGATTATTTTTTCTTTCGTTTCAGTACCAAAATGCTCCGAAAATATAAAAGATAGTCCGGGTCCAACCAAGTAATATTAATTAATCAAAAAAATTACTTGGATGCGGCGTTATTAGATTTGGAACGAAATGTGATGAGGATAAATTTAAAATGGCATCTATCCTGAAGATATTCCTTTATTTCGTTTGTACAACAAAATTTGGGAGGATACAATACCCTAACTACTATAGCTCATACTCTAACTACAACAATAAAATATCTGTTAAATGATTTTATAGATGACAGATTGTAGTTTATGTATTTATAAATAGTTTGTTGATTTTGCACATGTTAAGTAAGTAGTGCGGCAATTTCAAAAAGTGCGGCATCAATCCATGACTTACCCTAGCCTATGTCACTCGGGAAGAATGTAGCTTTCTAATGGTGAAAGAATTCTCTAAATCGGTCCAGTAGTTTCGGAGCCTATTCGATGCAAACAAACAGACAAACAATCAAAACTTTCTTCTTTGTAATATTAGTTAGATAAGCAGGCGTTGTTATTTTTACTATAAAATTCCTTTAGTTTACGTGAATAAAGCTCGCCATTCTTTTAATAAAACAAAAATCTTTTAGGTAACGTGCAAAAAGACGCCAAGCACTTTACTAATTATTACGATTTTAATACATTGAGTATATTTTGGTTCAGTGAAAAGCTTAAGTAAATTAAATTGTTCTCGTCATGGATATTATGACTGCGACACTGTCGGGTGTACACGTTTAATTTTGTTCGAGAACCGCAAATTATTTGTATTAAATCTACATTTAATTAACGAACGCATTTAATTATCTGTAACCGGAGTTTTCAGTAATGAACTGTTTTCGATTTAAAGGTGGTACATGTTATTTCGAGGTTGTATTGTATCAAATGCTGACTACCGCTTTTTAATGTTGAAAAATTTTAAGGTTTCGTTTTGTATGAAGTTTTAGGACAGAGTGCCAGTCAACCGAGAAAATACTTAATTACAAACGACAAATACTATTGACAGAATGTTAATGATATACTTTTTGAAATATTTCACTACATTGTGCCCCGCTAGAGGCTCCAATGTCGTTTTGTTATTGTTTGTTATTTGAACCTGGACATAATAATAGGGGTTAAAGAATGAAAAATTGCCGTTTTTTTTCTTTTGTACATATAACTTAACAACTTTTATGATATTAGAAATACATAATTTCTTTAATATTGCGTTACATTACTCGATCACACAAAAAGTGTGCCGTCTGCGCTGCACCTAAGACCGTATCGAGCAGCTTTTGATAATTTAATAACCACGATATTTGATTATTTACATAGATAAAACTTATCTCGAAAGTTACGACTATTTTTGTTTCCAGAATTTCGTACTTTATTAGTTGTAACTTAGTGAAAATATTTATTTTTGCTCTTAACAAATATGTCATTTAGTAGTTAAAATGTCCATAAATACGTGTGTAAAATTTTGTAAAGTTACATAATATTAGTCGTTGAATAAATTACAAAAACGTTAGTATGGGAAAAAAAATGTACAAAAATCTCCATACAAAACGGCAATTTGATAAATTAACCCCTAATATAACCTATTTGTTACAAAAAATAATAAATAATACGCCAATTGAAGATACAAGTGCAGTCAAATGCACATTTGAGTTTAGCAAGGGGGTGCAATACTGAGAAAACTCAAAAACCCAATAGAGTAAAGAGGTAATGTTCGGTTAGGTTAGGTTAGAACTGTAACCAAAACGTTAATTATTAAAAACAAAAAACCCTTCAGCAAAAAAATTAACACTAAAAAGGGAAAAACAAGCTCTTTAATTTTTCTTTGCAGTCAGGACACCGTTCGGTGAAACACTTCATAACTTAAAAGGTCCACTGACTGCAATAAGAAATTAAACAGCTTGTCTTTTCCTTGTTAGTGGTAAGTTGCAGTCAGATTTTTTTAGATTTTTAATTTATACTTTTTAGTTCACTATCAATAAATCACCTTTCTTAAGTAAGAACTTACTAATTTAGATTTTTTTTCTTTTTTAGATAAATAATTTTTAGGAGAGTATTGCAAAACTGCAAGTTATAAATATATTTATGGAATTGCTATAAATTTAAAACCCTTAATTTTGATACATCACTCGATGGGATTGAATAAATATTTTTTTACAATGCACAGAATATGCTACATAAAAGCTGCCATTTTGTTTTTTTTTATATTGATGAACCCTTTATCAAACGAGGTATCACTTCTCAAAATCGGTTCATCCGTTTAATAGTTAAGAAGGAACACAGGGACAGCACAAAATATACATTCAGGTCAAATACATTCTTTTGGGCGTTGCCGCAGACGCGTAAAAACTGCACGAGCCGAGCGAGTGAGGCGAGCGTGCGGCGGTAGCGGCCGGCGAAGCGCTAGAATACAAATTCAAGAAAAAACTTTGATGTCATGGAAACCCAACATTAATGTCTCAAATTTAATTATTCATTTCATGATATGGTTGGTCATTTTCATGAAAAAGACGAACATTCATGATAATGGCCAATCGTTGTTGAAAATATCATTATTTTTCTTCATCGTGTCAATGATTTACACTATGTAGGTATGTGAAAATATCATGAAAAGTTAAACTTTCAACGATATTGTCAGTTTAAAAATAACATTTCAAAAATTACAACTATTTCATTGAAATTACCAACAATATCATGAAATTACCAATTTTATGATCTGACCACGACACACACACATTCTCACTTTCTCAGAATTTCTATATGTTCAATATTTTTTTGTTTTACATACTGGTATGGTAACAGGCTCTGGGATATAGGAAAATTGTGTGAATTGAAATAAACCTCAGGGGTGATTACAAACATGTGAGTTTTAGGTTATTACTACTACCTGTAACGTAGGGAAAAGTTGTTTTAAAGGTAGGAAACACAGCGTCGTTGCGATTTTGAACGCTCCTGCAAATATAAATAGGTGAGTTAAAACTTGGCTCACAACTTAGTGCAGACCAAGATGAAGTGAGATTTACCGGGAGTTAATTCGGAAGTATGCTTCATGTTCACCTAGATTTACGGGATGTTTAGAGCCCCGCTCTAACATAATTCTAACTTGACGGAGTTTAAACTCGAGATCACTTCTGGGTTTTAGATGAACCAATGAACTGAATAATTAGTTCGATTATTCTCAAATTTGTAATAAATATGAATTTGACGTTTTGGTATAGTGAAGTCATTTTATGAGCTCTTGTAGGAGTACTTATAATTAATTTTAACTTGAGCCACATCTGATTATAAAATACTTTTCAAAAACAATCTTTTTTATTTAAGTAAGTTAACTTGTGAACTCGGCATCATGTCAACATAACCAGAACAAAACTTGGGGAAAAGTTTATTAACGTATAAAATAA
This sequence comes from Crambus lathoniellus, assembly GCA_949710035.1. NCBI lineage: Eukaryota > Metazoa > Arthropoda > Insecta > Lepidoptera > Crambidae > Crambus > Crambus lathoniellus. The sequence continues at coordinate 15,226,824 of OX453307.1, forward strand.
TTATCATCACATATTGGTTTAAATGCGATGTTTTTTTTAAGATTAAATATATTTTTTAAGAAAAAGAGACCATTAAAACAAGTGAATAAAACAGGTTAAATAATTAAAACATCAGTTTCAATTAATATATTTCAGAAGTTTAAAACATGATTTCGTACTTTATTTGAAATAAATATTTTCAACAGAGTAAATGGATTTTCTCTTACTAAAGTTCTATGTTTAATGTGTTCTAAAGTTAAATGTTTATCAAATAAATTTATTTCATCTGAAGTATAAAATTCTGAGCTAAATATATACAGTCTGGCAATTACCTACAAACATTGACAGACTGCTCATCAAATTTAATTTACACTCGAGCTCTCAGATTCGCAGCGAGGGTCATAATATTTAGTTTTCGACTGCTCAGAAATTCTTTTTAGATAAGTCGCAGTAAACATTCAGGGCAGTGCAAATACAATCAAAGGCCGAACGTCAGCTTAGCGATTCAACGTTCGTCGCCCAAGATAAACATAAATGGGAATGATCCAACTAAATCGGATCCAGGTATACAGGGGCACAAACAATTGAAGCTTATGGAAATCAGGGTAGCATTTTACCGGATTAAATATAGTAGCAATTAGTGCAGTCCCCGCTGGCCCGGCTAGTTATTTATCGCGAGGTCTTAGACTTAATTAAAACATCTTACTTTGAGCTGCGGGGACTTATGTGTACCTGTGTATCCTTTAGGTGAATTAAATTAGGTCAACCTTGCATTAGTTGTCTGTCTTTGATGGAGGTATTTCAATTACTTGGGTGTTTTGATACTGCTAATATGAAACATTGAAGATTTAAATTTTAAAGAAAAGTATTAATTAGTTAATTGCCTTTTAAATGCCTAATATTTGTATTGTCTAACCTGTATGTTAGCTGCTTTCTTTTGTTTCGTATTAGATTGCTATGTCAGCTTCATGTTTAGCAATTTTTAAGACTAAATTAGACGTTTTAAGTTTAAGTATATTTCTTACTATTGTGTTCCGGCAGTTAGAGATAAGATTGCCAGTTCCTCAGTGATTGAGGATTCCGGTAGTAGTGCGCTTTCAACTTCAGCCTTTTAACCACTTAACATCATGTGCGATAAAGGCTAAGTGCTACCCCGCTGTGGATAAAAAAAATAGTATTTCACTCTAAACAGCCCTATTTTTAGCAATCCGAATACTATAAGAAAAACCGGTAATGAAATCACTAAGTGCATGTGAGTAGGCGTTTTTAGCGAACACGATTCCACATTACTATGCAGGATGCGAACGTTCTGAAATTCAAAAAGGGATTCAACTGAAAACAGGAAACCGAATGAGCGAGCACAGCTCTGTTCTGAATAGAAATTAAAAGTCAAAAGCAACAGGCATTAGCATTACTTTAATCACTATCAAGGGAGCCGGCCTCCGCGGTCTTTCAAACTGCACCGTGGAACTTACCCCAAATGCAGATTCGGAATTAAAACTCCTAAGAATTCAAACATCGCCCCAAGGATTAGAACAACTTTCAATGAGTCATCTCCTGAATTAATTAAACTAATTTCTCGCCTGACGGAATAGTTATTATGTCTGAAAGATTTCGTTTAAGGGCCTCGCGATTTGAATTATTACTTTTTAAGTTTGAAGGATTCATTAATAAGTCTTTCAATGGTTCAGTCCTTTGCTCTGCTCGAACAACTAACGACTCCATTCAATTTGAATGGAAAATTTGTGACTGACTCTAAATGTTGTTAAGCTATTATAGGATCTTTGACGATTAATTAGTAGAAACTTGAAGTTAGAGCTCGAATAGAAATCTGTAATTCGGTTGTACGGAATTGGTACGATCCGTTAAGTGCGATAGACTCGTTTGGGCCATTTAATGTGTCGCCATAGTCACAACTCAGTAACCTCAGCCGGCTAATTGTGTAGTAACTGACAAAGCGGGCACCCTATAAACAAGTGACCCCGACAGCGGGCGCGTTGCGCGTATTTGGTAATTGTGGCAGAAACATACCGTGTTGCGCACGTGACTGTAATACGCTCAAAATGAAAGTGCCTACTTTGCTCTGCGTAATTTATGATGAATCCCATCCCTTTGTAGCTCTGATATTGCCGTTGTGAGAGCTTAAAGAATATCTATTGCCCCGTAATAAGGAATGTTTAAGTGTGATTTAACGTGTGATCATTATAACGTTGTAATAATTGAACGCCATTTTACTAATTTAGTTGCTATGGACGTTATTCGACGCCAAAGTGTTGATTATTGTGTGAATAAAATTAGCACAAAACAGCTTTCACCAAATCGTATTATTTATGTCGATGCTATCAGCCTCAAATGTGTAGTAAAAACGTTTTCAACATTTTTTTAATCAAACATTGCAAACTATTTATGCATACGGTCACAAAACGAGATATTTCAAAATAAATAGCTACTCAAAGGATTTCTTGTTTGGTTTTCGCCAGCCTTGGAATGAATTTCCTCGAAGGTATCTTAACAGACTCCAAGTAACCTCATTTTCCTAAACAGTGATTAGAATAAAGTTATCATCCTATGAAAATAAAATCTTCTTGTTATCCAATAACACAATTGCTGTGGTTTTAGGCCACTATCGTTAAAGTCTCGTTTGCGTTGAAGCTTAGGCGTAATTGAAATAAATGCGCTTAGGTGTATAGTGTAAAGAAATAAAAACTCTCTTTCTCCGAAAGAAAAGTAACAATGCCGACCTGGCATTCAGCCAAAGCTAAATTAGATAATGGAGTTTGCGTGCAAAAATATAGGAAACCGAGAACAAAGACAAATGGGGTCGACTCTGACTCTGGAAACGGTAAAATAAAATAACACGGTAAGATTGAGGTTGGCCCTTGTGAAAAAACCCTTACATCCTCACGTGCCTTAAATGTGGCGAAACTGTGCAAAACTAATATAACCCTAAATCGCAGAAAATATGCTTATCATATTTTGCCTTTCTTCTTTTTGCGTTAACTCAAATTTGAGTCATATTTCGCGATGGAACTTAGGGGATAAATTTTTATGCCAGCTATTTTGAAATGAGGTAAAACCGCGACACAAGGTGTGGGGCGTTCAATATGAACTTAGAATGTTAGCTTTACTTCGTAAATATATCACCCGGAACACTTCAGCTTCGGCCAAACCTACGCGACAGCGACGCAAGACAGCGCCGCGTGCTTCCCGCTATGCCACACGCTACAGCCACTAACTCCGCCACTTGGAGCTAGAAGAAGAAACAAGTGACGACTACCGGCGTCAACCGTGTGCGGCGAATTCATATAAATTGTATGAAAACTACAGGAAAAAGGTCAGTGGCTGCGATTTGTGGTTGTGGTCGGTGGCCCGTGTGTGGCCAGGCTAAAGCTTGCTTTCCATGGTGCGTATACCTTAACAATTTTAAAATAACTTCATATTACTTATAAGTAAAACAAACTGGTTTAAACTTAAATTTTTACATTTTTGTATTGTTGAATAAAAATAATACAGTCCGAGCTCATCGCGATTACCAATCACGTGCGTAGGCAACCGCATTTATCACAAGCATGTCGCTTTGTCACCGGCTATCCGTTGAATATTTAACTCATTTTCTACCTCGTAAGCTTGCAAACTAAAGAGTTTTTAATTAATTAATAGTAACTGATACTTATAATCCAACAACATGCTAATTAAAATCCCACGAAACCTAATTGTAAGCTGAGATTTTACAGTTTTAACAGAGATTAATAAGTGGCTGGTGATAAAATTCGCTGAATCACTTTGTTATTTCTGTTAATTAACACATCGAAAAGGGAAGCTTTATACGAAGCCTTTATTAAAAGCGTTTTTGTAACGATTTTGTTTGCTCGTTGTGCTTACAAATTAATGCGTACAAAGTAAAAATATTGTTGTTTATTTCTGTCATGTGTAGGTTTGATCAAACAGCGTAAGTAGGTACATCACTACATAGTATAAAACAAAGTCGCTTTCTCTGTCCCTATGTCCCTTTGTATGCTTAAATCTTTGAAACTGCGCACCGGTTTTTTATGCGTTTTTTAATAGATAGAGTGATTCAAGAGGAAGGTTTATATGTACTTTTTATCCCGATATTCCCACGGGAACGGGAACCACGCGGGTGAAACCGCGGGCGGCCGCTAGTTTTGAAATAAAGCTCATTCCATATTTTCCATAATTTAGGTTTAACGTCCGTGCCTTAAAAGGTCCTAACAGGATCGTTATTTCTTTCACATAATTATTATCCCCATATTGAACTATGTTAACAATGGGAGCATGTCTGTGACATCAAAGACTCACGCAATAAAGGCGTTGTTAGAACTAAACCAAAAGAACAGAACAGCAGACAAATCTATCTGATCCCAAAACCGAAGTGAAGCCCCACCCACACAGAGATGCAGCCGATAAGGGGCGACCCTCATGCGTATGACAAAGAGGTCAGGCCTAAAACAAACGATTTGTCATATCGCGACGACCGCGCGCGTTCGTTCGTAATCCTGTAAAAACACAAGTCGCACGAAATAACTTCATAGTGCGAGTCATTTGTGCTTAAACAAAGCGTCAACTGCAGAGTTGCTGTGGCAATAAGCGAGATCATTTTTCATGTGGTTCATTCGGGCGGCCGAGGAAAGCGATATAATAAATCATTGTTGCCAGCATCACGACGTTATTATTTAGTCCGGTTGGTTTTATCCGTGCATGTTATAAAGTCTTGGGCACCGTGGTTGCCGGTTAAATGATGGCTGCTATTATGTGAAGCGCTGATATCGTTTATCATCAGTTTCAACAGCCGCACGCATACGCATGAAATACACCAACCCTTAAAATATAATTATGATACTTTTTGTTCATTCTGCTTTATGTTATAGCCCGCGATATCATATTATGAGAGCGTTCATTTTACCATACAAATTTATTAAATAATATATTTTATTGTGAACGATATATCTCAGTTATTTCAGGCACCGTTTTAGATATAAAAATACGATTAATAACTGTGTATTAAGCTAAGTAATATCTACCATTAAATTAATGGCAATTTAAATAAAAATAATAAATGGTGCATAATTTAAAATGTATGCTCTATGTATGGTACTAAAGAAAAATAAAATCATAGGCCGAGCGTACTTATGATGTACCTAGCTATGTTTTCATTACAAGAGTTTTTGGCAAGCGTAAACGTTGCAGAATGGCATTATTTCGGGTCGCCATTGTAAATTCAGGACGGATTTATATGAAAAAATGCTCGTTATGAAAGCATAAAATATACATTCAACTAATAAAAACTACACTAGAGGCCTCTTACGAGCATTATAGTATGTTGAACTAGAGTATGTTACTAGAGGTTCACAAAAGCATTACTGTATGGTAGGTATGACGCGATGACGTAAGAAGTGGAATTCGATATTTATTCCGTTAGTTTTTCACCCTTCTATTCACACTCGAAGTCAAATTACCGTGTCAAGTAATTTAATTCAAATTCGAAAAACCGACACGGTTGCTGCTGAATAAAGGTCACAGCATACATCAACTCGGAAAGGGATCGACACCGTATCGCCTTTCTCCTCGCCGTCAACCAGGCGTCAACCTAACGCAAGCACGTAACCAAACCGGATCAGCGTCTCGGTACGTCGGCTTGGCTACGGCTAGGCGACACGCCGCGCTTACGCCTCGCCGCACAGTGGTTACATGTCGAGAAAAGGTGGACATGGGATCAAATCTCGGAATTTCAGTCGGATTTTTTGAAATGTGGTTAGTTCATTTTCATTTTCAGACCACTGTGCGTAGAGCCGTAAGTTCGGGTACGGAGAGACGTGAGCGCGTGGACGACTAGCGGTAATCGCGGGGATAGCAAGTTGAACGACCCGCAAAGCGGTTCGTGAGCTGGTCCCGAGGCGAGGCGATTACGTTACGCTTCCGATTAGTGTGCGTTGCAGTAGGGGGTTTCATACAAAGAATACTGAACTGCTCGAGTTGATACGTTTACGATCCGTTTACGAGTTGATATATTATCTGCTGTGACCTTAAATCAACTTGAACCAACCTTTTAGGTCACAGGTTCGATCAAAATATATTCCCTAATAAAAATGCCTTTGGAAAAAGATTTTTACATGAGAGTTTATCGAATGTTTTATGAATAGAAAGGATGGAAGATAATAATTTATCTAGGAGTCCGCAGTTAAAAATGCACATTTTACTTTTGGTACCGTTGACGAAAGTTACCGTATAAAAACTTTTTACCGAATTTAATATAAGTAAAATGTTGCTCCATTCTATTCGAAAGTGGATGCGCCCCATAAACTCTGGTCGAGTTTCCCCTATAGGGGAATTTATTGAGTGCGTCCAAAGATTTTTCAATGTTAACACTTAAAGTGCCCTCTCCCACTCAGACGCCAAAACTTTTTTTAAATATTTTTTCTCTTCTTGTTTTTCTTCGTGTTCTTGGTTTTAAAAATAAATACCTATCTTGATATTTTTGCTCAAATTTAAAAAAATCCTGTAAATCAAGACCAGATTATAGTGCAATCAAAATTTCAAAACGACAGGGGAAATTCGTTACCTATCAAATGTGTTTTTTTTTTGGTAATATTGAATTACCATGGGATTATTTTTAATGATCAACAGAACAATGTTAAAGTGAGTAGTAGTGTAAGCGAGAAGGCGCTACGCAGTACATAGCTCAGTCCTATAATCAACATTACTTCAATATTGCGATGACATATTGGCGGTAGCCCAAGACAAAACAAGACAGCTGGCGGTAGCCCCCTGGTTAATTATCATCATGAAAATAAAACAGTAAGGTTTATTAGATTTTAATTGCATTTATGAAAGGTTAGTTGTGAGAAAGGTCGATTTTTTCTAATACTTACTTCATTTTCAGTATTTTCAAAAATAAAAATTGCTTTGTGAATGCAAAAAGTAAAAAAAATATTGGAAATAGCAATTATTACTCCTTTATCGGTTGTCAAATATCTGGGTAGGTATTTAATTTGAATGTGAGGGCAGTAATATTTTCACATTGACAAAGAATATATACACTTACGCGACATTGATGAAATATACGCTGGCTAAACAGCGCGGAGGTATTGAATAAATTTGACGCTTCTCCCAATGACTCCGTACCTAGCTCAGTGGTTAGAGCTCGGACAGTAATAGGTCGTGAGCTCGTGTCCCAACGGAGCTAGTTGTGATGTGAGATGGGTAAATTTTTTCTAATACTTCATTTTTAAAATTTGCGTTTATGAAGTTTAAAAGAGTGGCAGCCAAGTGCGACATAATCTTAATTGTCATTTCAGACCAAACGGGGAGTAAGCAACGTTTCTGATAAGGGTTTTCTTTTCTCTCCACCACCGGAAATTAATTGTCACCGAACAGAAAATAGGGCGAAAGTCCAATTAATTATTACTCACTTCATTTATTTAACCCGGCAGAGGCTGGCGCGTCTTTCCGATATTAATGTCGGAATCGGTCTATTAATCCTGGCTTTTTTCAAGGAATACTGCAATTTTACTGCAGACTTTTAAGAGTTCACAGTAAAAAGTATTGAGCTTTTCTCAGATTTTGTTATAAGAACCTAAAGGAAATTTATAAGTTTTCTATAATGAGTACCTGTGATAAATGGAAATAAAATAAGAATTAAATTCAACTATTATTTTAAACCTAGGTATATAAAAAAATGTTATAATTTTGATCACCATTTGGCTTAACACACTCATCCATAGAAGTATAATTAAGTGGTAATAAGTCTGGATTTTAATTTAATATGCCTCATATTTGCCGAGCAGTTAGTATAATTCACGGTTCCATCCAACAATCATAGAAATACGAAACTTAACTCCGTAGTAAATCCGGTTCTAATCAAGTTGTTTCGGACCTTATCGGCGTTACACGGTCAAGTTCCTCCAGCGAACTTAAAACAAGATTACTATTAGCCACAATTATTCCGCCCTGTAACAAAGCAAAAGGTTTTAACGGAAACTTTTGTATCTAAGCAAAGGTCCCCTTTAAATTGGCAAAAGTTTGAATAAAGTGACTTAGGTAACTCGAGGAGGCAACCGTCAGCTGTGGTGATCCCATCGCCTGCAAATGTAAAGGAATAAAAAATAATATTTATTTATAGATCGGCATCGTGAGTTAACACGAAAAAAGTTCGGAATCGATGTGAATCTTTGAGTAACTTTGTCGGAGATTCGGATTTCGATTTAAAAGTTTCGATGTAACGCAAGTGATGGCACGGCACGCGGCTTTTACGGCCGACGCCGATATTAGATAACAAGTCATAATTATATCACCTTCGTCAAATGGAACAACCGTGAAATGGTGAACTTAGTGCTGTAGCCGTAGCACCAAAACTGGTGCTACGGCTACAGCCGAAACGTGGACACTCACGAATGGGCTGGTTCACAAATTGAAGGTCGCTCAGCGAGCTATGGCAAGATCATTCGGCGAGCTATGGCTATGCTCGGATTTTCTCTGAAGGAACGAACCCGGAACGTAGTAATCCGACAGAGAACCAAAGTAATCGACATAGCCCACCGGATTAGCAAACTGAAGTGGCAGTGGGCCAGCCATAGAAGCCGCAGAACCGATAACCGCTGGGGTAAACGAGTTCAAGAGTGGAGACCGCGTATCAACAAACATAGTGTAGGAAACCCTCAGACTAGGTGGAGCGACGATCTGTGCAAGGTGGCTGGCATGCTGGATGAGAGCAGTTTATTGATCGTGCTCGATGGCATACTCTTAGAGAGGCCTATGTCCAGCAGTGGACGTTAATAGGATGATGATGATGATGAAAAGATATTATTTTAACATTTGCAGAAAAAAATCTTGATACAATAGTGTTATCTTAATAACTTCCATCAGATGTACAGGGCAAAACAGTAAAAAAATATAAAAAAGCAAATCAACGACGAAGTATCACTCTAGGTACCTACATGTCCTTACTTTGCCAAAAGGCAATTTTTAACACCCTATGTGTAGAAGTAGCACAGAAAGTCTCAGTAACGTCACTAGGAAAACATATATTTTTTTAATTTAATGTGATATTCAGACACAATTGTTTAACATTGTTTTTGAATAATAAACATTGAAACATTATATAATAAAATAAACATAAACATTAATATTTTACAAATCACTTTTCATACCAAGAATAATACAATTAATTCCAGTAATTTCGTTAAAATTGCCCGATTGGTACCATTTCCGGTGCTCGTTCTCGAGAGAAAATTTCAAACGAACCTGAATGTCAGCCAAAGATAAGGCCACTCTTCCGTTTTGGAATCGCAATATTTGCACTGGGGCTCTGTAAACGTACGTAGCACCGTACACCTACATTTTGGAGCGTCTCGCGTCTGGGAAGTTAGCAAACAAATGGCATTAACATTGCCTTAATCGACACCGCGGGAGCTATACGGGGCACCAAGTAGAACGGTCTCGCTGTACGACCAATTTTCTTGTTTAGAGAATTCCACACAATTTGAATACTGTCATCAGTATTCAGTGCTTAGGGCCCGTGATTATTTAAATTTGGCACTTCAACGGCAGCTGGGAGCTAATCTGTTTTGTTTGGGTATCAATTTATTCCACTGTTCTCGTTTTGTTGCGAAGTGGAGAAAATCACAATCGTGAATTTCGAAACTAGACATTAATTCAATTATGTATAACGCGATTTTATTGTCTACGCTCGACACAAAGCATTATCCAATTTGTATTCTATATAATTTATTTAATTGCAGATCAAACAAAACTCGACGTTATCTTTAGATAAACGGAATTTACGGAAGCTTTTGAAAGAAAAACAAGCTTTATATGAAATGGCATAAACATGAGTGCAGGTTAGGATAAAGTAAGTAATACTTTTCGTATCATAAAAAATGAAATCAATTAATTTACTAATTCAGCCACTTATTATTAGCTTTTGTATCACATTATTATAATGATGACAGCAATCCTTTTTTCAATAGAAACAGATAGAACATAGTGAAAAGTTCATATTTATGCATCATATTCAGCCATTTACAATCTGTTTTATGGTTTCCCAATAACGATAATATAATTTTCTACTTTTCATTCTCAAATTGAACCAAAACTGCATACCTTTTCTCTAAAACAAAAGAAGATTTAACATTTCTATCAAGTCAATATTTCTCAACCCGACACTGCTTTTTTGCGTCTAGACTAGACGAAATGTTCAAACGGTACAGTTAGAACACTGCAGCCTCCGGCCTCTCATGGAATGCCTTCCAAATTCGTAAATAATCTTGCAATAGCTTTCGCACTATCCCGTCAAGTGAACTACTAACTTGTACAAGCGGCATAAAGGTAGAATTCACTCAGTTTACGCCAGCAACTCCATAATGTAGTTTTCAACAAAATACAGTTTTGCGGTTAAAATCGTTTCAAATTAAGGCAATGGGAGCGCAGCCGAGACGTAGCTTGTAGTTGTGCCACTTTATTGGAGTAAGGGAAACATTTATTACATGTTAAGAGCTCCTTTATGTCTATACCGTTGCCAAGGACCTAATACGTAGGCGGTGTTCTGCGTATTACTTACTCATTAGCAAGCTCCAAATTGTGGTTTCAATTCGTTTACTGGAAAAGCTAATAAAAAGAACTAAATCAGATGCCTTTATATCATTACAGTTCTATAACTGTAATGACATAAAGGCATCTGACATAATGACATAAAGGGTTCTTATGAATTTGACTATATTTAACGATACAAAATAAAGATAAGCAATTTTTTCATTAACCAATGAAATTTCTTATAACTAATTCATAAATTCTGTAGTACAAGTATGTACCTACAATATTATATTTGTAAGTCCCGTTTGATTTCCAATAAAACAGTTATCTTTATTGCGGATCGGATATACCTAACTTAAGCATTTTGGTATTCTTCTCGGCCACATATTAGTGTAGATGGTATCTCCATAGAAACTCCCCTCAGCTTGTTGTTTGCCAAACGACAGTATCAATGAATTTTGTATTCCGTGACTTTAGTGTCGGGTTTTAATACTTCGGGGAAATTCATCCCCTACAAGGGTTTCCAATCGCTCCCTACCTACTATTATTGGATTTTGGCATCTGTGCTCCAACTTTGTTTACGAATGAAAAGTTAGGAGTAATTTAAAATCTCTGAACCCTCTTTTGTTTCTATTGGTTTCATATCCATAAAAATGGATCTTGGTTTCCTTAACTGGACAAAGGGGCCTGTAATGCCAAAAATTGGTATGCAGTTTGGTACATAAATCTTTGATTTTAATTTTTTTGTAAGTAATGTAAAAGTTATCAATTATTTATTTGGAAAATAAATTGAGCTGTTATTTATTGTTAACCGAATCCAAATAATAGCGCAAGTAACTTTTTAATTTAGCGAGGTTATTGACGTTTAATATTTTTTATGGATTAGTTCTATTGAAGCCAAAATGAGGGTAATTTAAGCCACCTATTGTTATTGTTTACAAAACACGTCAGTAAACGTGTACGTAAATTAATTACGATACCATTTTTGGCGTAGTCATCATATTTCATTAGGTAAAGAGGGAACATTTACTTTAACAATCTTAATAATTAACAAACATCTTACAAAATGTTGAATTAAGTTTAATAAGACCACATATGTGGCAGCCACAGGTTATAAGCCCCATGTGCTTTTATTAAGGTTTATAAATAAGGTCCCTTTATATTTACTGCTACCTAATTACGATTTAATCCACTAGAGCAAAATGGAAACTTGTTGAACAATACCCAAGGGTTGGGAATTGTCATAACTGAAAACAATTTTACGGTTCCGGGGAACTTTCGTAAAAGTTAGAGTTTGCGATTGGTTACGGTGACAAAATTACGAAGTATTATTATTATTTTGTGTCATTTCAACGTGAATTATTTTCAATGTTTTGGGGAGATCTTAGTCGTGACGTGACTTATTCTTTCTATGATAAGAAAATAAGAAGATTTATAGACTAACCACTTACTAAGTTCAAGAACATTTTATTAGAAATTAGGAAAGCCTCGGAAATACGTTTAGATATTAAATTTGAACATTTGATGAACTTGGATCCCGAAATGAGAGCAACATAATTTTTGAGGCCTCTTTTAGAGTCAGTATGAAGCTTAGTGGTTACGGTTATACAGAGTGACCCATCGGGACGTGTCAGTCTGGGAACATTTTAAACTATAAGAGATAGAGATGTTTGTTCTAAGGAACCATGTCGTCGATTTTAGAGTTCGGTCATTCTCACGACAAGGTGTTCTTTGCATAACTTCCATCACGATTTTTATTTTTCAGTTAATTCTCTAAGCCGGCAATTAAATTTAGAAAAGACGTTAAACTGAAGAAAGTTATGTATTTGGCAGTTGAATATAGTGTCTGGTTTTGGATTTATGAACTAACAAAGTTTTGAGCGTGACGGAAATTAGAAAATTGCTAAATAAAAATTATATATCTTATTGTTATATGACTCAAACAGAAAATGAATACTATACGATATAAAATAAACCTTACAAGTAATTGTCCAGTCTACAAAATAACTGAATGAACAATTTTGGGAGTCAAGGAACATTTGTATGTAATTAGGTATTTTATAATTTCCGTCACGTTTAGCGTGGTATTTTATAATTTCTGTCACGTTTAGCGTGACGGAACCGGGTGACATAAATGAGGACCACGACGGTTTTTATGAGATAAAATTTGAATGGTAAGTAATACGGTATATTGGTTCAAGCATGAGGTCAATAACAAATTTCTGCATATAATAATCTAACTAGCTAAATTAGTATGCATTTCAAACATGAATTAAAAGAGCGAACGGAAATTAGAATAGTAGTAAACCATACGCACAGAAATTAGGTATTTACAGTCGTAGCTCGCCAGCGAAACAGGTGACACAGGACCGTGTCGGTTGCCTGCCTCGGCACTAACTGAAGAAAGACGACGTTGCGGTAGTGATGGGAATTACTTACTCTGCTAGTGAGATATTCGCTACTTTTTGACTGGTAACGGAAATTATGTATAATGAAAGGACAAACATATTTTTCGTTCTATCTAAGAAAATATACTATTTAAACAGATTATTTTTTGTGAATAATGAACTATATTTATTAACTTCCCAATTGTATCGACTGAAATGTACCAATCGTAGCTAACTTCGCGACTGTTGAAGCTAGAATGCTTGATTCTGGGTACCGGACAGCGAACGGAAATTAGGAGAACAACTTAGAAAAAAATATTTTGAGTGTTCTTTTACCAAATTATGTGTATATAATACCAATTCATAAAAGGCAATTGCTAGACGTAGTTTGGAGCTGGATTTTTTTTGGTACTACGTCTACCAAAAAAAATCCAGCTCCAAAATATTACAAACTAGTCAGATATTTGTATGGACGCTTATAAAACAGGCCTGCTGAGAATGACCGAGTTAAGAATAACTGCATTCAAAGATTTTCAAAAAACTTATACACGACTCGGGAATCGATCCATGCCAGTTTTCAAAACAAAAAAAATGTTATTTTATTACGAAAGTTGATTGCGTACGTTGTTAGGAATACATTCTACTATGGAACCCTGTCTACAAATAAAAAAAAAATGAGTTTTGTTATCCGCCTTTCAAATCAATACATAGGCTAACGCTTACCAACTCATTTAAATCATTTGGAAGAGGAAATTGTGATTTCAGATGGATCACCCTGTATATTGGCCTGACTAAAAATAAGGTTCGTAGACAAAAAATTTAAATCCTTTGAGATATAGTGTGAGTATAACAGGACTACGCCATTTGAAAGTTTCTTGACTCAGAATGAATATAAATGAATCGTAAGGATAACTTCATTGTCTATCATTTTCTATGAAATTACATGTCCTGTAATTATGATAGTCGATAATAAGTAATAAATAGTAGGTTAAGGGCGCCGCGTACTTAATTTGTGGTTAAGGTATGTTTAACATGATACCAATAAAGTAAGTAATAAAATTACTTAATGAATTCTTAAAACATGTATTGACATCACTGAATCAACAATGCATATTGAATTAAATCATGTACTTACTAACATAGCTCTTAAGTACATTGTTACTAACCATGTGATTAATTGACATGCCGTTGTATTTGACATTGTATTTGTATTGTTTTAATTGAAATTTATTTTTAATTGTAATAATAACTAACATAATTTTTAAGTTACCTTTGTTACTAACCATTATGAGTCTCGTTACTTGAATAAACAAATTTTTATTATTTTTATTTTTATTATTACCCTTGTTTGGCATTTATATTTTATTTGCTACGTTTTTGGTTGGTGTGTATTTTAAAGAAACTACCTTTTGGATGTCTATTTCTTAGTTATTGAAAATTATTTACTGCTATGATTACCGGGTTTTTTATTTTGTTTTTAAACTTAAGATTAATTTGTGATGGAAAGTGACTTTACATAATTATATTATGTTAAAGTCAGTTTTCAATTTGACGACTCTGTATGAAATATGACAGGGAGAAAAAAATAGCCCTTGGCGAGTTTCTTGCCGGTTCTTCTCGTTACAAGGCCTCCCGCCGTAGGATTTACGAACCGATAGCGTAGCTTCATTGACGTTCACAAGTGCTGTATCAGCCTAAAATGAATAAATGATTTTTGATTTTGATTTTGATAATGGAAAAGTCTCTGAAACGAAATGATGTCCTTTCAATATTTTTTCAGTATCTTGCATGTATGACTGAAATTTTTTGTGTTATCCCGATCGGCGCGCTTATGATTCCCTGAATCAACTCTCACATTTTTAAAAAAGATAAAAACATTTGAGCTTATTGACTAATAAGTGGCTTGATAGCAATAAAACTGCTTGTTTATCATAGAAAACCAAAGAATTACAACAAATACAATAATTTCAATGTTAGCATAGTTAGCTAGCAACGTTGGTTGCTTAAGGTAAGGTAACTCGGTGGCGTTTGCTTGCAGCTGCCGGATTGCCCACAGATTAATCACGCTTACCAACTGTGCCTGCTCCGTGCGGTTAATACCAGCACGTAATAGAAACAAAGATGAAAGCAACATAGCAATAACAATATCATATTTTAATTTTACTGGTTGATGAGCGTATTATGATTTCTTGTTTATCACAGGAAGCGAAAGAACTAGAACAAATAAAGTCATCTCAGTGTTAGCTAGTTAGCTAGTAGCGTTGTTTGCTTGAGGTATCGCGGTGGCGTTTGCTTCCAGCTGCCAGATTTCCTACAGATTAATCACGCTTACCAACCGTGCCTGCTCAGTGCGGTTAATTTAAGCACGACCTAGAACCGAAGATGAGAGCAACGTATCAATAACAATATCTAATTTTAATCTTACTGGTTAATGAGCGTATTATGATTTCTTGTTTATCACAGGAAGCGAAAGAACTAGAACACATACAGCAATCTCAGTGTTAGCTAGTTAGCTAGTAGCGTGGTTTGCTTGAGGTATCGCGGTGGTGTTTGCTTCCAGCTGCCAGATTTCCCACAGATTAATCACGCTTACCAACCGTGCCTGCTCAGTGCGGTTAATTTAAGCACGACCTAGAACCAAAGATGAGAGCAACGTATCAATAACAATATCTAATTTTAATCTTACTGGTTAATGAGCGTATTATGATTTCTTGTTTATCACAGGAAGCGAAAGAACTAGAACACATACAGCAATCTCAGTGTTAGCTAGTTAGCTAGTAGCGTGGTTTGCTTGAGGTATCGCGGTGGTGTTTGCTTCCAGCTGCCAGATTTCCCACAGATTAATCACGCTTACCAACCGTGCCTGCTCAGTGCGGTTAATTTAAGCACGACCTAGAACCAAAGATGAGAGCAACGTATCAATAACAATATCTAATTTTAATCTTACTGGTTAATGAGCGTATTATGATTTCTTGTTTATCACAGGAAGCGAAAGAACTAGAACAAATAAAGTCATCTCAGTGTTAGCTAGTTAGCTAGTAGCGTTGTTTGCTTGAGGTATCGCGGTGGTGTTCGCTTCCAGCTGCCAGATTTCCCACAAATTAATCACGCATGACAACCGTGCCTGCTCAGTGCGGTTAATTTAAGTACGACCTAGAACCAAAGATGAGAGCAACGTAGCAATAACAATATCTAATTTTAATCTTACAGGTAAATGAGCTTATATGATTGCTTATTTATCAGAGGCAGCAAAAGAACTAGAACAAATACAGTAATCTCAGTGTTAGCTAGTTACCTAGTAGCGTTGTTTGCTTGAGGTAACGCGGTGGCGCTTGCTTCCAGCTGCTAAATTTCCCTCAGCTCAATCACGCTTACCAGCTGTGCCTGCTCTGTGCGGTTAATACAAGCTTGACATGAACCAAAGATGAGAGTAACACAACAAGAACAATATTATAATAGAGATTGACTTTTTTATTTAATTAAAAATGTTTTTAGAAATATCGGCAACCTGACATATAAGTATTTATTTAAAAATATTTTACATATTTTCAGAGATATAGCATTAAACTTTCATAGTAGACAAGGACAGAACTACCAACTTGTGACGTCACAATGCTCCCGCCATATAAAATATCGTTTAGAAAACAATTCAGCCTCAGTTTTATTCAGACAACCGATTTGGCGCAGGGGTAGGCTACCCACCTACTGCGCCAGCGGTCTCGGGTTCGATTCCCGAACAAGACAAATATTTGTGTGCATGAACATGTCTATTTGTCTTGGTCTGGGTGTTTACTATGTATATTAAGTATGTATTTACAAACAAAAAGTATTTAAGTATATATTTATCCGTTATCAAGTTTTCCATGATACAGTTTCTTAATGAAATTAAAATGGGCTTAGATAATTGGTGTGAATGTGAGAAGTTATTTATTTATTTATTTATTTATGGAGTAAAAGTAGTAATTGTATTTATCCATAAGCTAATCCATTTAATTCAGAAGTACTAGCCATGATTGCCATGAACGGGCTTTGATTAGTCAATTTTTCTAGAAATGCTCGAAAATATAATTGGAGTAGTTAGCTACTCCAATTATATTTTCGAGCATTTCTAGAAAAGTTTAAAAATACTATTTAGATTAGAAGCTACGTTAGTGTTCATCCAGGGCGACGCGGTATGGCGCCGTATCTCCCACCAGATTAATCACACAGCCACCTGCGGCGGCGAGCCACACGGAGAAATTACCAAACACAACAGATGAATAAATACTCATTATTATGTATTTAAATAAAAACTACAGCTGTAATTGTCTAATATTGCTCATAATTTTAACTGGCTAGCTAGTCGAATTTATAGTATTCAACTTTTCTAGAAAAGTCTGAAAATACTATTTAAAAGCTATGTTAGTGTTGCACACCCAGGGTGACGCGGCATGGTGCCATATCTCTAACCAGATTAATCACACAGCCACCTGCGACGGCGAGCCATACGGAGAAATTACCAAACACAACAGATGAATAAATAATCATTATTATGTATTTAAAAAAACTACAGCTGTAATTATCTAATATTGCTCATAAGTGTAACTAGCTAGCTAGTCGAATGTATAGTTCCCAACTAGTTGCACACCCAGGGTGACGCGGCATGGCACCGTATCTCCCACCAGATTAATCACACAGCCACCTGCGACGGAGCGAGCCACACGGAGAAAATTCCCAAACACAACAGATGAATAAATAATCATTATTATGTATTTAAAAAAAACTGCAGCTGTAATTGTCTAATATTGCTCATAACTTGTAACTGGCTAGCTAGTCGAATTTATAGTTCCCAACTAGTTGCACACCCAGGGTGACGCGGCATGGCACCGTATCTCCCACCAGATTAATCACACAGCCACCTGCGACGGAGCGAGCCACACGGAGGGATTACCAAACACTTTGTATTTTAGGTTTAAACTTGTACTTAGAAATTGCCTTTGCCTGGAAAATGATACGTATTTTTTAAAGGTAGGATGTAATGATAAGTATTTTTTTAAATTAGGTAATATGAGGTACGAGAGTATGTAACTTTTATGTAGTAAAATCCCGCCTAAAAGCTACTTGCAGGGCTCGTGGTTTTTTTTATTATCATATATTTTTTTTAAAAAGCTGTAACTATATTTATCAGTTGACTTGACAACTACCTATTAAGTTCAGAAACCATATAGCTATGAACTGGCTTGACTAATTTCTCCAATTATATTTCCCAGCTTTTCTAGAGAAGTTTAAAAATACTATTTAGTAGCTATGTAAGTTTACACCTAAGGCGACGCGACATGGCGCCGTATCTCCCACCAGATTAATAACACAGCCACCTGTGACAGCGACCTACACAGAGAAATTACCAAGCAAGATAAATAAATACTCATTATTTGTCTTTATAGCTATAGCTGTGTTTGTCTTATTTTCCATGTTCAATTGACTAACTAATCCAGTAATATTTTCTATGCTGTTCTACAAATACTATTTATAAGCAACGTCAGTATAAACCCAAAGGGACGTGGCATGGCGCCGTATTTCCCACCAGATTAATCACACAGCCACCTGCGACGACGAGCCTCACGGAGAAATTATCAAACACGACAGATAAATAAATACACATTATTTGTCTTTCAGGTTTGAACCCGTGCGCCGTGTTTGAAAAGTGTCTTTGCCTAGAAAATGTTTCGTAAGATGATTAGTATTTTTCTTGACTGGACCGACTTGTCAGGGTTTGTCACTCAACCAACTTATTGTGTTGGGATATTTTTGGTATAATGTAAAAAATATCCAGATTAATCACACAGCTACCTGCGACTGCACTCGGAGAAACTACCGAACACGATAAATCAGAGTCAGCTAAATAAATACCCTACTCATTCAGATTTAAAATTGTACGTAAAAAATTAAAGTACGTTTTGTGGGAATCTCGTTTAGGATGGACAAAAC
This sequence comes from Crambus lathoniellus, assembly GCA_949710035.1. NCBI lineage: Eukaryota > Metazoa > Arthropoda > Insecta > Lepidoptera > Crambidae > Crambus > Crambus lathoniellus. Next base: position 15,245,702 of record OX453307.1, read on the forward strand.
TGTCTATATCAGCATATGCAATGTTTTGCATGTTTTGTATAGTCACCGGGACCTACACGTAACTCGTTAAGAAGTACCTATATAAAGAAAATTCCTGCCGCATTATGCCCCAAACTAATAAACTTATTATTTTCGTTCTAATTTTATGATGCTAACCCTCTGAAAACAGCAATTCCAGGAGCTCGCATTTCAACTGAACTTAGTTAACAGAATTCAATAACTTCAGTAATGTGCCGACAAAGATACACAATTATTTATTCCCACCACAACCATGATGAAGCCGTGACCAAAACTATCTCTCTTATTAGTCTCCATTACGTATTAGTATGTGATTCGATTACGTAACTATAGGCGGATAGTTTCAGGGCGAATCACCGCTTTCTCTCTGGTAATTAATCACGCGGGCCACCTGTGACTGCCCTCTAATATCTTTAATATCCAAGACGAACAAACCGTCGGAGTGATTAGTAGGGACAGAGGACGTTTTTGTCCCAAATGATTAGAGGAAAGGCAAACTTCTATTATTAATTATAATGCTATTTACCGCCGTCTTTAATGATAATGGTGTCATTAGAGATAAGAAATTGGCTTGAATTTTTGTTTGTATACGTTTAAAGAGAGAGTTTTAATCGAAGAATCTATGCGTAATACTAGGAATACTTTGTATCGAGTCCTATGAAAAGATATCGGATAAATTAATCGATGTAATTCTGAGATAAGAAGCTTAAGCACTAATGTTGTGATTATCGGTACCATAGAAGGAATTATGGTATTATATTTTATAACGTAATACTTATATCTAAGAAATTAAGCGTATGAAGTTTATTATACTTCTAGGTTGGTGTAGGTACTCGTAAAAAGATAACGTCAACAAACAAACTGTTTATTTCATTAGTGCAAAAATAAATACCTACAAGAGATTATTCCTTAAACTAAATATTAAATCCGTACCCTATTTTATTTAAATCCAAGAAGTAGTGTCCAACGTTCGCCTAAAATGCAAAAATCTGCATCGACACGACAGCGCAGACGATCGTAAATAATCCTATGGACCTGAAAAACATTTCAGTGAATCCAATAAAATACGTATCCGCAGAGAGTGCCGCCGCAGTGGGCTCGTTACCGCCTAGACGATTTATTGAGATTTGAACGTTGAAATATTGTAGGTGTTCCATTTTTAAAATCTTTTATGAAATACAAGCTCGATATCTTCGAGTTTGAAATCTAAGCCCCCGACTTTACATAAGTCGTGGCCATATTTATGAAGTATAGACTCAATGTAATGACACTTTGAGCTTATTTTTTAAAAGGTTGCTATTTTTGCAGCGATGTTCCTAGGCTTGGCGTTGTCAAAAGTTGTTATTGATGGTGGAGATGCAAAGTTATTGCAAATATTAAAAAAAAATATGTTACCTATCCAGTTGTAGACACCAATAAATTTTATGACACAAATGACGCCGATTCCTCCAAATAAAACTGAGCAGCAGTTGCAACTTAAAACAACTTGGGACATCATTATTATGTTTCGGAAGGGGAAAGCAGGCATAATATCACCAATAACATCAAAACTTCCAGGTCACGACTATAAAAGAAAATTGCACTTTTTCTTCGAACGACAACGTGGACAGCGTTGGCCTAATTTGACAGCTTAACGACTGCCATTGCTGACAGTCAAATGATATAAAAAGAACCGGCCAAGTGCGAGTTGGACTCGCGCACGAAGGGTTCCGTACCATTATCTATACAACAATAGACAATAAGTATATTTAAGATCGAGAAAAAAATGGCAATAAAATCACGTTTGTTGTATGGGAGCCCCCCTAAAATATTTATTTTATTCTGTTTTTAGTATTTGTTGTTATTTCGGCAACAGAAATACATCATCTGTGAAAATGTTGACTGTCTAGCTATCACGGTTCATAAGATAGCCTGGTGGCAGACAAAAAAGACTGACAGATGAACAGTGGAGTCTTAGTAGATGTTCCCGTTTTCTTACCCTTTGGGTACCCTAAAAACCAAAGAACTCTACCTATTTTCAGTCACTTTAGTATTTCATAATTTTTACGAACGACGAACCAAACCAAAATGTTGCAATAAATATTATGACTTATGATGACTTACGACTTATATTATATTGACATAAATAACAATGCACGAGCCGAGCGGGCAAAAAGGGGCAAAGCGAGCAAGCCGCGTTGGCAACAAATTGTTGGCATTTTCTAGGGTTTTGACTGAAGTATGAAATTTGACTGTAATGTATACATATTACTGTACTTACAAATTTTAACATATTAAAAAACCTGATGCTCATATTTCAGTTTTAATTCAACATAAAAAATTCATGAATAAAACAAAATTGATTGCTAAGTACTTATACTAGCTAGTATTATTGTAACAATAAGATGATATCGTTTCAAGTTCAGCAAAGGTTAAGCTTTTGTGTTTTGCGGTGGCGGACATTGCCGACTCCAATATTGGTATCCTGCTGCGCTTTGACGTGTCACCGGAGAATGGCGTGGCTTCTTCCAGCTTTGTGATGATATTTTTGTTTTACTATCTGCAAAGTCATTTTTAAAGACCTATCTACAGACACCCCACATGAATATGTTTGATGAAAAACACGGCGTGTAGGCTTCGTTTGATTGGAAGTGGTAGATCGCACATTTTTTGGAATTAGTTGTATGTTAGTAATGTAACTACCTATTATAAAACCAATGTTAAAAAAATGGTTTTACGAGTAAATCGTCATGCAAAAAAATTTATTAAGAAGTCCTCTAATGATGGTGGTTGCAGTATTCGTCTTGAGTCCACTGTATCTTTATTTTTGAAGACACTCTATCTAGGTATTTTTTTTTACTCATTATTTGTTCTTTTTCTTTTCTAAGATAAACCACTTATTTTTATTATTTAAGTAAGTATTTAATTATTTTTAATGTATTATATTTATTGCTCTGTTTGTCTGAGTACGGTAGTGTTGATGTCCATTACCCCCCGCCAGAATAACAGCGCTGTTTGGTCACTTTGTCCATCTTTTAGAGACCCAGCAGCATATTGCTGAGACGGGTTGTTTGTTGGCTCACACACTCATTTCTTGTTATCTTTTTTTCTCCTTATGTATTAATAGTAATTAGTTCAAGTTTTTTTTGTATGTACTTAAATTCTTTTAATTGTTTGTTCTTTTTTATTTTATTGTTTATGTATGCGAGTTCAATAAATGTGTTACTTTCTTATTTCTTTCTAGAAATATAAAATACGGAATGGCTCTGTTTGTCTAATTTGCTTATTATCATTGTACACTTTAAAATTCTAGAAAAAAAATATTACTACGAACTTGATGAATACTACGCAAATAAACCAATACCATCATTAGTATTCATATTTTTTTTTTTTTTTTTTTTTCTTTATTTATTTCGGAGCTTTGATCGAGTATCCGATCATGCCAGCTCCATCATACCCTAATCTTAAAGACTAAAACAACTTAAAGCTAGAAATTACAAAATTAATGGTAACTTTAGCGGCCTCCGAGGAAGGTTCAGCTAACAAGTTGATCAAACAACCAACATCATTTTTATTTATATTTAAAATGTTAAAAACTATGTCTCTCAGGTGACGGTTTCGCTCACATTCCATTAACAAATGATACACATCCTCTGATATTCCACACTCTGTACAATTTGGGGACTCTGCGACTTTCATAAGATATTTGAATTTGTTTAACGGAATGTGACCAGACCGTAATCTGTGGGCCGTGACAATATGTTGCCTACTCAGACGTGTATTCATAAACCAGGGCACTCGAGGAGGTTCCGACTGTAAAGTTTTGTACCAGATTCCTTTTTCACAGGATCTCTTATCAAAGTGCTCTTTCCATGAATTTTGAATTTCTTTTTTATACCTAATAAGAACTTCCAAACCACAAGGTTTGATATCTTTAACATTACCTTCTATGAGTGCTAACTTAGCTAAACGGTCAGCCTCCTCGTTACCCCAAATACCTATATGAGCTGGAATCCACTGTAATTTAATATTTTTGTTACTATTCTGAAACAATAACAATTTGTGTAAAATGGCATAAGCTATCGCTACTCCTCTGTATCCAGAGCAGCAGCGAGCTATATGCTGGAGAGCGCTCTTACTATCTGTCAAAATAACAATACTGACGCTATCTAACTGTTCGGCATAGGAAAGAGCTTCATTTATCGCAACTAGCTCACCAGTCATGATGTTAATATTACAATTAATTTTAAACTTCTCAGATTTCTTACATTGTGGGTCAAAAAAGGATGCGCCAACCACATTAGTGCTCTTAGATCCATCTGTATATATTTTCCACCATCTGTAGTATTTCTCATTAATTTCTTTTACAACCTCTGCTTGTAATATACAACTATTTAATTTCGATTTAGCTTTGTCCATACATTCTAATTTAGTTACAATATTTTTAAGGTTAAGTTGAGAGATCCAGGTTGGTAATGTAAACATTTCGAGGCGTAGAGTACTGTGCATATTTTCCTCTTTAATTTCATCAAATATTAAGTATTCATATTTAAAAAATGTATTGCAAGTCACAGATCACAGTCATAAGTAGTTACAGGTTTACACAAGGTACTTAATATTATGACTACGTAGGTACATATTATGAGTATTTCAATGAGTACTTCAACCTAAATATACTTTAACTAAAAAGAATAGTAGATTGTACAACAAGTGCATAAAAGGTACCATTTTACCTGAGACGTATATATCCATCCGAGCCGTAGGCGAGGGTGGATAGTCAATTCGAGGGTAAAATGGGTTTTATGTACGAGTTATACACTCTGCTTTTCACTTCGAGTGTGAGGAAAATAAATAACAATATTGCAAAAAAGAAAAAATAAAGACTTCGCCATATTGGCGGGAAGACTTTCTTTTTCTTTTTTTTATACGGGCATTGGCAGCACAGTGACTTTAGCATAGATCGTAGTCTATAATATTCTTGAAATACTTATTCCTTAGAAAACTCATTAATTTTGCCTAGTTTTATTAAACACATCTTAGATTTCTGCGCGAACTGTCCATATAAATAAAACACTTTCATGGATTTTTTCACGCAATTTATTCAACAACTTAGTTAAATTTTAGTTGTTTTTTGAGATTTTTTTTTGTTTATCCGACGTTTCGGCACCTTTCAGTTTTCCGTGACCACGGCCCCTGGAAAGGTGCCGAAACGTCGGATAAACCAAAAAATCTCAAAAAACAACTAAAATTTAACTAAGTTGTTGAATAAATTGCGTGAAAAAATCCGTAAAAGTGTTTTATTTATATAGTTTTATTAATAAAATAATTTAACATGGATTATGTACAAAATTTAAGAAACAGAATGAAATACGTTAGGTATTAATAAAGTTTATTTAACGAAGTTTAATTGCGTGTGTGACTGTTTACCTGACGACCTTTGTCTTAAAGTCTGAGACTTAGACGAAGATTTTACTTTATGCACTAGAGCATAAAAAGCGATTTTATGCCGCCTATACCCAACATAAACACGAACTTTACGGGCATGAGAAGTGAAAAAGAAATAAATACACAAATACCGATCAACGAAGTAAAACTAACGAACAAATAAAAAAGTAAAAAATGAAAGACGAAAAATGTTTAAACAAAAATCGAGTAAAAAGAACATCATTGGAAATATTGCGTCAGTGGCCCGCGATAAGAGCGGCAAATGTATCGGAGTATTGGGTGTCGACGTGATGTTTTGGCGCCAAATCCATTGACAGCTATTAATAGTATCTTATTTCCGCGCAATTTGCGGTTCATGCTGTATGACTCTTTCCGCCTAGGCGTAAGGTATGATATGCTTTGATTGGCATTGGCAAAACATGTGAAATGCGATGTTGAAGTGTGTTTTTATACAAAAAAAAATGTAAAGTTAAACTTGAAAGTTTGGCTTAATTTAATAATTTTTTTAGTTAGGTAGGTACCTATTAAAAATACAAAAATTTAATCATATTCGTGCTAAATTTGGTAGTGATTCTTTAAACATAGATTGATTTTTCATATCTATAGGTACTAGGTAAAACCTGGGTAGAACATACTAGGTAAAAAAGGCAAAACTCTTGAGTGAATAAATTTTGTCTACTTCACACATCAAAAAAGTACCTAATCGGTGTTTATTGCTTAATTTTGTTAGCAATGACAACGTTTCTTGCAAGCAAGACTCAAACCTACTACCATGGGTTTCCCGTAAGCCTGCATCTTTTTTCATCCACTACGGACTAACAATTTAGCCTTCATCACACCTGATGTTAAGGAAGATAATGCTGAAGGTAGAAACGCAATACTCCCGGAACGCAACCACTGAGGAACTGGCTATTTTATCTTTAACTGCCGTAACACATCAATGCAGAAAACTTCGGTGTTATAGCACCAGACTTAGATAAGATGGTGGTAGCTAGGCAAGCGGACTTCGTTAAGTCAGGTGTCGGAACAAGTCCTACAACGAACCAAACCGAAAACAATATGTTCCCCCACTGGGAATCGAACCAGGGAAATCTGGATCTGGTACCAGTGGTGTGTACCACTCGACCACATAGGCGGTTTGAACTATCTGCTACAGTCCAGCCCGTCTGACCTGTCAGGCTGCGTAAGAGATCGACAATGAAGCCACTGGCTCGGAAGGGGCACCTTATCTTTACAGCATTGTGTCCCATGTCACGGCCCCAAAACGGATTTCATATTTTATAACAAAGATTAACGAAGATTTTATTTTGAATTTTTACATCCTTTACATATAGGTATGCTAATTTCCGGTACGTAAATAAGTTGTCCGAGTACATTTTTTTAGATATTAAGTCACTGTTGAGTAAGTATGGAGTAAGTAATATAATTAATCACTTTGTGTTATATTTGACAAGTATTTTTGATGTGTTACTTCGGTTTTTTGTTTTCTTCTGCTCATATAAGAAAAATGACATGACATCTCATTCTCATTATTTTTTAAAGTTCTCTTGTTCTTTATTCTTATTAAAGTCAAAATAGAGGTGATTATTCAATATTCTTTTTTAAAATTAATCACCGTCAGTAACAAAAAATAAAGAACGCCTTTCTTCATTTTTTACATCGTACCGCCTTATCGACAGCACGCCACCTACCGGGTCCAATTTTTAATCTAAACCATTCACGAATCCACCTGAAAACACACAAAAAAAACATTAAAATCGGTCCAGCCGTTTAGGAGGATTTCAGTTACATAAACACGCACAGAAGAAATTATAAAGATAAAGATAATAATATCTTTCGAACGAATGCGACACTACTTAGATTTCGTAACTTCATTTTACTTTTCACACGCAATAAAAATGATAAATGAAATAAAAATTAGACAGTATAGTTCCTCTTTGGTGAAAATAGCTTCCTTTAGATAGAGAAAACGTATAATGGAATGCAATAACTCTTGACCGGGTGTGCGAGGAAATAACACTGTGTCATATTTCACAACCCTCCAACATTTTTATAAAAGCGGACCATCTGCTTTTGACCCCTCATTCTTTTTGTTTCACGAATTATTTCTGTATAAGTAAAATATTAGATATCAGTAAGTTTCCCGTGCACGCTCCAAAGCAATTCTTAAAGGAATATAAAAATTTAGTTTCCCGATATTTACTGAAAGTTCATAATTGAACTGGGAGCTAACTAATGGGAGCAGTTGACCAAATTGCTACCATTTAAGTTAACTAGATTAATTGCCTTATTTCGTTTTTAGGTAATAAGTTAAAAGTTAGTTGTAGTTTTAATACTAGTTTAGTTTCTAACTAGGTATTTAATAGGAGTTTAATTTTTGATGAGTTTTCAGTACCGCTTTGTGTCGTCTGTCGCTTAACGACATTGGTAAAATTATTTCACCATCTCTATGTTAAGGTTCAATCATCCTTAAATCAGGATTGCGGTTTGGAAGTGGGGTTTCACTCAATAGTTTTATATCAAACGGAAAAAGGAAATCTTAATAGAGGCCCCGGTGTTGGTAGTGTCCATAAAAACTTCTTTGGAGTGAACGTGTAAGGAATAAGCGTCACAGCAGCGGGGTGACTGTGGTCATTTCGCTAAGCGAAGATCAGAATCGCAAGCTGTTAGCATAGAGATTGCGATCGAATGGAAGCCGACCGAAGTATTCCATCCCCAAATCGAGGGGTCCCGTATATTGCTCCCCGGAACAGCCCTTCCGATTCGACTAACATTCCGCACGGTACTAAAACACCCCTAGATTTTTCCTTTGCATTCCAAACTCTCATAAATTCCATTTTAATAAAATCAATATCTTTACTTCGTTCCTTCGCCTCGGATATTTTCGCTCTGATAAAAACTGAACCATCAATCCATTGGAGTGTCACAAAGATGACACATTTAACCGAATGAATAATATGGACCGGGAAAATTTTGAACCCATCAATTGTTTCGTATTGAGAAAAACTTTCTTTGTCATTTGATCGATGGCCTCTTGTCCATTACGGGCCTTTAAAAGTTGTCTTCTGATTTCATTGTGTACTCGATGAATAATCAAAAAGTTTGGCTAAAAGAAAATTGTATAAATAACATTAACGAACCAGTTCGATTTGTTTTGTTTCAGCAAGGGTATACAATTTCGTATTGTACCTATTTCTAGTTCTAATAAAAGTTTATTTTCCAATTTCTTATAAAGCATTGAAAATTTGTTCGATAAAATATTTGTGTAGCTCAATACGAATAGAATTTTAATCTCGAAAACCAATTTTATCTACAAGAAACTTGACATGATAAACTAGGAAAGTTGAGCAACTCCACTTTGAAATCTTCATCATTTCTTTTGCATTTCTCGGTTGTTGGAAAAAATCTTAGTACAAGATTGGCACGCTGCTCGGGATCGCATCTGATCGGCTTGCAGCAGGTGCCAATATATTTCCTGGCGCTTCAGCGGTCAGGTAATTGTGGCTGAAACTTATCTCACGGAGAAGCCGTGAGGGGAATACCAAATAGATGGCTGGTTCTGTGCAAATTATGTAGAAGTAGATGGCTGCATAAATTAGCCGCTCGAAGTGTTTCGTGTTCGAGAAGTTATTGGAAAAAGTAAATGCACTATTTGGATAAATGGGTTCACAGTGTTATAATTGCGGAGATTAACTAACTTAACTTTTGTCATGGGACGGACTTCACCTTTTTACCGTTTCTTTTTGGTCTCAGTTGCATTACCACTACACACTATTTTCCTATCTATACTTCTAATAAAATGTTAACTTAACCAAGAGTTAATAATATATAAAAAAAAACAATCGATTATATACATAAAAACCATTACATTAATAGTAAAATTATATCATCATAAAACTATTAAGCTCTGTTCAAATAGCACTATAACCGCATGAAACAGATTTTAAGCAAATACTCATTATGAAATGAAATAATTGTTATTCGATTTAGCATTGGCGTGAAAATCTATTAATCTGATAAAGTGATAAAGGTATTGACATTATATGTAATTTGAAAAGCACAATATTGTCTCTGTTTAATGTAGGTATAACATAACGCATTGTCATCTTCGTTTTATGCCAGCTTCATACTTAGGAGGAAACCTAACAACACAAGAGAATTAAAAGCTAAGTGTTTGTAAAACCTATTGCTCTCTCACTCTTGCACCCCCCCACAGACAGGGAGAGAGACAACTGCAGCTCGCACCGCAAATACCTAATGCTGGAGCTTCACCTGCGTCTAACGCTATTAATTAGCGCGCTATTTGATATCAAACGCACGCGCATGCCGTTATTAACGCCGTTAGGCGTCACGCAGGTGAAGCCCCACCATAGTAAAGTACACTAAATCAACCTTTCATAGTACTCTGATTTTTTTTCCAGAACTTGACCAATTTAATTTCTTATTATATTAATAAATAAAGAAAGGATTTGGCCGTGTTCTTATGTTTTCCTTTTTCTATATAATTAAGTCAAATTTGTTTTCTGGATGTTTGAACACGGCGGAAAATTTAGTATTTTTTAGGAGTTTGAAGGTTCATATCTCTTTAAATATTTAATTAATAAAAAAAGGGAAAACATAGGGACATGCCAAAGCGGCCATAGATGTTTTATGCCCGAGCTTCACCTGCGTCTAATGCCATTTTAATTAGCGCGCTATTTGGTATAATATGCAGATGTAGCCGGGTCTTAGCGCACTAATATGCCATTATTAACGCCGTTAGGCGTCACGCAGGTGAAGCCCCAGCATAAGGGAAAAAAAATGCCCTAGTTGTATTATCCAGGAAAGACACAGGGTACTTACTACGTTTGTATAAAAAACGGCCTGTGTGATTCGCTCTTAAGTTTTGAGATAAGTAGAAAAACGTTCTTGGGGTCACAAAAATCTTTTAACTAACGATAGTAATATGTTTAATCCATATCGTGATGTAATTTAGCCTTTAGCACCTTGGACGTAGGTACTGTAGTGTGTATAACCACAGCCGTTAGATGAAATTGTAGGCTGTGGGCAGTTAGCTTTTTAAAAAGGAATAGAAACTGCTTTACGATTATATTCTCAAATCAATCTTTAAAAAATATGAGTTTAAAAATGAAAGATGGATTTGACGCAGTCATATACTAGACGGTAATAAAGAGAGAAGTTCCAAAAAGATAAAAGATGCTATAAAAATAGCATATGTACAAAAATAATATTGAAACTAGTGAAATAAAAAGAAATTATGAATCCCTGTGTTTAAATCAACACCAGTAGCTAATAGAAAAAGTTTCACAGTGGTGAAGACGCCGGGTCGAAGACAGAGTTGGAAACCAATGGAAGTATTGTATATTTAATTATAGATACATAATTTTCTTTTTCCCCGTGTACCTAGGAAAAAGCAGCTAAGCGAGTGGCCCTAATATTTTGATATAAAAAATAAATAAATAAAAAAATATATCATTTTTCTGATCGGCGGACATTTTGTGAGAAAATATTTTCACGGAAAAATTTTCACAATGGAGTCGATATCAACCTGTTTCTCAGGTAGTCCGCATGAATCCTTTTCATCATTCTTAGAAGAGTTCAAGGAAGCGGCTGCCAAACAAAAATTCATTTCGTCGAATGAACTCCTGATGTTAATACCATCATATTTGAAGAACGGGGCATTATATTTCTTTAGAGAAGTTAAGAGCTCTGTTAAGACATTTGATGAATTGGTGGAAAAGTTCAAGGATGAATTTATAGAGTTGGATTATAGTGAATAATTCTACAATGCGAGACAGGAGAACAGGAGTCCCCTGGATTATTTTTATTATTTAGCCAATCTAGCAGGGAAGGCTGGCATTGTAGAAGATAATATATTCATAACACAATTCCTGAGGAATCTACAACCATATTTACGGAGTAGATTGATGCTAACCCATTTCACGGATAAAAAGGCATTGAAAGCAGTATTGATCCAAATGGAAAAAATTAGCCCTGATAGAAAGGAAGAAAATATAAATGTTTATAGAAACTCGGCGAGTTTTGGTCCGAATATGGCCACAACTATTAAGGGAGGGGGAGATAGTAGACCATTTGCTTCGACACGGTCTAGCCCATTTAATTTTAATACGCCGGTACAGAACCGAGCGAGATATTCATCATCGCCGCGTGCTCAAGAAGCTGGTGTTGGTGATAGTGTTAATGGTTTTAATGTATATTCTAGGAAAGCGGAATATGTACCACGTCGCAATGACGTAGGACGAGGAGAACGTCTCTCCTGGCGGATGCAGCAGCATGGCACGGAGGAAGTAGGACGATTGGGACATGCGAATGTGGTTGCGGACGGAGCGTCGTCGAATCGACAGGTCAGACCAGTTGTTCCTTTTTATGCGCATAATTTTGCAGATGTGGCCCTGATCGATACAGGTGCTACAATTTCATGTGTTAGCCAGACCGCTGCGGTACAAATGAATGCAAGGCGTGTGGCTGATGATGAAAGGTGTGCGAAAGCAGTGAATGGGAGCTTATTACAGATAGTAGGAAAAAGTAGCGTAGATTTTTCTTTGAATAATTTTAATTTTTGCCATGAATTTTTAGTAGTAGCTGATTTGAACCGTAGTGTTATTTTAGGAGTAGATTTTTTGATAAAGAATAGAATGAATATCGATATGGTTAATTCATGTGTATATTCTTTCCAGAATAAAATATTGTTTTGTGATGACAGTCAGAAACAAAACACGATTCGTGATAGGATTCTTTCAGAACAAAAGATAGAATCGATTTTTCTTGACAGTTCGAGTTCGATCGCGAACGAACAAATGAAGTTCAGCGGAACAGCTGACAATAAGGGTTATAATTTAGTAGGTTCGATGGGTTTCCAGGGGTTGAGTAGGAGTGATAATGTTTATGGTTCGGATTTGCGCAAAGTTGCGTGTGGGGTAGAAGAGAAATGTGTTAAGGTAGAGAAAGATTTAGGTAGAATTAATAAGCGGGGTTTGTTAGATTTTTCAGAGGGGAAAGTAGACAAGTTTTCTTCTTCGAGCAAACAGTTAGATAAGCCAGGGATAATGCCGGTCAGTAATAATATAGTGATGAGCGGGGATGAGTCTCCGGTGCAACGGGACGTTGTAGGTAAAGCCAACGTAGTGGCAGATTTTGTAAGTAGGGAGTCGTTTAATGAGGAGAAAGAGCGAGAGGTAGGAAAGAAGCAATCTTCTTTACATATTGAACCTGATGATGGTGTAGGTTTATTTAGTATCAACGGGCCGGCAAAGGTTCGCGCGAATAATAGTAATGTACAGGCGTCAACAAAAGTATCGCCATATAGTAGTTTGTTAGGTAGGGAAAAGCGTTCAGCAGCAGATCGTTCGTTGGGGTTAAAGGTGATAGGTTTAGATGGGACGGTAACAGAAAAAGTTAATCGTATAGGCGGATTATTTACTAAGGCTTTGAATAATATTGCGAGGGCGCAAGTTATTCAAAAACGGTATTGTTATAAAAGGGCGCGATCTAGATCGTTTCGGGTCAATGACCAGATCTTATTGTATGTGCCAAGGCGAGTTACGGGTAGATGTATGAAGTTGGAGCGGCTGTACCGTGGTCCTTATAGGGTCGTACAGAATGTGGGACGGTCTGATTTGTTGATACGTCGTATAAATTCGCGATCGCGTGGGGTGGTTGTACATTCGAATCGTTTGAAACGTTTCGTGCCACGCTGATGTATCTGTCTGATAGAATGTTAGATGATAGTTATTATTCGTAAATAAGAAAGTTATTTGTGGTTACATCTTTAACCTGTAATTTTATCCATGTTGTATATTTGTGTTTTAGGAAAGATGTATTGTATGGTTGTAAATATGATATTAACCGGTGTTTCTTTTTCATGTTGATCCTGAGCTTTGATGACTGATGAGCTGGAGAATGAGGCCACATTATGAGCGTACTAGGTCGTGCGTTGCGAGGACCCAAGGATATATCTTGTAGCATACTAGGAATTTCCGTGGTAGTCTACCTTTGTATGAGAAATATTTGTTGGTTGACATAGTTTGTTGGACCGATCGCTTGATTTTATTTTTGGGAGCAACATGATAAGGCAATAAGCTATTTGTCATGGGGTCCTGGTTTTGGTCCCACGCCCTTAAGAATGAGATTGAGACGAGTTGGTAAGGTAAGAGTAAGGGATTGTTCCCAAGGTTGATAACGAATGTTTCTCAAAGAAAGTAATTTCTGACGTGGAATAAATCGGGCATTCTATGCATGTTCGGAATTCCTTTGTAGTATTTTACCTTGGGTAATCGTTTGAACTCACGATAGTCATCTTGAAACTTTGAATGGTAACAGATCATTTCGTGAACTTCGATAGATTATGTGAGATGATTGTATATTGTGGTATCGGCTTTAAAAGTAGTGGATTTCGCTGTGCGGTTGGGACAATATCTATGGCCTCATTCTTAAGCATCTTGAATTTGTTTATTCTTTAAGAAGCTTTTGTATCTGGTTGTGTTTTTATCGTCTTGATTACATATGTGTTATTTTCTGCATTTGAAAAAGATAATTTTTCTTCTGTCTTTGCCTGCGTTAATTTTGGATTATTTCTATTCGGTGGAAATAGATCACGAGTTGGTGATATAATTATAATAGTTGGCAAGGAGTAAAGTTTAGGGTTAATAAATAACGGGGTCATGGGAACCTCTGGTAAATTTTTAGACCAGTTTTTTTTGCCAGATAGTTTATCGAATGATGATCGTTCGAGAAGCTAGGTCCTAGCTGGGTCATGTTTCCATGGTTCTATGGTTTATAATTCCGTTTCTGGTCTTAGCTAGTTTAGATTTTAAGTCGCGATACAAAATGTACTGGAACTTGTAATGATTATTTCAGTAGGGTCTGCACCTTAAGTGTGGATAGGTTATTGGTTAAGTAGGGTCTACGCCTTAAGTGTGGATAGGAGTTTGGGGTTAGGATCTACACCTTAAGTGTAGTTAGGTATGTATTTTGAGGGTCATGCCTTATGTATGATCGAAATTTTTTCTTAGGGTTGTCACCTGTTGAAAAAAAAATTTTTTTTTTTCTCCGATGAAAATTTTTTTTTTGAATGGAGGGGGGAATGATTGTAGTGTGTATAACCACAGCCGTTAGATGAAATTGTAGGCTGTGGGCAGTTAGCTTTTTAAAAAGGAATAGAAACTGCTTTACGATTATATTCTCAAATCAATCTTTAAAAAATATGAGTTTAAAAATGAAAGATGGATTTGACGCAGTCATATACTAGACGGTAATAAAGAGAGAAGTTCCAAAAAGATAAAAGATGCTATAAAAATAGCATATGTACAAAAATAATATTGAAACTAGTGAAATAAAAAGAAATTATGAATCCCTGTGTTTAAATCAACACCAGTAGCTAATAGAAAAAGCTTACAGTACCTACCTACTGGATTACATTCCCTGATATATGTTTTCGACGACCAACCCTGGGAACCTAAGTCCAGAAGCACGCAAAGCAACTTTACGTTACCTACGTAGCAAAATATATCACAATAGGATGTATATAGATTCCGCCTAAAATTACTCATTATTTTCCAATCTCTAGCTAAACACTTTTCACGGTTTAAACGAAAGTGCTCCTTACTGTTCCGAAACTCTGTACATATTTGTCATCTAAAGTTAAAGAGCAGGCGTAACAGATTTTTCAAAGAAGTTTCAGGTGAGGCGATATTTTATTTTGCCTCTGAGATAAGTCGGAGTCGAGTCTCACTGACGCTGACTTTGTTCAAGAGTTATTTACTTTAGAGCGCTCATTAGCTAAGTGACCATGCTTATTGAATGAGTCATCAAAAGAGGACTTTCTGCTAAACATTGAAGTTAATATTTCGATTCAATGAATTAGGAATGCTCAGACGAAAGTTTGTAACTAATTCTAATTACCATTATAATATACACTGTATACAATGCTGTAGGTATACAAATTAGCTAAATTAATAAATGATTTTATATTAAAAATATCACCCGAGAAACATTTGGGTCCTTATGCAAAATATGTATATGTCGTTGAATCCGCCATTCAATTAAACGCCTAGGCCGATAATTTTTTCCGTAAGCTATTTTATCTTTCCATAAGTTGACGGAGTCACAAAAAAAAATACCACGAAATCACGCGTTCTACAGGACTTCCGAGGGGTACATGCTGCCATACTTAACCATCCGCCTGCGACATATATATCGCATTTAAGAGCGTAGTAAACGTTCTGTAGATGCTGCTGCCCGTCTTTAGACATTTACCAGAGAAGAGGTGGAATATGGTCTTTGTAAAATACATATCAGTTAAAATATAATTAAACATATATACCTAATCGTATTTATACAATCCTGAAGTACTACAAGTAAACCAAACGTAGATCATAGAAAAGTATACCACGCAACTACGCGGACTGCGCATCTTCAGCTCTCACGCTACCAACCTCCATCCCTAAAACCTACCATAATAATTCTTTATCGATCTCTCGCCTAATATCGCGCCGTTACTCTTACTGGCAATAAAGTGCGGATTCAATTTTTCTTTAAGTATGATTCGATCGTAATGCATAGAGCTGGGCGCCCGTGGGACGCGGGAAACAAAACCGATATACGGTTATTCCCTGACAGCTGAGCTCTTAGGTGATTGTGGCGGAAACTTTTATCGGATGTCGAACGTGAGCGAAATGGCGATTCCCGCGAGTTTACCTGGCCAACGATGTTTTTTTCGGCTGGAAAAGACTCTTCAGTTTACGAGTTAATCGTTTGGTAATTTAGGACTATCAACGCAGTATTTTACCGGACGACGTTCCGTGGGCAGGCCCCCTACAAGGTGGACCGACGATCTGGTCAAGGTCGTGGGAAGCCGCTGGATGCGGGCAGCGCAGGACCGATCGCCGTGGAGATCCTTGGGGGAGGCCTATGCCAAGCAGTGGGCGTCGTACGGCTGAAATGATGATGAACGCAGTATTTTAATAAAAATGCTCTTACCTAGGCAGTTGTCCCACCGCCGGCGATGAACGAGAAGCGAGTAGAGCTAGAACTAGAAACGAGTTAGAGAGCAGCGGGAAGCGAGTGTGTTAATTCCGATAGGTTTGTCGCTGGGCTATTAGCGAGATGTTAGCGAGTGTGCGAGTACGACGGGCAGACGGCTCGGTGTGAGTACTGAACGCCAAGCGAGCATCGCTGAGAGAGTATCACTGAGCGAGTATTATCTTCGATAGCTCTTGTCGCTCAGAGACAAAACTAGTGGAGCGAGTCCTCGATGGCAGTGTGAACAGTCAGCGATTAACTATTAATTTAAGCCTCTCTTTTGTTTACACGGAATGTATATCTATTGTACGTTTCTTGAGCAAGAAAAAAGCTGAAATAGCTGAGCTCGCTCTCTCGCCGGCACGGTGGGAAAACTGCCTTACACAGATCAGCAGTAGAAGATCCAAAAAAAAATATGCAAGATAAAAAGTTCAGTATTTTTTGAGTTAATCCACTACAAAAAAAAAACAATTCAATTTTTTTCTGTATATTAGTATCGGTAGTTAAGATTAGTATGGATGTAAGTGAATTGAACCTTTGTGAATAGTTAAGAAATCGCTTCCAGTTAGTGCTAGCTTTACACCTGTGACGGCTTTTAGCTTCCCATGGCCGAATATACAGGTTTACTATCAATAACACGTCATTTTATCCCATAAAAGGTATAAGCTTTCTATAAATTGTTGTGCTAAGCAATTGAATTTTAGCAAGTACTGTGATGATAATGTATACGAGTCTATAAACTGTATAGATCAAACCGTCTTACTTGCGTACGCAATGTCGGGTTTTTAGAAGGGATTCTCTTGTTTTCTTATGTGCTTCGTCATAAAATAACAGTTCTCTGAATTACATCTGCACGTGAGACTCACTTCTCTCTACTTTGTTCAGTGTTAACAAATATATGATCGAGTACGAAACTTAAATTTAATCGAATTATGTGAATTCCTCGTGCGTGCAGCTCTAAAATTAATTGAAGAACAAAGAACAACCAACAAAGTTACACTAATTTTCTTAAGTTAAACATTCAAAGAATCCGCAGTATTTCAAAGATATTATACGTTATAGCCCAATGAATACAGTAGGAAAATTAAGTGATATCTATGTTTCCATTTACGAAACAAAGTTATTAAAACAACTTGCATTTACAACTCTTTACTTGTAAGTACGTTGCATTTTAACATGATATTAGAATTCATGCCAAGTTTAAAACAAACAAGATTATCAGGGTATAAGATTACCCAAAACAAAACCTTAACAGCTCAGAAATCTTGAATTTTCATGAAAACCCCAAGAAAATGGGATATCTACACTATTCTGCATATCGGATGTCGCTTTACATTCATTTCCCATCATATAAATGCGAGACAATACGTCTTCTCGATCCGCCTATCACACAGTCCACATTTAAGTATGCAAATTACATTGTGAAGTAACATTCGCATTGCCTATGCAAGAGCACAACGTTATACACTGCATAAAACCGTGCTAATTATACGAGTGTAAACTAGGTTAGCTCTGAAGAACTCTTAATTTCTTAGGATAACATAAAATAAAAGAGCATTTCAGAAGATCCGAGCATTAAGCGTTGTTGGAACGAAATGCATTGATCGCGGTATTACGGGACGGTAGCAAAAGGGGTACACATTGCAATAGGGAGAAACTCGACAGAGCCAAGGTAAAGCAGGGTGTACACGATCGCAACCAGCTCGGGATATCTGTAATGGCCACTCGAGCTATCTGCTCAAGCGTTATTCTCAACAAATCTCCCATATTGCGGCCAACTGGAGCTCAATCAATACTGCGCATCGCATAGCTTTTCCGCTAGAATCTATTTACGTAAGACCGCGCGTGGGACCTAGTGTAAGGTTATTTAATTTTAAATGTATTTATTGCTGTTGACCTCTCAGTATTCATTTATCTTCTATTGCATGTAAGTCTAAAAAGGTGCTCTTATAATGGATTTATTTTTAATAGTTCATATAGTTAGCATTGCATAACACACACACACACATCACTAGTTCATATTTCTCACTTACCAATACGTAAGCATAAATCAGTATTTATTAATTTTGGAAAATAGTGCCGATTGACTATGTCCTTACCTATATTGCGACCTATTTTTCTTAACCAATTTTTTGTGAAGTTGGATTAAATAATGTTAATACAGATGAAACTAAACAAAGTATTTCAATTTTTAGTTTTTGGCATTCACAATGGAATTTTTATTACTGAAAAATGGAAAATTAAGTATTTAGATCGGACCCATCGGAGCTGATTGTGACACGGGTCGATTTTTTCTAAATACTTCTTTTTCCATTTTTCACTAAACCAAGTAAATGATGGAAATCAAAATATTAAAGAAAAAATTTAGATTTTATTAAAATAAAGTTATCAATATGAGTTAAATAAGAGGTTACTGCACGAAATTGCGAAAATGTAAGTGTTTTTAAATCACTTGTACTATGCTCTGAATTAATTAAATACATTTGTATGCTAGCCTGATCCTTTATCGCCTTGTTGAAATTTAAAACAAATACATTATAAATTAATAAATAATTACTTAAAGGTAATAACTTTTAAAAAAATATTTTTTCATAACTTTATAAATTTTACGCTTTTAACAATAATTCTCACATGAAAATGTTTATATTGATATTCCGCAGATGCCACTATTCTTAATATTTATTATAAAAGTAATGAGAATATGAAAATAGGTACTACAGTTTTAGCACAAACGCCTTACAGTTTTGAAAAAAAAACAAAAATCTAAATGACTTAGTCAGGCCCAGGGTGCCTACCATCAACTTTATGACAGCGATTCAAAAATAGCGCGATTCAGAATAGGTTCCTAAAATGAATCGCTTTCTTTCGTACTCTGACCTTCTAAAAACTGGATCGCAAATGAATTGCTAAATGTTAATGACCGAACGATTTGTGTCCTTTTTCTTCTACCCGTCTCTTTCACTCGATTCTGTCTTGCCCGGAGAGTGAGAGGGACGGGTATAACCTGCAGGTGACATGTTAAATCGACCGGGTTATAAGTCAAATAAGAGTTTCTGACAGCTTAGCGGCTGTGAAATGTCATTGATCGATCACTGAATCGCTGTCATTGATATTAAGCTGTCGTGGTACGAATAAGCGAAGCAGATCAGTTTAGGTTCCTAAACAAAACCGTAATAAGAGTTGATGGTAAGCACCCTGGCCTTTCAGATTTCAAGCACAGATGTAATTTGTCAAGTCAGCCGATAATTCCCGATGTCCCCGCACTATCAAAGTCAGCCGTCTTATAAATTTGGTCTTTTCAAATTAAAAATTCTATGATGTTTGAAGCGACTGTCATCTTCCGCTTTTTAAACATACTTATTACAATGTCTTTACTAACATCAAAAAGAAAAAAATGCCTATGTCTGTATGTTAGTTTGTATATTCTTAAATCTTTTATCCCCAAAAATTTTTTTTTAATCCACAAAGGGGTAGCACTTAGCCTTCATTACACCTGATGATAAGTGGTGATAAGGCTGAAAGTGGAAGCGCACTACTCCCGGAATCCTCAATCACTGAGGAACTGGCTATCTTATCTCTAACTGCCGGAACACAATAATGCTGAAAACATCATTGTTATGGCGTCAGACTTAGATAAGATGGTGGTAGCTAGCCAGGCGGACGAGTCCTACCACCAACCAAACCGAATACAATATGTACCCCCACTGGGAATCGAACCCGGGACCTCTGGGTCTGAAATCCGTAGTATGAACCACTAGACCACAGAGGCGGTAAAAATCATGAGAGGGGTGAAGTAGAGTATCATAAATAAATTTATACCACTTGTTTATTTCGTTTGTTTGTGTAATAAAGCGTTATTTATATTCTGAAAATTTACATTATGTATAACGATCGAATATAATTTCTAAACATAATACTCGTACATAAATAAGACCGCTTCATAATTTGTCCTTAAGTTTCTTAAGCTTAACAGTTTAGAAAACTCTTCACGATTTATTATAGGGGAAATTAGCTACTTCTCCTTCCTTACCGTGGTTAAATTGTTAATTAAAATCCAAGTTCAACCTTGTAATTACAGCGTCAAAGATTAATGTCGCGGCGGCATACAAATAGTTCGGTCAACACAAATTTATCTATTTGGGTCATGTTTAACAAGTTCATTTGACGCAACTGATCATAAATTAATTGGGAAAACGAACGTAAGTAGTAATCACTAGACATTTTCCTGGGGTTCCACTGCTGGGGCCCAGGCTTCTTTATTAATGTAAGTGGATCCGCGCGGTTCGTACCTAGGTACGAGTTGGAACTGGAAGTCGTACCGCAACTGCAAGCGACATGACGCCGCGCCATACTAGTTTCTAGTTGATGTTTTTTGTTTTGTATGAAATCGAGCGGCGACGCTTGCAGTTGTCGTCCGACGCCTGGTTCGAACCGATACCCTAACCCACGTGGTACCCGTTCCCGTAAGTATATCTGGATTAAATACTTCATTTTCAATTTTTCAATAATCCAAATTGCATTGTGAATGCAAAAAAGTAATAAAATTAATAATTTAAAAGTTGGTACAATGGTAAAGTTGGCGAATCGTAACTAACAGTTTAGACAGATAAAAAAGTAGCCAAAATGATCATTGTTTTACTAACTTTTCGAAATGTGGGCAAAATGAGAAAGTTGGCAACCATGTAACAAACCCGCAGGCAGAGCCCGCTGAACACTGCACCACAGGCTCCTCCAACCAACCACCGTCAGTACAATAAACTTTATTTTAATGTACCTAATGGATCGTGTATCACTCCGGCATCGTAATGAAAAAATATTATATTCTCGAGCACATTCGTTGCAAAGGTGGCGGCCTGCTTTGTTTCCACTTCGGAACTTTGTAGCCTTGTTAGGTACTGTTGTTCGCTTTGTCGGAAATCGCTATTACACTTTATGGATTGGTATTCGTTTTCCTTTTGTATTCGCCGTGAAAGCATTTTGTTGATGAGATACAAACTTCGTGGCAATTTTCCGTGCGCCGTGGCCCGGAACGATTCCGAATGCTTAGTGACGAATAAAATGGTGAAAAATTTCTTACTTTTGATACTTACTCGTGTTCTTAAAGGTTTGACTGTCCTCTTTCACCTTATTGTGTTTGGAAAATGATGTTTTAGCATATTTATTTTATTAGTGAGATGTTTTGTCACACAAAACTTTTGTGTACAATGACTCGGATTTTCCGGCGGTAAGAAAATAATAAAAATCGTTAATTATGATGAATTGTAAAGAGAAAGAAAACAGGGGCAAAAAGTAGGATGGAGACTACCTTTTGCCGCAAGCGGAAAAGGGGACAAAAGTTTGTACGGGGAACCCGAAACGACAACTCAATGATATGAAAAATCAAATTTATACTTTACGCATCAACATCAAAATTTTGGTTACCTATATTTGTTTAATTATATTCAAAGTAAACTTTAAACTTATAAATATATTTATAAGTCTATTAAAAAAGAGAAGCAACAATCTTTGGACGTGGTTTTCCCCGAAAAAACGTAAAAGCCAGATAGATTACATATTGTCAAATGTAAAAAATAATAATATTGTAGTGATTAGCTATCTATCGTTCCCGAGCGACCACCGACTTGTAAGAAGAACTCTATTGTTAACCAATACAAAAAATCTAGAGCCACATATAGAAATAATAAATCTTCACTAAAAACTATAGATGAACAAGAGACATAATATATTGAAGCTATAAAATTAAATATCCAAAATCTAAAACTAGAAGAAAATGATGTTGTAGAGACGTACTATGAGAAAATTAAGCAAGCAATCGATAAAAGTATAAAATCTATAGGTAACAACAATCTTATAAGAAACGACACTACATTATTTCAGACAGCACAAAAAACCTCATTAAAAGAAGAAACGAATTAATTAATAAAAACAATTAACACTAGAAGAGAAAAATGAGAAAGGTTATTTGTATAAAAACATTCACAAAATTATCAGAAAAGAATATTAAACTACAGATTAACAACAATGAAGAAGTCAGGAAGTGTGAAAAAAGGTTTGAAGGAATTAACAAGTTCTAAAAAGTGGATTCCTTCCTTGAAAAAATAACTCTACTAGTAAGAAGGAAATATTTTCCAGGTCGGGAATAATAAAAGCAGCCACTGATTTTTATAAAAATCTCTACGCTTGTTAAATACCTTCCAGTATTAATTAAGATTCGATGCTGAAGAAATTTTTACCAAGATAAATTTTCTAAAGAAAGAAAAAAGTAGTGGTCCAGACGGCATATCAAACGAAGCCATTCTAACAGCAAAAGCTCTCCTAGTACAACCTCTAACCACCCTGTTCAATAAAATATTAGACGACAGAAAAATCCCCACTGAATGGGCAAAATCAGACATAGTGCTGCTCTACAAGAAAGGAAACGCTAATGACATAGGTAAGCAACTATCGACCGATCAGCTTACAATCGACTCTCTACAAGCTGTTTGCTTCTTGCCTGGATGAGCGCATTGCGAAATACACCGAAAAGCACCAGCCAGTAGAGCAGGTAGGATTTAGAAGATCATATTCAACTATAGACCACATTCAATCATTGGATCTAGTTGTAAAGAAATACCAGGAAATGAAGCGCTCGCTCTATAGGTAGAGAGAGAGTATAGAGTCAAATAGCGTAGTCAATGAACGCCTTAGCGTTCATTGACTACGCTAAGGCATTTTACTCTATATCCCATTTCAACAGGGCCTTATAGGAATGTAATGTACCATCAGAGGCTGTAGAGCTCATTAAAGACATATACCTACAAGAAAAGCACAAGTAGAGTAATATTCGACAAAAAGGGCACTGAAATCAATATATATATAAAGGCGTTCGTCAAGGTGACCCCCTCTCTCCCAGAATTTTTATTACCGTTCTACAAAACATCATAAAAACACTAAAGTGGAGAAACAAGGGTATAAATATCAATGGTCAATTTTTGAGTAATATCAGGTTCGCAGATGATATCGTGCTCTTCGCAGAAAATTCATCACAATTAGAATTAATGATAAACGAAATGTCAAACCGTGTCAGCAATAAAATTGGTCCAAACCTGAACACAATGAAAACAAAAATTATGACAAACAGCACCAAGTCACCAATACACGCTAGGGGTGTCTTACTAGAATATGTCCAACAGTACACATATCTGGGCAAACAGGTATCATTTAAAAAATGTAGACACCAAGATGAGTTAATGAGACGAGTAAACATGGCTTGGAATAAATTTTAGAGCTTCAAAGAAATTCTAAAGAAAATGGTAATAGACTCTTGTATCTTACCTTGCCTCACATATGCATCCCAAACATGGATTTTTAATAAACAAACCAGTAACAAAATATCAACAAACCCAAAGAGCCATGGAACGGAGAATTTTAAATCTAAAATTGAGACATAAAAAGAGAAGCACAGACATAAGTAATAAACAACAAAGTTGATTGATGCTCTAGAACAATGCAAAAGACTGAAATGGAAGTGGGCAGGACATCTTGCACGGATGATGAAAGAGGAGAGGACAGGTGAGCTAAAAAGATAGTGTCATGGAATGGACCTGTCGGCAAGAGAAACAGGAGGCAGACCGGCGGAGAGATGGCTCGATGAAATTCTAAAAGCAGCGGGAAAAGATTGGACCGATAAAGCAATGATAGAACTACGTGGAGAAAAATGGAGGAGGCCTTCACTCTATGGAGAGGTCCATAATAAACAAAGGAAAATAATAACTCAATTCAATGAATAATAATAATACTCAATAATGAAAATATTTTATTTTAATTTATTAATCAATACATAAATTGCATACTCTATAATTATAATATTGTCGATGTAAATGTTACTTTATTAAGGAAATAAAAAGGCTTAATTATTATTATTATTATTATATTTATTTAATTGAAGACTGAGTGAAATTAAAACAGTGATTATTGAACCTACGGCCGTAGCTCTACTACGGCGTAGCAGCGAGTTTCTTCGTAGTCAGACTTTCGTAATCACTTCATACACCTACGCATTGACTTGCTATAATCATCTAGCTAGGGTACAAATCCAATCAAATTATAACTGTTTACTGTTTTACGAATCTATAATAATATTATAAAAGTGTGTTTATTTGCCCGTCTTTCACGGCAAAACGAAGCAACGGATCAACGTGATTTTTAGGGTTCCGTAGCCCAATGGCAAAAAAACCTTATAGATTCGTCATGTCTGTCTATCTGTCCATCCGTCCGTCCGTATGTGGTACAGCCACTTTATTCCAAAACTATAAAAACTACACAGTTGAAACTCGGTAGGTAGATGTGGTGTCCCCACCCCCATCTAACTTTTGAAATAAAAAAGGGGAAAATTAGAAAAAATATAGGGGACAGTTTGGGAGCCGTAGAGTGACATAGGCTTCTTTTTATCCCGTGAAAATATCACAATCTGGTCGGGATAATGTCGAGTAGTCTAAGCGGGCGAAGCGCGGGCGGAAGGCTAGTATTGGCTTAAATGGCTTTTCTTAATTGTAGAATTTTGTTCGCTATATGTTTAATTCCTATTTAAAATCGATAACACCACAATCTACTTCGCATAGGATGCTCAAATAAATCAATGTTAATTAATATTTTGTCATAAAACGGAAGTGTTTACGTAATAATGATGCAATATTCGCTTCAGTAATAAAGCGCGTTGTGTGAATTATTATCGTTTTCAACAATGAAGGGGATTAGCAACAATCGTTTGGGGTAAAATGTTTAAAGGTTGTTTTATTTAATAAAATACTAAGATCAAAAAAAGATTTCTGTTTTGTCTGATAATTTGATAAACCGATTTTTGCGTTAATCTTAGGGTTTTCATATCGGTGATGACATTTCTCAATCTTACAGAAATGTCAGGATCGTTGGCATAGAACACTGATTGGCTGGTTGCAGTGCCCAATACAACATCTTCTCTGACTGCACTGGGAAAAATACACGGCTTTCGAACACGGCTACGTTTTGTGGTGCCGTGTAAACGGCTCTGCTAGCCGAGTTTGCCAGCCGTGTGAAGAGCCGTGTACACGGCTAGAGATTTTACACGGCTGCCTGTACCGTGTAAACGGTTAACATAGCCGGTACAGACGGCTACTGGCACCGTGTTCATTAATTTTTTTGCCGTGTTGAAACCGTAGCCGTGCAAAACTACACGGCTACCTTTTGACTCGGTTGTCGGAGCCGTGGGCACACAACAAACACGGCATCGGTAACGTTGTTGACACGGTACAGCAGACCGTGTGCATAATATAACTCGGCTACGTTAGTGGTGTCATAAATTAAACTCGCAAACATGGTTGTCGGCGCCGTTAAGACACGGTACAGCGGGTCGTGTGCTTATCAAATCTTGGCTGCGTTAGCCGTGTCATAAATTAAACTTTCAAACATGGCTGTCAGAGCCGTTGTATAAACGGTATAGCGGACCGTGTGCTTAATAAAACTTGGCTACGTTGGCCGTGTCATAAATTAATCTCGCCCACATGGCTGTCGGGGCCGTTTAGGCACGGTACAGCGGACCGTGTCCTTAACAAAACTTGGCTACGTTAGCCGTGTCATACATTAAACTCTCGAACATGGCTGTCAGAGCCGTTTTATAAACGGCAGAGTGTACCGTGTGCTAACCAAAACTTGGCTACGTTAGCCGTGTCATAAATTAATCTCGCAAATATGGCTATCACAGCCGTTTCATAAACGACATAGCGGACCGTGTGTTTAACAAAACTTGGCTACGTTAGCCGTGTCATATATTAAACTCTCGAACATGGCTGTCTAAGCCGTTTTATAAACGGCAGAGTAGACCGTGCCCTTAACAAAACTTGGCTACGTTAGCCGTGTCATACATTAAACTCTCGAACATGGCTGTCAGAGCCGTTTTATAAACGGCAAAGTGTACCGTGTGCTTAACAAAACTTGGCTACGTCAGCCGTGTCATAAATTTATCTCGCAAACATGACTATCACAGCCGTTTCATACACGGCATAGCGGACCGTGTGCCTAACAAAACTTGGCTACGTCAGCCGTGTCATATATTTATCTCGCAAACATGACTATCACAGCCGTTTCATACACGGCATAGCGGACCGTGTGCCTAACAAAACTTGGCTACGTCAGCCGTGTCATAAATTACAATTCTCAAACATGGCTGTCACAGCCGTTTTATAAACGGCATAGCGGACCGTATGCTTAACAAAATTTGGCTACGCTAGCCTTGTTATAAATTAAACTCTCAAACATGGCTGTCGAAGCCGTTAAACTTGGCTACGCTAGGCATGTTATAAATCAATCTAAGTAAACATGGCTGACTACCTATTATGTATAATTTGACCAAAGAGACAACAATCATGTTAATACTTGGATATTTATTGCTCTAACAGCAATTTTTTTCTCTCTTATTTATTCCGACCGAACCCGTTCGGACCAGATAAATAAAAGAAGAGGGCGTTTCTGTAAAGCTAGTTATATATATATATATATATATGTATACCAAAGACTTTTATAATACTTTTTACTACTATTATATTAAAAGTATTGGATCTCGGTCTTTTTTTTCCGTTGGTAGAGGAAATTGCGGAGAAAGATAAAGAAATGGGTCATTTATTGGGTGGAAAAGAAGAGAAATGAAATTCGCCATTTTGAATCATCGGGGTATCGAAGGTGGCGCCATCTGACAGTACTTAGCGAGACTGTCTACGTCTCACGCTTTCGAACCGTGATGAGAGTAGTATCAAAATCAAAGTCAAATTTGTTTAATATTCAATTCAGATAATTATTTACAATACTTGTGAACGTCATAGAATTGGTTCGCAAACTCTACGGCGGGAGACCTTGGAGAAGAACCGGCAAGAAACTCCAAGGGTTGTTTTTTTCTCCCTGTTTTATTTTATAAAAAGTCATCAGATTGAAAAATGACCTTAACAACCGTATAATAAAGCTCAGTTTCCATTACAAATTACATAATGGGTTATGATAATTACAGTTAAGTGTCATCAGTATAGTAGTAATGTACATCGGAATACTATTCGTATTAATATTGGGATATCAACTGTAGGTCACCTGTGGCAAAAGTCTTTTCTGATAATACAAAAAGGCGGCCTTCCATGGAAAGGCTGTGAAGTAGGTATAGGCATATGTCTCATACAGTATATAATTAGTGATATTTGTTTAAATACTTATCGGTACAGGTAGATAGTTTAAGAATATTCCATTTGATGTCGCAATTTATTGTTGCTATCAATGGCATAGTATATTGTAGCGCCGTCAATCTGATTTGATTCAAAGCTACCAGCACAGATGGCGCTGCATCAAATTATAATAGTAGCTTGTGTTGTGGTAAATGTGCTATTTAATATTTACACTTGTTTTATTTGACTCAAACTAACTTAGCATGGCCATATACATAAAAATAGTTATTACATACTACATGGTTCAACTAAATTGATTCACTTTGGTTAACAGACGCAGAAGTGAAAGACATTGCTCTTTACACGTATATTAAAAAATCAGCTAAGTGCGAGTTGGACTTGCCCACGGGTTCCGTACCCACTTAACGTACCGATTGCCTATAACTAGCCAAAATTCCACTATCATTTTTCGTCAGCAAAGTAGAACTTTGTTTTTCATTGTGTTTGTATGAATGACAAAGTTACATTTGGGGTTTTTGAAAATGTGTTATACCTCAAAAAGTTCTTACTATATAAAAATAATTTTTCAAATCGGTCATGCCGTCTTTGAGATATCGAGTAACATACTTACATAAAAAAAAAGTCTCCGACGAACTGAGAACCTCCTCCTTTTTTAAGTCGGTTAATAAAAATAAATCTTTCTCCATGAAAATAAAGTCCAATTCCGGTTGCTTGTCTACTGTTAATAACCTAGAGTTCGCGCATACAAGCAAAACTGTATCCAATAGCTACGCGCGAGAGTTTCTATTTTTTTTTTTATCCACAACGGGGTAGCACTTAGCCTTCATCACACCTAATGATAAGTGGTGATAAGGCTGAAGGCGAAGCGCACTACTCCCGGAATCCTCAGTCACTGAGGAACTGGCTATCTTATCTCTAACTGCCGGAACACAATAATGCTGACAACATCATTGTTATGGCGTCAGACTTAGATAAGATGGTGGTACCTAGCCAGGCGGACTACGAACAAGTCCTACCACCAACCAAACCGAATACAATATGTAAAAACGGGACCCTATTACTGTCCGTCTGTCTGTCTGTCACTAAGCTGTATCTTGCTGTAGGTATCTCATGAACCGTAATAGCTAGACAATTGAAATTTTCACAGATGATGTAAGTATTTCTTTTGCCGCTATAACAATAAATACTAAAAACAGAATAAAATAAATATTTAAGGGGGGCATACAAAAAACGTGATGTATTTTGCCTTTTTTTGCTCGATACTAATAACGGCAACAGGTAGGGTGGATGCTCCAAAAGTCGGCACTTTAAGGGTTGGGTCACCTTTGATAAATTCGTAGACGCGTCTTATGGAGCAGTTTCAGAACGATAAACAATATTTTAAAAAGCTTATGTTTTTCTTTTTTATGTTCACAATTAAAAAGTGCTTTTGTTTATAGAAGTATTTATTTTATAATAATAAAAAAGTGCTATTTTTCCTAAGCTCGGTATTTGTGTTCGCAATGTCAGCCCTCCCTTTTTTAAATGATGCCTCAAGGAAAACATGTATTATGGCCTGACTTTGTCTGCGAATTTTATTATTTTATTAAGATAAATATTATTAAAGCTAAAGTTAGGATCTTTCATGGGCATGAAGAACATTGAGATCATTGTTTTATTATTTAATGACTACTATCACAAAATAAGCACGCGGCGGGCGGTCGCCGGAGCAGAGAGTTCGCTTAGAACAAAGTGCCATTTCCGTCACGCACACATAGACGTCAAATTTACAGGCATTCTTGGGCAGTCTGAGGCAGAGCTTAGTCGCGAGTATCACAAAGAGGTCAGTGATCGCAAGTGCTAGCAAAGAGCATTTAATTACCACGTTTACAGATCGACAAACTTTTCTTTTCTGGTGACAGACTTGACATTAACACTACAGTACACGCGCCCCTTTTCTTAACACGAGTACACGCGTGGCCTACTATAGTAGGCCATTTTAAAATGTCAATAAATTGTATTCATCATCATCATGTCAGCCGAACGACGCCCACTGCTGGGCATAGGCCTCCCCCAAGGATCTCCACAACGATCGGTCCTGCGCTGCCCGCATCCAGCGGCTTCCCGCGACCTTGACCAGATCGTCGGTCCACCTTGTAGGGGGCCTGCCCACGGAACGTCGTCCAGCACGCGGTCGCCATTCGAGAACCTTTCCGCCCCAACGGCCATCGGTTCTCCGCGCTATGTGTCCCGCCCACTGCCACTTCAAAGATGCAATCCTTCGAGCGATGTCGGTTGTTTTAGTTCTCCTGTGGATCTCATCATTTCTGATTCGATCGAGCAGGGAAATACCAAGCATCGCTCTCTCCATTGCTCGCTGGGTGACTTTGAGCCTTCTTATGAGACCCATAGTAAAAGACCACGTCTCACTTCCATAGGTCATTACTGGCAACACACACTGGTCAAAGACTTTCGTCTTGAGACATTGAGGTATTTCGGACGCGAATATATGCCGGAGCTTCCCAAACGCTGCCCATCCGAGCTGGATTCGACGAGAGATCTCTTTCTCAAAGTTGGACTTACCTAATTGGATTGTCTGTCCCAGGTAGACATAGTGGTCAACAACTTCGAGTGTAATGTTCCCAACATTAACTGGAGCGGGTGCGACATGGGCATTGAACATGATTTTCGTCTTGTCCATGTTCATCTTAAGACCCACTCTTTGCGAAGCATTACCGAGATCTTCGAGCATTGTGTTCAGGTCTTCCAAGGTCTCAGCCATAAGAACTACATCATCGGCAAACCGTAGGTGTGTTAGGTACTCGCCATTAATGTTGATGCCGCATCCTTTCCAATCCAGCAGCTTAAAAATATCCTCCAACGCAGCTGTGAACAGTTTGGGAGAGATGACATCTCCCTGTCTCACACCTCGCTGTAGTTGGATAGGATTAGAGCTCTGGTTCTGTAATCGGACCGACATGGTGGCGTTTTGGTATAAGTACCTCAGCACCTCGATGTACCTGTAGTCTATTTGGCACCTCTGGAGAGACTGCAGCACCGCCCAAGTCTCAATCGAATCAAAGGCTTTCTCATAGTCCACGAACGCCAAGCAAAGTGGCAAGTTATACTCTTCGGTCTTCTGTATAACTTGCCGCAGCGTATGAATGTGGTCTATGGTACTGTAGCCTTTTCGGAACCCGGCTTGTTCGGGAGGTTGGAAGTCGTCGAACCTGCGAGCGAGACGATTCGTAATGACTCTCGAAAACAACTTATAGATATGGCTCAGAAGCGAGATGGGTCTATAGTTCTTCAAGAGAGTTTTATCACCCTTCTTGAAAAACAGCATCACATCGCTTCTGCCCCATGCCTTTGGCGTTTTGCCCTCAAGGATGACTGAATTGAAAAGCTTCTGGAGGACTTTAAGTATCGGCTTACCGCCCGCTCTCAGAAGCTCTGTTGTGATTCCGTCATCGCCCGCCGCCTTGTTGTTTTTAAGCTGCTTGAGAGCCATTCTAATCTCGTACAGGCTGACGTCCGGGATATCTTCTGTATAGTGTCGGGTAAGCTTGGCTCTAGGGTCTTTAGCCTTGCTTTCAACAGGTGTTTGCGTGGAATACAGCTGTCCATAGAAACTCTCAATCTCCCTCAGGATTTCAGGTTTTGACGAAACGATGCTACCTTCCTCAGTTTTCAGCCTCGTCAATTGACTTTGCCCGATAGACAGATCTCTCGCGAACACTTTGGAGCCTTTGTTCCGCTCAATGGCTTCTTTAATACGCTCGGTATTAAATTGGCGAAGGTCGCGCGTCAAAGACTTAGATATCTGTCTATTGAGCTGCCGATAACGATAGGCATCCGCTGAGTTCTGCAGCTTCATTTCGTGTCTCTGATCCATGAGTAGGAGAGTCTGACTGGAGAGTTTCTTCAATTTGGGACGGCGGGTTTTATAGTACTTAGACCCTACCGTGCGGACAGTATAAATTGTATTATTGTAGCAATTTCATTAAAACAATAAGTGAAATGTAAATAGTATTTATTATTCTAATATTTAAAACCATACTTATTATATAAATTATTTAAAATACTGAGCAATCAACAATTTAGTAAAAATCTATAAAAAAAGGTCTAATAATCACATATCTGAGATGAACTAACTTTTTTTTACCGAAAGTATACTTTATTGTAATTTTCTTTATTTTTGTAATGTTGAGGATATATTTCAACATTGTGATCGAGATGAATCCATTCGATGCACTTCTTGACTAGTTTTTAGCCGACTGATTTCGGCCTTCCGAGTAGAGTGCATATCGACCAACTAGTCTTATTTATGAAATCAAATCGGGTTGATACTCTTTAGTTTCTTGAGCTGTGCTGCCTAAAAGTGTTGCTATGCTGAATTTCAAATGTTGGGGAAGGGTAATTATATGATTTTAGTGAAAAACATTACAAAATAGGAAAAAGTATCTTTAGCATTCCTAGATGCCACTCGTTTTGGAGCTGGTGGTTTTAACCTAATGTTTAGACTGCTGCTGGTGGAATACCTTAGTGCCAAACAGTTCTGGTGTTTGATTTATACAACTGACTGCGTCTTTTGGTTACTTGTTGCCAGAGTCGAGTATTATGTGAAACGGATGTTTCGTCAGATACACAAAATAAGATTCGTCATTTACTTGGAGTCTTGGGCTTGAGGATTAGAGCTTGTAAGTTTGGTTTTGGCTGAACTTCATCATCTTCACTCACAACTACCATTTCCTTTTCAGAACCGTGCTGATGCAGCCACTTTTCTAAAAATATTGATATACCACTTTAAAAGGCTTATCATGGCTAATACGTTAAAATCTATGTGGCAAATTATTTTCATTGCAAATATAAGTGAGATTTATATCATTTTTTTGATGCGCTCTTTAAATTGTGTATTTTTATGATTTAGAAATAAGGTTTATTTTCGATAATTCTAATTCATATCCACTATAAGACAAATTAGTAAGTGTACTGCGTTTATAAAACTCATATATGGCGAACGCCCTTATAAAAGCATTTAGAATTCTAAGCGCTCCACCATATTTAACGATTTAGGGTTCAATAATTTGAATAAAAACACTTTTTATTTATAGTTCATTATAGGTACCTACGTTCTTGTTCTTGCTTTCTGGCCAGATGCGTAGTTATGCATGTAGGTAGACCGCTTCTTGACAAAAGATGATTTCCGCCAATTGTTTGAAGTAGTGAGATGGCCATGGAAATTTACTCATCTATACTCTATACTCTATCATTATGAACAAAACACGTTCGTTCCAGTTTTCTAAGCATCATGTCGCAAAGCAAAACAAACAAAGTATGTCGTTTGAATTATTTGGCTTCGTTCTATTTTAGTTAAGAGCAGTGACTTAAAGTAATTAGACCTTTCGAAAATTTAAGAAAGCAGGTTATTTGAGTTAATTATAACGTTTAATTTCTACAAAAAGCGGTCGCTTCATTCAAAAGTTATAAGAAGCTTTTGTACTTGAATCAGTTTTCCTTTCCTACAATGAGTAAGGAATGTATGTTCAGCAAATTCATTTTTCTATAACACCAGCAGAATAATGTCGTTTAAGACCTACTTATAAATTTTGCGTTACCCAAAAACTTCTCCCGATTAGTAGGCGTGCGCTCGCGCGGGGCGTTTAAGTCAGTGCCGTATGCTCAGAGAAGCCGGGCGCGTGCGAAGTTCACAAGTCGCGCTCAGGAAGATTGTTGATAAGTAAGCTTCTAAATCATGTTGAATTAATACCTATTGTTAAATAAATAAATATGTAGTTTAAAAAACTAAAACAACACACTTTTATAGGAACAGATTAAAAAGTACAAAATAACCGTTCAGTAACTGAAATTAAAAAGCGTGGTGCGCGTTGTCAATATTAAGTACTTACTTGAAATGCATGCTTTGCAAAGGGCGCACCACGCTTTTTAATTTCAGTTACTGAACGGTTATTTTGTACTTTTAATCTGTTCCTATAAAAGTGTGTTGTTTTAGTTTTTTAAACTACATATTTATTTTTTTACTTTTTAGTTTAGTAAATGGCAAGCCATGGATGGATGGTAATAGATTTCACAGTCGATTCATGTGTCTGCCCACCACGTAAACATTATAACTCAAAGGCGTGATTGTATGTATTTAGTTTTACAAATTCAAGTGGAGTCTATAAGTTACCGGATGCGCGAGCCGAACCCTTACTTCCTCCCTGCTCCATCATCAGACACTCGCCACCAAGTATAGCGAATAGGTCTCATCAGAACAAAACAAATGAGCCCAAACTGGAGGAGTTTTCTTGTGATCATTAAGGAATTTCACTGGCTTCCTCCTAGCTCCATCATCAGACCCTCACCACCAAGTGTAACGAATAGGTCTTATCAAAACGAAACAAATGAGCCCAAACTCGAGGGGTTTCCTATTTGTCATTAAGGAGTGTCATTGGCTTCCTTCCTGCTCCATCATCAGACCCTCACCACCCATTGTAGCGAAGAGGTCTCATCAGAACGAAACGAATGAGCCAGACCTCGAGGTGTTTCCTGTTGGTTATTAAGGAGTGCCACTGGCTTCCTCCCTGCTTATCCATCATCAGTCCATCACCACCAAGTGTAGCGAATAAGTTTAATCAGAACGAAACAACGGAGCCCATACTCGAGGGGTTTCCTAGTGGTCATGAAGAAGTGCCACTGGCTTCCTCCCTGCTCCATCATCAGATCCTCACCATCAAGTGTAGCGAATAGGTCTCATCAAAACAAAAAAAAGGGGGTTAAAGTCGAGGGGTTTCCTAGCAGCCATTGATGAGTTCTATTGCCCACCTCTTGACTCCATCATCAGATCAGCTCGATGGTAGCAAATTATTGTATTGTCATCGGATTCATATAGACTTGCAAAGTTTCAAATCAATGCGACAATGAGAAGTAGGTTAAAATTGAGTTCCAAGATTTTCTTACATTGTGACTTAGTTACAAGTGAAACTAATAAAAGTGTGGTAAAAATGATTTAATTACTCAGAAAGAAACATTTTTGTGAAGAAATCGCAGATTCTTTCTCGAAGAAGAGAAGAAGACTGGAGGAAAGTTCACGAACAGTTTTGAGAGAAACTATGCCTAAACAGTACCTACTACTAAGGTACTGTAATCGACAGAAATAGAATACAGTGCCGACTTTTGGGTGGGGGCCGGACTTAGGAGCATCCACCCTAGATGCTTGAAATATTCACAGAATATTTAGTTGTTTATTCACTTTGCTACGGAACTCTTCGTGCGCGAGTCCGACTCGCACTTGGCCAATTTTTTTTTTATCTCATCGTCCGTTGCTTTTAAGGGCAGTAAGGCTATAATACGACGCCAAGCGTCATTTTGAGCCTCACGATTATTGTATAATTTGTTTCTGGAGTCCCACGATCATGACTCTGTTTGTAGCATTTCTAAAAACGTAGGTAGGTAATAAATTTTTCTTTTATCCACTCCATCATAATCTCAAAATGCGTATTTGTATCTCATAGTTTATCCTGGCTGTTAGGGTTCCACATCAGGTGGTACCGTGTACCAGACCTTCAAAATTTGTACGTCAATAGAAAATGCTCATCACGTTTAGTACATTATAACTCAATGATCACGTTTAAACGGTATTTTTATATCTCTCATAGTTTGGCTGGACTGCTATAGTTCCACAGTAGGTATTTCGATCTTCAAAATTAATTATAACCTATGTGTTGGCCAGGGCCCAGGACCAATAGCTATATCACAAATAAGTTTCATCAAAATCCGTTTAGTACCTAGTTTTTGCGTGAAACGCGGACAACACACAGACAGACAGACAAAAAATTTAGGAGGTATATTTTTCTTTTTCTTTTTAATGTATAGAATTGGCTCGTTTACAATTTTATTATAAGTAGAGATAAAAACACTAGAAGTATATCCTAGTTTATTTGAATTAAAAACAAGGTTTGTAAATACAAAAAATCCCACTTTAAGTAGGTAGGTACATCTGAGGTCCGCGGGTCCGCTGGCCAGCAATTCGAGCTTTGACGCGAGTTTGCTTTGATGGCGGCGCGCGCGCTCGCGATGTTGCCACTTTTAAAACTGTGATAACTGCTTAAGTATTTATTTAATTAAATAAGGTAAAGGACAATTTTTATCTACATTAAATGGCCACGGTAACTATTATACTTATTTAGATAAGGATTAATACTGATTACGCGATATTAGCTATGCAAATAAAGTAATATTTTAAATTAATTCATTAAAGATAAAAATAATTACTGTGAGTCAATCGTACGCTATTGCGAACTTCTTTATAGGCCTTTTTATGGTACCAATACAATTCCTTAATACAAAAAATTTATGTATCTGACACGATTTTGCCAGCGTTCACAATGTAAACGCTAGAAAAATGTTTGATGGCTTCATCATAAAACATGGAATTTTCTCTATTTTACAAATAAGTCCTAAATTAGAATGTTTTGTATGTATAAACCTTCGGAAAAAAATTTTCTAAATAACAGTGAAAACTGCATCAAAATCCTTTGCGTGGTATAAAAGAAGAAAGCTTAGAAACAGACAGACAGAGGTGAAGAGCGACTTTGTTTTATAGGTACTATCATATAGTATTATATTATCTGTGGTACTATGTAGTGATATATCTGAGTCCCATTTAAGGGCAAACTCTGTTCAACTGTACCAGGGTTGGTACAGTTTTACAGTAATTTTATTGTCGTGGGTAAAAGATTGATAATTTAATGTAACTGTTTCAGAAGTTAGCTCTCAGTACCATTACCTAGGCCAGCCTAGGCGGAATCTGACTATTGCGTCATGCTAAGTAGTTTATGTATAAGTACATTAAAATTTAATAAAGAAAGAATTGTAAAGCAGAATTGTGAAAAGTGTAATTTTTGTTTTTTACTTGCAAATCCCCTTGCCTTTGTGTAAAAAACAATTGTTAAAGCACACGAATCGAGAGAGAAAAATCTATGTAGGTAAATGTTAAACAAGAAAATCCACTTTTTTGTTGAAAATCCACGTTTTTTAAGCACAGCTACCGCAATTTCATTTTGCTCATCTGGCAACACTCGTCGAGCGTCCACGACGCGACGCCGTCCATTTTGTTTTATTAGTTTAGTGTTCAAACGTGAACACGCTTGAAAGTGATTAAGTAAATGGAAAAGGATCTAACTGAAAAATGGTTTCCAAAATGTAAAAAAAATGGAACCTGTCTGAAGACGCAGTAAAAGTTATTATTGGTAAGTGAACAGTCCTTGTTTTTATAGTTTTTAAGTACCTACCTATTTTGATCTCACTCATGCATGATTAACATGGCGTCATGGTGTTTGTCATATTCATACAAATCCAGGTGCATATTTGGAATCATGAATTATAAATAGGTAGGTAGGTACCTAGATTCTTGAAATTTTACTACTTTACGTACATATGTACTCGTTTAGAGCCGCAAACGCATGACAGCCGTAGCGGGGCGGGGCGCGCACAGTTCGCAGCGCAATAAATAAACCGCTGCTCAAATCGCTCGTAGGTACTTACCTATCTATTTTATATGAACTATCGCACACTTAAGCCGGGGTGCAGCGGGCCGCATAATCCGCCGTAGATTTTGGTTTGGTTGCGTGCGATGCGGCAAACTTAAGTATTGTACGCATTTTGCTGCGCTGCGGCCTTCTGTGCCCCGGCATAAAAGCAGAGAAAAGTTTTACTTAGGTACGAATAGTTATTGCTACCGTTTTCAGATAAAGGGTACACTTCAATAGAGCTTTTAAAGTCGCTGGTACCATCTGTTGATAACTTCACATTATTAAACTTTTCGCATATGCCAGATCGGACTATCTACGCACTGAAATGGACTGAATGGATGAATGAATCTAGACAGGTCAGTTCTTTATAAGCTACTTTTTGTTTTTAATAAATAAAATAAATAAGTGAATTTCGTCTGTCGAAAACTATAAATTACATTGTGATTTTCAGAATATTCAACCACTCATCTCTCATTGTACAAGTAAGACTGTATAATATGTAGTAAGATCTTTCAAATAACAGCATGTTATTCATTGTCAAATAAATACTAAAATAAATGTGATAAATTACTAATATCATGACCTGCATACCTACTATACTATTTATCAAGTCTGACTGCATGGGTGGGTCAATCAACTTGTAGACCCTGCATTAGTTTTGACATAATAAAATAATGCATTATAAAGTTAATATACCTATAGGTATATTAACTTTATGGTATACACATGGCAGTTTTAAAACTTGCTTTACTGGCTTGCCTTACAGTGTCGGTCTAAAAGTTTTTGACCCCTGGCTCAATATATTGGGATGTTTGATAGAAAAAAATCACTCTTTTACTTACAAAAAATCAGAAATTGTAATTAATTACTAAAATTATAATCTGCACATACTTACAAAAATATTTCTCTTGGTCTAGCTGCATGGGTGGGCAAATGGGCAATACTTAATAAATTTCTTTATTTCAGAACAAAATGATCCATAGCATGTTAGTGTATAAGTAAAGCTTACATAATTGTATTTTTCAATCGCAGGCTGAAAAAATATCAAATTCTTTGACAACTCCGATTCCTCCATCCGGGTACAACGGATGTGATCTAATTGGGCCATGCAGCAACTCTGTCAGTGAAGTTGATTTGTTCACAAGGTATGAGCTATATGAACTATTTTGACACTCGTTTAACCACATTTAACCACAGAACATTTTAGAACAGTAGTTACTTAGACGTACATATTTTTTAAAGGCAAATTGTAATTTTAATTGTTACCTAAGTAGGTATATTTTCAATTGTTATTGTTAATAGCAGTACAGAGTATTTTAGAATAAAAAACATTTAAAAATAATATAACAGATTTTTTTCCAGATATTTGCATATTTGCATGCATATTTTGGACCTTTATGTTGCATATAATCCGGTCCTTAGTTATGACAGTTTTTGTATGTTAGTGAGTTTTTATTGTTCCTTTGCTTAGCCTCGCACTTTGACCAATCATTTGACACTTTACACTATAACCTACTTAGCAAAAATAAAAATTAAATACAAACTATACAAAATTATAATTTATTATCATTTTAATTGGCAGTCCTCCCAACAAACGGCCAGCTGAATCTCATCCTCAAGCTCATGAGTCAGTACTCCCAGTATCCGCACCGGGCAACTGCAATCCACTTATAAATTTGCTAGAGAAATCCTGTGCAACGAGGCAGCTGCTTAAGACTGGACTGCAAAGAGAATTCCGACGAAGCGAGCAAAGTGAGCTCTGTGACATCATTCTTGACCACCTCCTGAAGGACAGGAGCGATCAGAAACCAAAACTTGCATATAGTGTTTTCATTCAATGGGCAAAGCACGTCCATGATTTGTTCACAAAGGAACCAGAGGCTATTTGGTTTAGCGTCACCCCTCCCTTCAAACAAGAGTTGACCCAACTTTCGCCAGGAGCAAAAGCACCTCCATCTGCCTCTGCGCGCCCTCATGGAAAGTTATATGACAGGTACTTATAACAAATAAATTTATTTATTCTTGCATGTGATTTTTATATATTATATGTATTTCAATAAAATGTGTTCCTGCACGGTTTCAAAATAAGCTAGTCGGTAGAAATCGAGTTCTATGGACACCCACGGTACTGACTGCACTGACTTGCATCTCAAAACTTTTTTGCAGTATTTAATTTAGATTCTAATTTACCCTAAGGTTGACTGGTATTAAATCCAATTACTTTAAGTACTTACTCTTATTTCATGTGCGGATGAAGATCCGGCAAAAGGCAGGCTATTTTGCGGGAGAGTAGAGGTTTAGTAAACAAGACCATTAAGATCTCATCCATCGCAACAGCAAGCACATCGGAAGATTCAGAGGAAATCGGTACAGAGCCACGTGGCCGTAAAACGAAAAAACCACAGCTGCCATTACGGAACAAAGAACTTGATCAGGACCATAATTTAGAAGGTAGGTACACATATATCTGCTGTTTATTTTCTTCTTTTTAGAGCATTTAAGTAAAAGCTTGTTAGGGTTTCCGTAGCAAAATGGTAAAAATAAACCCTTATGGTGAGACTCTGTCTGTCACAACTGGACATCTCGAGAACTACTAATGCTATCAACTTGACGTTTAGAATAGTTTTAGATGACGTTTGTCCAACTATTTTGCAAATAAGAGAGAAATAAAAATATTTATATTTTTTTTGCAACAGAGACTGAAAGGGGTTCTAAAAATTCGAAGTGGGACTACTAGTGCATATGGGATATCATAATGAAAGAGCGCTGCTTGCACATTCTCAAATATTTTTTCTTTTTTTCTTAAGCCGCATCATTTTCGACTTTCGTGTAGAATATTGCAGTTGACCTAAAACTGCAATATTCTACACCGCAAATGCTATGACGAATCTAGCCTCGCCGATGAAAACATTTTAACGTTATATTTATTTAAAATTTATGATGGTACGAAACCCCCAGTGCGCGAGTCCGACTAGCTTTTGACCGCTTTTTTTTATTTAATTATGATTTTATTTGTTTTGGTTTGACATAGAATTCTTGGCTTCACTTTTATATTATATCTCAACTTTTTCCACAGAGGAGCTGAAAATTAATGGCGACATTATCACAATAACCAAGTACCAGGGATTAGAATCTTCATCTATACTAGAAACAGCTTGGAAAGCCACATGGTCACTGCGCAAGCGGTACTTAATGACTGTAACAGCGGCACAGTATTTGAAAAAGTTTCCTTTGCTTTGTTTGACGAGCGTTGGTCCACACCTGGTAAGTGATTTGCACATTTGTGATTCGTTAAATTATAACTATAGTAATATTATAAAGAGGAAAGATTTGATGGTTTGTTTGTTTGTTTGTTTGTTTGCATTATTCAATGCAAAAGGCTCCGAAACTACTGGACCGATTTAGAAAATTCTTTGACCATTAGAAAGTTACATTCTTCCCGAGTAATATAGGCTATATATTATCCCGATATATCCACGGGAACGGGTACCACGCGGGTAAAACCGCAAGTATCCGCTTGTCTTATCTAATTATCTTTTCTGAAACTTTACCTACATTAACTTTTTGTATTTTTGCTTCACAGATAAACATTGACTTTACAAATCTCAATTCAAATGTTAGCTCCTCAGCACTGTACACTGGGTTAAGAAAAAAT
This sequence comes from Crambus lathoniellus, assembly GCA_949710035.1. Lineage (NCBI taxonomy): Eukaryota > Metazoa > Arthropoda > Insecta > Lepidoptera > Crambidae > Crambus > Crambus lathoniellus. The sequence goes on from OX453307.1 coordinate 15,286,531, forward strand.
TCAGATTTGATTGAAAATAGGGCTTCTTTAAAGCTGCGAACATTATCGAAGCCCTTACGGGCTCAGCAACAAAGAATTCACGATCTACCAAAAGGTAAGATAAGATTTATAGAAACTCGTTCATATATGTTCTAGTATTTTAAATGAAAAAACAAAAACAAATATATTTACTATGTATACTAAAAACTGGTTTATTATACTAAATACTGTTTTTTGGACATTTGCTTGATTAATTATCACTTAATTTTTTTTTTCAGACACTCTTACAGAAGCTAACTGCAGTACTTCTTTTACTGCCATTTGCAATCGTCGGAGGAAAGACCGGTGTTCGAACTAAAGCCTCGCGGTTTGACGCAGACATCCGCTTCATTTTCGTTGCCAAAGCTCGCAGCGAGGGCGAGGCTCATTTACAAGAACTCCGAAAGGAAGCTTCAAACAAATCAGCACTTGCAGGTGTCGGAGTGCAGCCTCTAGTTATTGCTATAGGTGAGGACTTGGCGAACATTGATAACGCATTCGTTGTTGTAGATTTCATATTATTGTTAAGTAGCCAAGGTATTTGATGTCAACTTCAACTAAGGTTTACAGTTTGTTACAAAAAAAATATATGTCCATTCAGATGTGTACTTGCTGTTGCGATGGATGAGGTCACGGTCTTGGAACCGAGAGACACATAACCTTACTTTACATACATACTTTGCTGCCTAAATTGTGAAATAGGGTACAATTACATCAGCATACCAATTGCGTATCTTTTACGATACGCTGGTTGTGCAGCTTCAATGACAGATAGCCCATACAAAAACTGTCATTGAAGCTGCAAACAGCGCGTCATAAAAGATACGCAATTAGCATGTTGATGTAAGTGCACCATACAAAATCTAAATAATTTTATTCAAAAAGAAGGTACAGTCAAGAGTATAAATATCGATATCAATATTTAGTTGGTATTGCTTTTGAATACTTCTAACGCTCAATTTATTTTCTAATTGGAGTGGATAGAATCAGTCGCACGCATCAGCGTGTCGCGGTAAGTTGTTGTTTTTGTTATATTGACATGGCCCGTTAGTAATATTATAGTATTCTTTGGCTTGGGTGACTCGTCATCCCTGTTGCTTTTTTGTAATACTGTTATAATTGTTTGATTATTTACGTAAAAATGGCTTCGATTTCGGATAAGCAGATTCAAGACGACTTGGAAAGTATTTTTGATGCTGCCGTTCAGAAGACGGTGATGCGAGTGAAAATGATGATCATGACGTTTCGATGCACTTGGAGGAGGAGGACATTATTTCAAATTATGAAAGTAGTGACGATGAGGATGTGCCGCTGGCACAATTATGCACCAATTTCTTGAGAGATAATAATGGACATGTTTGGTCGTCTATTCCACCATCTTCGAGCGCCTGTAAACCACACATGAGGCGTCGTTTGAGCACGCGGCACATTTGCCGCGAGAATTAGTAGTCACACAAGTCGAGCCCACTACAAAATTGCACAAGATGTGCATAATGTCCAAGAAAACGTGACAAAAAAGTAAAAACTTTTTGCACTAAATTGTCTTCAGCCCGCTTGCACTGAACACCGTAAGGATAGTTGCTTGAACTACATTTAACCCAAAAAATATATACCAAATTATAGTTGCCATAATTAATACTATTTTCATGTTATTCCATAAAGTTAATATACCTTAGCGTGTTATTCATTGTATAAGTGATTGATCTCATATTAAATAACTTGCCTTGTCATACACACTGCTGTTTTATTTATATTGAAAAATAAGGGGATGATGCGTCACCCCCTGTTGCCATTTATGTATGTAAAAAAAGTGTTGCCTGCCGAAGGAGAGCGTCTCGCGATAGTAAGCTCACGGCTGCAGGTGACAAGTATGAGCGAGTTTGCCTCGGAAGTCCTGTAGAACACGTGATAGGTACTTTCACTTTTCGTTTGTATTGATTTCGTTTGTATCCCTTCGGACTCGTGTCTCCCCTGATGTCTCCCCTAGGGGAGCCATCAGGATTTTCTTAGTCCTGGTGTTTTCCCCAAGTAGGGGAGACATCAGACCTTGCTTTTAAATAACATATTGCCTCCCGGACTCGTGTCTCCTCTAGGGGAGCCATCAGGATTTTCTTAGTTCTGGTGTCTTCCCCAGATAGGGGAGACATCAGACCTTGCTTTTGAATAATTTATTGAGTACTCGTGAATTCCTTGTCAAGTGTAGATATACTGGCCACTTGAAAAAAATTTGTATTGTAATCTTTTATTCACAGAACAGTAGGTATACTTACTCCTTGCTTTTATCTTTCAAGGCAAGGGTGGGAAAAGGGGAGACATCAGAGGAGACACGAGTCCGAAGGGAAACTTTCCCACCCTTTCTGTGTAAATACATAATGCAAATTTTCGTTCATTTTTGTAGTGAAATCAGGATGTGATTTGAATATTTAATGTGAATGACAAACTTAACTTTGAAAGATAAAAGCAAGGAGTAAGTATACCTACTGTTCTGTGAATAAAAGATTAAAATACTATTTTTTTTCAAGTGGCCAGTATATCTACACTTGACAAGGAATTCACGAGTACTCAATAAATTATTCAAAAGCAAGGTCTGATGTCTCCCCTACTTGGGGAAGACACCAGGACTAAGAAAATCCTGATGGCTCCCCTAGGGGAGACATCACCCCCTAAAGTATATCCCATCTTTAAACAAACACCTTGTATAATAGTACGTAGTGGCAGCAAAAGGTTTGATGGTATACCTTATTTCACAATTTAGGCAGCAAAGTACGTATGTGAAGTAAGGTTATGTGTCTCTCGTTTCAGCTTTTGTATGGCGTTGCCACACGAGGGTCCTCACGAGGGCGGTAAATTATCTATAGCAGGTGACAGCTACCCTTAACGTAAATGTTTGTATGTATCTCACTTCATGAGATATTTTTAAAGACGGCTCTTGAAAAATAGGTGACCGCAACTTATCCACTGACGAAATATTTGGATTATTTCTGCCATCCTTACGATAAGTGCAATAACTCGGTTTTTGGGCTAACTGACTTTATAGAGATAGACGTTGGGAAAAAAACCCAACAGGAAAAACCCGTTTTTTCATTTTGGGGTTTTTTCCCACCGCCCATCTCTATAAAGTCAGTTAGCCCAAAAACCGAGTAATTGCACTTATCGTAAAGACGGCAGATCTTTTTCCATTAGATATTTTTAAAGACGGGGGCCACTTGACAAACCGTTTTGACAAACCACTTGAGTGTTACACCACTTCACTTTAATTTTTGCAAATAATTATTGTAAAATTGTAACACGAATGGTGAATGCACTAATAACCAGGATGGTGATGTTATTTAAAAGTGTCAGTATGTACAGTCACCGGCATTAATATAATAATATGATGGAACGAGGCACTCAAAACTATGTGACGCAACTCTATTCGTATGGCCGTTAGAGCGTATCAGATATTTTTGAGTGCTTTGTCCCATGTTATGTATTGCCGGTGACTGTACAAAAATGAGTTTTTCTATCAGATTTACGAGAATGTTTATTTTCGAGTTATTAAAATTTTATGTAATTGTTGACTGTATACTCACAAACCTTACACACAAACCTTACATATAATCTAGTTTATAAATGCTTACACTACTTACACTTGATAAGTAGATTATTTAGTATTTGATCACATCACATGAATGAAAACTTCATTTTAGAAAACTTTTTTAAGCCATGAAGGTGGTTTTTTTATGTTGATTTTTTATGTAAGGTAGTGGTAAAGTAGATAGGTACTTTACCACTTTTTGGGCACTTAAAAGTGCCCAAAAAGTTGATACTTACCTGTAAGTGAATTTTATGAGTCTAAAAATAAGGTCGAAGTCTAGCTTCCTGTATAACCGTTTTGATGTTCCTAATCCGAAATCTTGTGATATTATACATATAAGTTATATTATTATGGCTCGTATTAAGTCAAATATTTCTATTGTCTGTACAATTAAACTAAACTAAGTAATTGAGTTGTGTCGTACAACAGGGTGTAAAATGCTTTTCCGCATTAATGTGCGTTTTTCGGAAATATCTTAATTTACTAGTTAAGCTACTCAGTAAGTTTAAACCAAAATGATTATTTGTTTAAAATTGTATAATTGTAAAAAGCAGATAAGTAGATATTAATTTTTACATCAAAAATAATGTTAGTAGATTATAGTGACCTAAGAGAATAATGCCCGAATATTCGTATGCTACTTATCTTTGGGAGCGTCTCACACATCGCCCAAAAGAGATGCCATGATGTGTGAGACGCTCCCAAAGATGATTTGCGTTCGAGGATTCGGGCGTAGGACTTGAAAGAGCTTAGAAATACCTAACTATCTTTAAATACTTTTGAATTATTAATAATTTGTTGAGCAGTGTCCATGCAACAGGGTAGGTATAAGATGATTTTCCGTGTTATGCTCCGCAGCGGCGCCACCATAATGAAAATTAATTAATTGGGTATTTGACTGATTTTTTTTATTGACTTAAAATGTTCATTGAATTAGTAGCAACACAATAAAGTTATTTATTTTCAAATATCTTGCATATTTTCAGCGATATAGAGCATCAAACTTTCTAATTAGACAAGGAGAGCGCTATAAAACGTGACGTCACATTTCTATAGCGCCATACTCTCGCCATAGTAAATTTCGTTTTAGAAAGAGATAGCTAGAGTCACAATTGAGTAGCTCATAATTCGCTTGTTATAATACAGATTGAATATCTTTTTTCACATTTGTTATTCAATAATGTTATATTTCTGAATGTCATAATTAAATATCTACATTTCAACAACAGTCAAATAGCCAATTCTATTTTAAAATGTTGTACAATCAGCTGCATAGATAGGTGACCCCCCTGCGGTCATTCGTTATGTCGTAGAGGGGGTTATCTTTCTCTGCAGCTGACTGTACGTTGAACATAAATCATGTACGTATTATGTTTATAGGTGTACCTTTACCGGTAAACGAAATAATGGACATTAATTGTGGCGCCGCTGGGTAGCATACCTACTCTGCAGCGGCGCGCAGCACTCATAGATAGAAATGATATTTGCTACTTTTTTCTTATGGAAATTGATGATCGAATTCTGTTTATTGTGTACGTATTGGAAAAAAGTAATTATTACTTAATGATTTCATATATAATATCATGATTGAAAATCAGAGCAGTATGCGGGGGTGTGGGAAGAATTTATATCTCCTTCTCGCTCACCCGCGCCACTCTGACGTACAGCTCATACCGTTCAGCTGAATTAATTAAAATATATGAAATCAAGAATAATGATTTTTTTCAATACGTACACAATAAACAGCATTCGTTCGTACATCAATTTCCATAAGAAAAAAATGGCAAATATCATTTCTATATATGAGTACTGTGTGGCGCCGCTGCAGAGTATGCTCCCCAGCCGCGCCACAATTAATGTACATTATTTCGTTAAACGGTAAAGGTAAACCTATAAACATATTACGTACATAATGTACGTTTGTACGGTGTACGGTGATTCAAATCAAATAGACCACGAGATCCTCTACCGCCCAGTTTCGTTTGATACACACATGCTCACTAAATCTTCTCGTGTAGGGAATATATAATAATTTGAAATTGTCAACAATTTGTGTAAACCATTTAATTTTGAAAAATAAAATGTCAGTTTCTTAAAACTAATGTTTTTTAATTATATATTTACAAATATCAATCTTCACCATACCCTAATGGAAATAAGTTATTTTAAGAGATTTATTGTACTTATTCTTTTAGTAATTATCTTGTATAATTCAACTGCAGCTTTCTTTCGCAGGTGTTCAAGTATATCTGACACTTCTACCTTTGTGCTATACAGCTGGTGTGAACCTGAGAAATTCCTGTCAGTATTCCAGCCGTTTCCCTACGTCCCTATGCAGCTGACAGAGCCGTGTGATGCCGTCTGAAGAGGCTGTATAAAACGGATACCACGGCCACGTCAACATGGCGATCCCAGCCGTCTCCCTACGTTCCTACGCAGCTGGCGGAGCCGTGTAACGCGGTGTACAGTAGCCGTACAAGACGGCTGCCACAACCGCGTCACACAGAAAGCCGTGTTGACGTGGCTGAGGTAGCCGTTTTACACGGCCACTTCAGACCGCGTCACACGGCTCCGCCAGCTGCGTAGGGACGTAGGGAGACGGCTGAGATAGCCGTGTTGACGTGGCTGAGGTAGCCGTTTTACACGGCCACTTCAGACCGCGTCACACGGCTCCGCCAGCTGCGTAGGGACGTAGGGAGACGGCTGAGATAGCCGTGTTGACGTGGCTGAGGTAGCCGTTTTACACGGCCACTTCAGACCGCGTCACACGGCTCCGCCAGCTGCGTAAGGACGTAGGGAGACGGCTGAGATTGCCGTGTTGACATGGCTGAGGTAGCCGTTTTACACGGCCACTTCAGACCGCGTCACACGGCTCCGCCAGCTGCGTAGGGACGTAGGGAGACGGCTGAGATAGCCGTGTTGACATGGCTGAGGTAGCCGTTTTACACGGCCACTTCAGACCGCGTCACACGGCTCCGCTAGCTGCGTAGGGACGTAGAGAGACGGCTGAGATAGCCGCGTTGACGTGGCTGAGGCAACCGTTTTACACGGCCACTTCAGACCGCGTCACACGGTTCCGCCAGCTGCGTAGGGACGTAGGGAGACGGCTGAGATAGCCGTATTGACGTGGCTGAGGTAACCGTTTTACTCGGCTACTTCAGACCGCGTCACACGGCTCCGCCAGCTGCGTAGAAACGTAAGGAGACGGCTGAGATAGCCGTGTTGACGTGGCCGAGGTAGCCGTTTTACACGGCCACTTCAGACCGCGTCACACGGCTCCGCCAGCTGCGTAGGGACGTAGGGAGACGGCTGAGATAGCCGTGTTGACGTGGCTGAGGTAGCCGTTTTACACGGCCACTTCAGACCGCGTCACACGGCTCCGCCAGCTGCGTAGGGACGTAGGGAGACGGCTGAGATTGCCGTGTTGACATGGCTGAGGTAGCCGTTTTACACGGCCACTTCAGACCGCGTCACACGGCTCCGCCAGCTGCGTAGGGACGTAGGGAGACGGCTGAGATAGCCGTGTTGACATGGCTGAGGTAGCCGTTTTACACGGCCACTTCAGACCGCGTCACACGGCTCCGCTAGCTGCGTAGGGACGTAGAGAGACGGCTGAGATAGCCGCGTTGACGTGGCTGAGGCAACCGTTTTACACGGCCACTTCAGACCGCGTCACACGGTTCCGCCAGCTGCGTAGGGACGTAGGGAGACGGCTGAGATAGCCGTATTGACGTGGCTGAGGTAACCGTTTTACTCGGCTACTTCAGACCGCGTCACACGGCTCCGCCAGCTGCGTAGAAACGTAAGGAGACGGCTGAGATAGCCGTGTTGACGTGGCCGAGGCAACCGTTTTACACGGCTATTTCATACCGCGTCACACGGCTCTGCCAGCTGCGTAGGAATGTAAAGAGATGGCTGAGATAGCCGTGTTGACCCGGCTGAGGCAACCGTTTTACACGGCCACATCAAACCGCGTCACACGGCTCAACCAATCGTGTCATTTGCCGTTTCACACGGCCACTCCAGCCATGTTGGCCATAACCGTGTCGAACTATTGACACGGCTGCGTCTGATCTAGCCGTGTCTGATCATTGGCCGTGTTCATAATTTGACACGGCTGCAACTGCAGTACCGTGTGCAAATCTAGCCGTGTATGATTATAGCCGTGTTAAGAAGTTGACACGGCTGCAACTGCAGTACCGTGTGCAAATCTAGCCGTGTATGATTATAGCCGTGTTAAGAAGTTGACACGGCTGCAACTGCAGTACCGTGTGCAAATCTAGCCGTGTCTGATTATAGCCGTGTTGAAAAATTGAAATTACTGCAGTACCGTGTGCAAATTTAACCATGTGTCCAACGTAGCCGTGTCAGCGGCACACGGCAAACTTTACCGTGTTGACACGGCTGCAACTGCAGTACCGGGTTTACACGGCTCTGCAGAGCCGATAAATCGACCCTTTTTTTTCCCAGTGTGGTACTGGATATTTTGTATTACACAAGTAGATGCCTGCGACTTCTTCCGCTTGTATGTTATGCTCACTAAAACATTTCTATGGTGGTGGCGTGTGAGGCGGGTCGTTACGTTCCCTAAAATATGGTTGAGCGAAGCGATGGCTGGTTCATGCGTCATGCTCGTGAACGGGTGCTGCCAGTGGGAATGGGTCTGCTCTTATCTGCTTGCCTTAAAATGTGTTTTCTTTTGTTTTTATTCATTTTATTAAGAATTACATTTGAAACATGTATGGCGCAGCTTGCAGTATATAGTAGAATTGTCTTTTGTTTTTAACTAATATTAATGCTTTAAGTAGAATTCCTAAGTAATTGAAAATTGTTCACCGCTATGATCATTAGTTCGCCTATACTTAACTGTATTTATCATAACCCATTGTCTATTTGTGATGGAAACTGACCTTAGTCATACCATGTTAAGGTTATTTTTCAATTTGACGACTCTGTATGAAATAAAACAGGGAGAAAAAAACAACCCTTGGAGTTTCTTGCCGGTTCTTCTCCAAGGCCTCCCGCTGTAGGGTTTGCGAACCGATGGCGTAGCTTCTATGACGTTCACAAGTATTGTAAATAACAATCTAAATTGAATAAACAAATTTGAATCTTGAATCTTGTATTACAGATTGATTTTAGTCCAGTACCACTTGCATGAAATATTGTCGTTATGGTAATCGTTATCACACCGTTTTTTTTTTTGGAGGATGGAGTCACTCGCGTCCGTAGGAGCTACCTCCGATTACCCTACACGTGTCCTCTGGGTGGTGCTAAACGAGTTTGACAAACGCCGAGCCTCAGGCGGCGGAAAATAACCTGATTCACCATGGCCACCCAGCGCACATGAAGCGGGAAGCAGTTTCCGTGAGGACTAAATACCCTCTAAAAATACTGATGCGGAAGGACGTGGGAACCCACCGTGATTATTTTCCCAAGAAAACCCCCACCTACCATGAATACAAATATAAGAGAATGCGTTTTGTTGGACGATCCGACTAACACTCGGCGCCATTCAGTGACCGGGCTGAATGGTGTGAAATTGGCTACCGAAGCTCCTTTGGGAGATAGTTATAACAATAACAACAAGCTCACTACTACAAAAACATCCATACGAACCGAACATCGTATTGCCACCTGGAATGTTAGAGGTCTACTGAAACCGGGCAAGCTTAGCATTGTCGAGAAAGAGATGGAGCATCACAAACTCAGCATATTGGGTATCAGTGAAACTCATATTCGTGGAAATGGTCACTTTAAAACGGCTACGGGAAACTTTATGTACTACTCAGGCTGCACAGACTCTAGTTTACATGGAGTTGGAGTTGTGATACCGCCGAAGCTTAACGATTACGTTCTTGGTTACAACCCAGTCTCTGAGCGTATTATTACCATGAAGCTAAACACCAAGCCCTTCGTACTAAACATCATACAAGTATACGCTCCTACAAGTAAAAATTCTTCAGAAGAAGAGACAGAGTGCTTTTATCAAAAGCTGGAAGAAACGCTAGATACAATACCGAGTCGGGAAATGACTATGATCTTGGGCGATTGGAACGCAAAAGTTGGCAACACCGAAAATGACGACCACATACGTGAAGTGGTAGGAAAGTATGGACTAGGCACCAGGAATGATCGTGGCGAAAAATTCATTGACTTTTGCACTAGCCACAAATTTACCATCCTCAACACCTGTTTCCAACATCATCCCAGACGTCTTTACACGTGGAGATCTCCAGGTGACAGGTACCGAAACCAAATAGACTACATTCTCATCAACACCCGCTGGAGATCATCAGTCACCAATGTGAAAACCTTCCCTGGCGCTGACTGCAACTCCGACCACAACTTGCTAGTTGCAAACTTTGCATTACGTCTGAGAGCTCCCAGGATGCGGCCCAAAGCTAGTCTTAGGAAACTGGAATCTTCAGAGGAATGTGCATTTCAGCAGAGCATGGAAGGTAGACTCGAAACCGTAGTGGAGGACCAGTACCCAACAGCAAATTCCCACTGGAACCATTTGAAAGGTTTAATAAACGACACCCTGAGTGAACTATGGAAAACCAAAAAACCAGAACCCAAAAGGACATCCTGGATCTCAGACCATACTTGGGCTCTCACTCAGCGGATAAAGGATCTGCGAACAAAGGGGCTGCAAAATCCTGAAGTGAAAAACGAGTACAAACGTCTTAGCAAGAACATAGATGCATGCTGCAGAAATGACAAAAACAATTACATCAATGGAATATGTCTTGACATAGAAACCAATTCCCTTAAATATCAAACTGCAGATCTCTTCAAGAAAGTCCGGCAGCTCACTAATAAATTCAAGCCAAAGACGTGGGTAGTTGAGGATGCCAATGGAAGGCTCTTGAACGAACTAGATGAGATTGCAGAACGATGGCGCACTTACTGCGAAGATCTTTACAAGGATCCCTCTTTGACCACGAGCACCAACTTTGATTTCTGCGTTACTCAAGATGGTGAGCCCGATATTCTACGTTCTGAAATCATAGCGGCAATACATTCCCTAAAAAACAAGAAGGCGCCGGGGCCCGATATGATAACCGCAGAGATCCTGAAAGCTTTGGGAGACAGAGGCATCGACGCACTGCACACTATCTGTAACAAAGTGTGGACAACTGGGAAGTGGCCAAAAGACTGGACAGACTCCATTATCCTTCCGTTACATAAGAAGGGTTCTACAAAGCAGTGCAGCAACTACCGTACACTAGCACTTATTTCACACGCAAGCAAAATCCTGCTCCACATACTAAACAACCGAATCCGACATTACTTAGACCAACAGATTCCACAGGAGCAGGCCGGTTTCGTGAAAGGCAAGGGTACGCGTGAACAAATACTGAACGTACGACAAGTGGTAGAAAAAGCCTATGAGTACAATGTCCCAGTTGTCCTGTGTTTCATAGACTATAGTAAAGCGTTCGACTGTGTCAACTGGAACAGTCTGTGGCACGTACTCACCACTCTTGGTGTACCAAAACATCTGACTACTCTTATTCAGGCTCTGTACCATAACAGTCAAGGTGTCGTCAAAATTGACGAAACAATGTCCCAACAGTTCAGTTTCGAAAAGGGTGTCCGCCAGGGCTGCATTGTTTCACCTGTTCTCTTTAACGCCTACGGAGAGTATATAATGCGACTGACTTGCGATGGCTGGGATGGAGGCGTAAGTATTGGTGGGGAAAAGTTAACAAACCTCCGATACGCCGACGACACGACACTGCTGGCTGCAAACGAGTCAGAAATGGTAACGCTACTAAACAAAATGGAAGACATCGGCAACAGTCTGGGACTCTCCATAAACAGATCAAAGACAAAAGTCATGATTGTGGATCGTGCTAAAACTCTGACTTCTAATCAGATACTGGATCTAGAGACTGTGAATGACTTTGTTTACCTCGGCTCTAATATTAGCAATACCGGCTCCAGCGAAAATGATGTGCGAAGACGGATCGGAATGGCAAAGGGTGCCATGTCTCAACTAGACAAAGTGTGGAAGAACAGGGGAATAAGTCTGAAAACGAAAACAAGACTAGTTCGTACCTTGGTCTTCTCTGTATTTCTGTACGGCGCTGAAACATGGACGCTCAAAGCTGCTGATCGTGGACGCATCGATGCTTTTGAGATGTGGTGCTGGAGAAGAATGCTCAGGATACCATGGACAGCACATCGGACCAACGTATCAATACTTGTGCAGCTCAGGATCACCACGCGACTATCTTCCATCTGTCTAAAGCGAGTACTTGATTACTTTGGCCACATTGCCAGGAAAGAAAGTGACAACCTGGAGAAATTGATAGTGACAGGGAAAGTCGACGGCAAAAGGTCGCGTGGTCGCAGCCCGATGCGTTGGTCTGACCAGATCCGCACCATCCTTGACACGACAGTCTACGACGCACTGCATGCCGCCGGTGACAGGAGACGATGGAAGGCCATCATCAAGGAAAGACTGCTAGGAGGTGGTGGTCACGACCCTCAGACATGAGGAATACGACGCGAGGAGGAGGATCACACCGTTTTATCGTGATCGTATTATTTTGTATGAAAACCAAAGCAGCGCCTCTTTCGGTCGTATAAGGAACTGAAATACAATACATTTTTGACACTTGAACAGCACTTTGACAGCTTTTGAATGACTTTATAGTTTACCATTCGATTACCATAACGATAGTTTTTCATGCTAGGGGTACAGTAGCCCTAGCACGATAAACTGTCGTTATGGCAACCGTTATCGTAATCATATTATTTTGTATTCTAGCGGCTGCCCGCGGTTTCACCCGCGTGGTTCCCGTTCCCGTGGGAATATCGGAATAAAAAGTATCCTATGTTTTTTTTTTTACCATATAAAGCAGCAGGGCCAGATGGCATCTTCCCAAAGATGCTACAAGCTGCTTTAAGGTTTATAAAGGAGGACCTCCTAGTTCTATATCGAAGCAGCCTAGCAACTAACTATATACCTAGCTGCTGGAGAAAAGTTAGGGCCGTCTTCATACCGAAACCAGGGAAGGCCACGTATCAAGAGGCGAAGTCCTTCAGATGCATCAGCCTTTCCTCGTTCCTACTGAAGACACTAGAAAAAATACTAGATAGACACATAAGAGAAACCATAGGCAAAAGTAAAAAACCACTACATGACAATCAACATGCCTATATGGAAGGGAAATCCATTGAGACAGCCCTCCACAACATGGCAGTCAGAGTGGAAAGATCAATCACAAACAAGGAATACGCTCTAGCGTGCTTCTTCGATGTTGAAGGCGCCTTTGACAAAGCGTCTGCGCAATCCATCGTGGAGGCACTAAACAGAGAAGGCGTAACAAAGCAAATATCAGGTTGGATTACTAACATGCTACAACACAGATCCATACAAGCAGAACTAGCAGATATCAAATACACCATCAAAGCCAGGAGAGGCTTTCCCCAGGGAGGTTGTCTGTCTCCACTGCTTTGGTGTATCTTAATAGATGAACTAGTAACTAGAATCACTGCTATGAATATATACATCCAAGCGTACTCGGATGATGGCCTGTTACTTGTAAGAGGCAAAGTTCTAAGCGTGGTCAGAGATATAATGAGAAGTGGAATTATGACAACACTGAGATGGTGCAGGGACAAGGGATTGAACCTCAACCCTAGTAAAACCAAACTGATGTTGTTCACTAACAAAAGAAAGATTGATAGCATGATCCCAATTAACATTGAGAATGTAGAACTCGAGACAGTAAAGGAGTTTAAATACCTAGAGATAGTCTTAGACAGTACCCTAAGTTATAGGACACACATAAAAGAAACCAGTAAAAAGGCAATGACAGCTCTCATGCAGTGCAGAAGAGCCGTTGGCAGGAACTGGGGCATGAAACCCGAAGTGGTCCAATGGATCTATAGGGCAATCATCCTACCGAGAATCCTCCACGGAGCACTAGCATGGTGGCATAAGGCAAAACTAGAATACAATAGAAAAGAACTCACTAAGGTACAAAGACTAGCTAGCATCATGGTAACGGGAGCCATGAGAACAACTCCCACGGCCGCCTTAGAAATGATACTAGGCCTTAGTCCAATAGATCTTGAATCGAAAAGAAAGCTACAGAACAATGGTTTAAGCTGAAAAGCACTAACCTGTGGATAGGAAGGCACAATGATCATGGTCACGCTGAAATAAGAAAAAAGTACGAAGAAAACCTTTCCATGATACTGGTTAACAATGACCTAATAAAAAAGGAAAGGATCTTCGACAAAAAGTACAGAATAAGCATCAGATCCAGAGAAGACTGGAAACTAGAACATGACAATCTGGATAGCACTGCAGTATGCTACACAGATGGGTCAAGAAAGGAATCAACTGGACTATCGGGAGCTGGGGTATACATAGCTAAACCCAACACTATAAGAACTACTTTTAATCTGGGCAAGTACGCCAGCGTGTTCCAGGCGGAAGTATTCGCGATACTGGAGTGTGCGAACATGATTAAAAGTGAGATAGGCAATTATAACGTAGGAAAAATAATAATATATAGCGACAGTCAAGCTGCCATCAAGGCCCTTGACAAAGCGGAGACTACCTCAGCCCTGGTGAAAGAATGCAAACAAAGCATTCAGGCACTTGCCAACTTGGTTGAGGTAGAAGTTGCCTGGGTACCCGGACACGAAGGTAACGTGGGCAATGAGGAAGCCGATGAATTAGCCAGGGGAGGAGCTGATGAACCCTTCATTGGCCCTGAACCAAGACTACCAATCGCATATAGAATTACTAAGAACATTATCGGGATCAGAACAATCAAAGAAACCAACCAAAGATGGATGAGAAGAAAAAACTGCAGACAGTCTAAGATTTTCATCAAATCGGTTGACAAGAAGAAAACTAGAGAACTCCTGAAACAGAGTAGGAGAAGTATAAGAACGATTGTAGGTGTACTTACTGGGCACTGCCCACTAAACAGACACCTATCAGTGATTAAACGGACAGAAGACCCGATCTGTCCGCAATGCAAAGAAAGAGAAGAAACAAGCTACCACTTCATGGCAGAGTGCCCGATGTACGCATCACTGCGCTGGGAGCTCTTTGGAACGAACAAGCTTATGGAAGAGGATCTAAAGAAGTTAACGATAAGTCAACTCAACAGGTACTGTAAGCGCTCAGGTAGGTTCGAGGATCCGACGCCGGTGGGGTAAATGATAACCCGCCTCCCCCCCCCCTGATTTTTCAGTTTTTAGGGGACTTGGGGAGTCACCCAGTTGGGTGAAATGGTCCCGACCTAGGTGACTGATCACCCGTCCGGCTTCGCTGGCGTCCCCCCTATAAATAATAATAATAATAATAATCCTATGTTTTTAACCCATTCTATCTATCTACTATCAGTGTGCCAAATTTGAACCAAATCCGATCAGTAGTTTTTTGCGTGAAAGAGTAACAAACATCCATACATACAAACTTTCACAATTTTAGAATAAAATCCAGAGCAGCACCTTTTT